>CM062291.1:463399140-463961640 GCA_031216915.1 Pictodentalium vernedei
GCCAACCTACCTATGAAGTTTCATGAATGTGGCTTCAACCGTAGTCAAGTTAGCATCCGGAAACCAATTGTTTACAATTTACTATGTGGAAGGTCACTATGACCTTGACCTTTCACCTAGCAAGTCCAAAATAAATAGGGTTCTTCATCTCACTGATGCCACCCTACCTATGAAGTGTTATGAACGTGGGTCGAATCATTATCAAGTTATCATCCGGAAACCAATTGTTTTGATTTACTATGTTCAGGGTCACTGTGGCCTTGACCTTTGACCTAGTGAGTCCAAAATAATAGGGGTTTTTCCTCTCAGGAACGCCAACCATTACCCACGTAGGGGCACGGCGACGCTGTGTACTAAGGCGTACTGCACGTTGACGGTGCATTGTCTTCAACCAATGCTAACCCTGCTCGTGTGGAGTCAGTAAAATGGGGAGCTGACAGTTGCTCGCCGTTGCTCGGTGGTTCTCTCCGGGCACTCCGGCTTCCTCCGCCCATAAAACTGTCATGGTCATGATTAGCCATTGTGCAGAAATATGTGACCTTAAACACCAATAAATAAATAAATAAATAACTTCCTGACTTCCCAAGTCAGATCCGTGTCACATGAGTCTTAGATTTTTAGAGCTCATACAACAAGCTGAATAGTATATGTAGCCCTTGAAAAAAAAAGAAGCCCTTGAAAAACCCTTGAACTTTGAGAGCAAATTTTTGTATGAACCCTGTTGACGGATGACAGATGGAGAGCGATGAGATTAGCTCAGCTTGACTTTGTCAAGATGAGCTAAAAAAGCCAGTTTTCCCAGTTAAGGCACCTAGAGTCATTGGTATGGAACTGACAAAAACATAAAACACTGCTTTTATCAACAGTATGACCAGTACTGCTCATGTGGTATCTCTTAGCACTGTTAAAATGCCTAAAAACATCCAATATTGATTCTGTGGTGCTGTGCTTGAGCAGCAAGTATCCATTAGGGCACTTTCACAACCTTAGATTTAATCCCCACAAATACCCATTCTGATAAAAAGTGTGAAATTGCGGAAAATATGTCTCCAAGGAGGATGAATGAGATATTTGCTTAAAAAATTTGTTTTTTTTAGTGTTTTGAAAGTCTACACAGAAATAAAAACTGACATACAATGAAAAATTTTGTTAGAAGAGCCAAGACAAGATTGTCAAACAGAAAAAAACCTCAATGGACCCTGAGTTCTGCAGTACCTAAGCAAATCATAGGAAACTGAGAGAGTATGAGATTGACTTTAGTTTCCAAAACATACTGTACAGTCTTTCCTATTGTTTCTCATCAACTGAGGCTGCAGTATGGGGGGTGGGGGGGGACTTGATTCAAGGTGGGGGACTTGATTCAAGGAGAGAACAATATTTCACAGCTGTTACAGTAGTTTTGTGCTGTAACATGGGAACCGTGACAACAACGCTCGATCTGAACAAAATTTGATCGCATCTCTTTAATTTTGGGATTCAAATATCTTTGTCAAGTATAACCCTTCAGAGAACTTTTTCCGACCCCAAAACAGGGGGGCATGCATCAAATAAGAGGGGAAATTTAGTACTAGACTACTTTACTGGTAGCTGTGCACAAATGCCATTCACTCACATTTGCAACTTTATTGCGTTATTTTTTCCACTGTACCTCACCCCCAAATTTGTGTTCTAAAATACTCTTTCAATGAAGAAATTATTTTTTAACACTTTTTAACCCTTTACCAAATATAACGGTCAAAAGCTGCTGGTGCTATTCACAAGTATTGCCATTCCATGTTCATTATTTTCTCGTTTTTCTGTGTCAAACACATAGCTTATGACCCCTCATTGGAATGAGGTCATTCCAATGGTGTAAAAAGTCATTTTTTGACACAAAAAATTAGTGAGTCAATAAGTTTGTGGGCAAAGGTAATCAGCTTTTCATGTTACATGTAAGTAAAGGGTTAACAGCATAATTCAGGCAAACATCTAAATGCCAGTAAATAAAAGTACAATATGGGTTTCTGGCTGTGGGTTTGAATGGTGATTTGGAAGGGGGTTGGAAGATTGGACTCCCCCTCTGCCCCTAATACTATGATGGGGAACCATGGTTTAATTCCATTTGTTAATACATGTGTACATGTAGGGTAAAATAGGTTGTTATTTGGCATTTGCTGGGGGCTGTAGTGTGCCACTGGAGGCTACACTTGCTCAAGATGTGAATTTGCTTGCAATATATAGCCCTTATTGCTGATGATGACAAAAACATACTTTTCAAAACAATAAAAAAGTATTGTAAGGTGTGTGGTACCCCAATGAATTTTTTAATGTGAAATAATGTCTCAAAATAATAATTAAATCAGGTTCGGAAGCCAAATTATGTATTTCCTTAATCAACCCTAATCCTATCAAAGATACATTTTACCTCTTTCAAGAGTCATTTCTGCATGAGAATTCAACTTTTGGCTTCCACTGAGTTAAAAACATGGGAAATTTGTTCTTTTAAAGAAAACTGTCCAAACTGTGTCAAATGGCTTAAAAACTGCTGTTGCCTCCAATACATTTTTCTACTCTGTTTTGCCCTGTTACCTAAAGGAGGAATTCATGTAGATTTTTTTGAAAACTAACCCAATCCCCAAATGAAACTAAAATCTGCATCAGCATGTAATACTTTGAGGAAAACATTGTCTACTTTAACCATACAGCAAGACAAAGAGTAGTGTTCCAACCCCATGAAACCATATAAATGTCAATTTTGATTCAAAAATTGGGGTTGCAACTATATAATTCACCAATATCAATAGACAGTACCATTTTGTCCTAACAACTGATGTCAAATTTTCTTCTACATACTGATGTGGCAAAATATAGCCCTGAAGGTGTCCCCCTAGTATGCCCCTTTTTATCAAAAACTAGGATAAAATTCACAAATTAATTGATGTTGACATATAACAAACTGCTTGTGATATTAAATTTCTCATTTGTGATAATTTCTAAATCACATTCTGGCTTCTGAAGATATTTCACATTGCGCTTGATGAATGTTTTGCCATTCTTGTGAAAAAAGCCTCACTTTCTCAGTTAAGACACCTAGAGTCATTGGTATGGCACTGACACAACATTAAACACTGATTTTTTCCAACAGCATGACCAGCTGAGCACTGCTCCTATGTTATAGCATAGCACTGTTAAAATGCCTAAAACCATCAAATATTGATTCTGTAGTGATGCGCATGTCCTACAAGTACATGCACCCTCAAGGGCTCATTTACAACCTTGGATTTAAACCCCGCAGGCACCCATTCTGATAAAAAGAGTGAAATTAGGGAAAATACATGCATGCCTAGTATCCAGTGAGGATGACTCAAATATTTGCTTCAGGAATGTAGTGCTCTTTTATGTTTAATATATTTGTGTATGTGTGTGTATGGGTGTGTGTGTGTGTGGGGGGGGGGGGGGGGGGGGTTCAATTGCCAGTTATTGAAAATGTAGAACTGTTCAAATGGAAACAAACCAACACTTTGCATGATGGACAGACAGACATGCAATCACATATCTTGAAAGAGACAGTCTACATGTACATAGGAATGGTATAATGGACAGACAGACATGCAATCACATATTTTGAAAGTGACATTCTACATGTACACAGGAATACTGACTGACATACAATGAAAAATATAGCGAGAAGAGCCAGGACAGGGTTATCAAAACAGAAAAAAACTCAGTGAACCCTGAGCGCTGCAGTACTAAAGCAAATCATAGGAAACTGAGAGTGCATGCTGTTAACTTTCTCATCAGCTGAAGGGTTTAGTATGGGTGGTAGAGGGACAATTGTCAATGCAGTTTTGTGCTATAATATGGGGACCAACAGCACTAGTATCAGACTACTATATTGGTAGCTGTGCACAGAAGCCATTCATTCACATTTGCAACTTTGTTACTTTTCCCACTGTACCCCCACCCCTTTCCCCAAATTTATGTTCCAAAATACTCTGTGAATGAAAAAATTGTTTTTCAACATTTTTAATCACTCACTCAATGTAATGGCCAAAACAGGCTAGCACCATTCACCGAAACAGCCATTCAATGTTCATTATTTTTGCACCAAAAACATAGCTTATGACCCCTCATTGGAATGAGCTCGTTCAGCTCAATCCAGTAGGGGTCATAACTATGTTTTTGACGCAAAAAATTGAAAAGAAATTAGTTATTCAAAAGTGCTATCTTCTTTTCATGTGAGGTAAAGGGTTAACATCATAAAATGGAGAAAGCTTCTATTAATCATTCACTCAATGTAATGGCCAAAACCGGCTAGCACCATTCACCAAAATTGCCATTCAATATTAATTTTTTTTGCATTTTTTGGCATCAAAAACATAGCTTATGCCCCCCTTATTGGAATGAGCTTGTTCAGCGAATACAAGTGAAGTATGGGCGAATACAAGTGACACCCTTATTAGAATGAGCTTGTTCAGCGAATACACGTAAAGTATGGGTTTTCTGGCTAAATGTTTGGATGGTGATTTGGGAGAGGATTGGAATATAATTGGAATCCCCTCTTTCACAAGTACAATGAGGGGAAAGCATGGTTTCATTAGATGTGTTAATAGGGTGAAAAAGGTGGTTACATGTGTACATGTATTTGTCATTTGCCAGAGGTTATAGTGTGCTTCTCAGTTCTGGATGCCACACTTGCTCAAGATGCATTTAACTGCATTATTTTTGGCAATATCTGGCCTTTATTGCCGACTGTGACAAAAATATAACTTTTCCAAAAATAAAACAGTATTATTCAGTCTGTGGTTCTCAAATGAACATTTAAAAGTGAAATATGTGTAATATCCCAAAAAAATATAATTAAATCAGTGTTGGAAGCCAAAATAATGTACATTTACAATGTACATGTACTTATTTCCTATAATCAAACCCAAACCTTTCGAAGGGTAACCTACAAAACTTTTCCCTGACAAAAATCCTCCCCCCCCCCCCCAATCATTTTCACACAATGTGCAAAAATCCCCCCCCCCCCCCCCCGCCCATGTTTTTTTCAGGTAAACAGAAATTCCTCCCTCCATAATTTCTGGTGAACAAACCCCCCCACCTCCCTAATTTTTTAGAAGTACATGTATATTTAAAGCCATACAAAAATGTCCAAAGCTTTTTACCACTTGAGGCCGAGCACTTGTTGCTTCAATCAATGCTAACTTTGCTTGTGTGGAGTTAGCACGTTGGATAATTGCTCACTATTACCAGGTGGTTCTCTCAGTGCACTTTAGTTTCCTCCACCCATAAAACTGTCTGACACAAGGTGACACTGGCTGTTGAAAGTGTCCTTAAACTCCAATAACTAAATAACTGTGTTGATAAATAGTTATTGAGGCATGTTTTCTTGTAAATAGTGATGAGTGTTTATGTAATTTACAAATTAAATACATAAGTTTTTAAATCCTTTTGGACTGCCTTTTAACCTTTTGGTGTAAGAGGCCGGGAGGGGGATTTTTGTACTGCTCTTAAAATAATGTGAGAGAATGTGGTACTACTCAAAAACTGTGGGAGGAATTTTTGCTAAGTGTTTAAAAATGATTGGGGGTATTTTTTGTAGGGGGAATTTTAACCTACATTCTAATCCTTCCAAAGATACATTTTATCTCTTTCATTTGATAAAAGAGTCATTTTTGCATGAGAATTCACTGCTTTCTTTAAAAACTAGCCCAATCCCAAAATAAAACTAAAATCTGCATTCAGAGCAGACAATAGTTTGGGGAAAAATCTGTTTCATTTAACCATACTGCAAGAGAAAGAGTGGTGTTCACCACCCCCCCCCCCCCCCCCCCTCCACACAAAATGAATGTCAATTTTGATTTAAAAACTGATGTTGCAGCTATATAAATCACCAATATCAATAGACGGTGCCATTTTATCCTAACAAATTATGTCAAATTTTCTTCTACATATTGATGCGGTAAAATATAGCCCTGAATGTGTTCCCTGTACCCCCAGCATACCTACTTTCATCACAAATTATGATATAATTCATAAATTAATTGATGTTGACACAAAACAAACCTCTTATGATATTAAATTTCACATTTCTGATAGTTTTTAAATCACATTCTGGCTTCTTAAGATATTTCACATTGTGTTTGATGAATATTTTACAATATTTTAACCAAAAAAAATTTTTTTTAAATCCCTCACATTTCTTAATTAAGGTACTTTGAGTCATTGGTATGGTATGTCTCTGATAAAACATTACACATTGATTTTTTGAATTTTTTTCCTACAGCATGACAGTGCAGGTCATATGTTATCGCATAGCACCATTAAAATGCCTGAAACCATCAAATATTGATTCTGTAGTGCAGTGCCAAATATTATTTAGAGGTCAGTTCTGGGGAGGTTGGTATTTAAGCTTTTTAAAAGTTTTTTTGCCATTTTTGGAGAAACACACTCAAGACTAAATATCATTATCAGAATCCCCACCTCCAGATGTTGGTCAGACGAGGAGGGCGACATTGACTAGTTTGAAGATGAATTCAGTTCTATTCTGGTTGCAATGCCTAAAGCATCCAGGAATTAAAACATTGTTTACCAAAACACAGAGGAAGTGTGCATGTAATTTAAATTGGAGTTCTGAGTGATTCTGGTATTTAGTCTTCAGGAAAACACGTTGGATCACAAAATTAGCTGGACGCTACACTGTAATTCTGACAGTCTTAAACTGACATTGTATTATATCATTGGTAAAATTAGTTCATAGACTGGATCCTGTGAACTTGTGAAGAAAAATCTAGGAAATAAATGAATAGGTATCGCTGTTCGCATGCATGTCTGTTTCTGTAAAATTTTACTACAACAAGACTGCATGCCCGTGTTTTGAGAACAAAGATTTCCCCAGACCTTGACTCAACATAACTTGAATTCATCCGAACTCCGGCTGTTTCTGAGGAAATCGCGCTAAGTTCCCCACAAATGAAAAAAGGCCCGCTAAAAGTGTCAATAAATCACTTGTTTTATTTTTTATTCGTTGTCAACAATTTGTGAAGTGTACGTTCTCAATTAAAATTGAAACTGGGCTTCAAATCTGACGAAACCGGCAACGGACGGCATTGGCACTTCGAACTTTCAAATAATACCTAACTCGCCAACAACTACCCAACTTCGAAAGTCACTTCATTACTTGATTATTTATCATAGTTTCCAGCATTCTGCAACAATATATTTTACATAATGTCCTTTGAAAGGCCCAAAACAATTAAGTATCCGTTACAATGATTCTGGATTTTTTGCCAGTGGGAGAGCCACGCCGCCAGATGGCACCCCAAACTCTGTTGCATGGTATATAGAAAAATTATAAAATCATGGACACGTTCCCATTACCTATGTGCGCACACGCCACTGCGTGGGTGTGCACTATAATGTGGGCACATTTGGTCGAATTAGTTTTTTTCAACAGTGATTCTTTCAGTCAAAATTAGATGCATTTTTCATCAAATCTAGTCATGGCTGCTTCATAGCAGCCATGACTAGTTTTGATGGAAAATATTCTGAAAATATTCAGCGGGTTATAGTTAACCCTTACCCAAAATAACGACCAAAACCGTCCATCGTTATTTACCAAAAAAAATCACTATTCAATTTTCATTATATTTTTCATTTTTTGTCTCAAAAGTATAGCTTATGACCGCGGATTGGAACGGGCTCGTTGAGCTCCTACCAATGAATGGTCATAAGCTATGCTTTTGACACAGAAATAAAAAAAAAATAGTTATTTAAGAATTTTGTTTGAAGGTGTCGTCTACCTTTCGTGCCAGGTAAAGGGTTAATTCTAACGCATTGTTATATTTTCGAATCGGAGGTAACGTCTGGGGGGCTAGCTCTCAAGCAACCAGTCAAATTATTCAACGAATTGGACGTTGTTATTGTCTGGAGCCTGTCTAGCCTTAAATACTACGTTACATTATGTTTTAGATTCAACCGTGTGGAATATTTTAGTTGCTCGGAAAACCGAATCCTGGATTCGCTTTTCTGACCAAATGAAAAATATTCCTAACGACTGAATGTGAAAATGCCTAAATGGTGGGATAGGATATATCTGTGGTTACATAATCCCCTTTACGTCGTATGTGCGTAAATGCTGCCTGTGTTGTGCGCGCATTGTGCATTTTCACATAAGCACATATCGGCATATCTGGCATGTATCCATTTACTGCAAGCAATGTTTACACATTGTGATACATTGCATACTAGCATACAAGCACATTCTACTAAACAACAGCCACACGTTCCATGGAATCTCACGTGCATATGCTACGTGTTTTTGACACATTGCGCATTTTCCATATAAGAGTTAGGCGTAATAAAGGAACCATATAGAAGCCGTATAGGAACCATACTGGGGATATATAGGAGCCATATAGAAGCCATTTAGGAACCTTGTGGGAGCCATATAAGAACCATATAACAGTCATATAGGAGCCATATAGGAACCATATAGGAGTCATATAGGAGCCATATAGGAACCATATAGGAACCAAAAAGGAACCATATAGGAACCATATAGGAGCCATATTTGAGCAAGATAGGAGCCATATTTGAGCAATATAGGAGTCATAGACGAACTAAAGAGGAACCATTGAGGAGTCAAATAGGAACCATATAGGAGCCATATACGAACTTTACAGGAACCATACAGAAACCATATGGTAGCCATATAGGAGCCACATACGAACCATACAGAAACCATATAGTAGCCATATAGGAGCCATATATGAATCATACAGGAACCATATATGAACTATATAGTATCCAGATCGGAGCCATATACGAACCATACAGGAACCATTTAGGAACCATATAGTAGCCATATAGCAGCCATATAGAACCGTACAGGAATCATATAGGAACCATATAGTAGTATATACGAGCCATATACGAACCATACAGGAACCATGTAGGAACCATATCTTAGCCATATAGGAGCCATATAGGAACTAGGAGCTATATAGTAGCCATATACGAGCTTGAGCCTATACCCTTATGTGCCTATGTGCTGCGTAATCAGATATCGGCTCATCAAGCATGTGCCTAGGTGCTGCATGTTATGTGCACACAATGTTACGCATTGAGTACTAGCACACAAGCTCATATGGGCATGTCGGATTTTTTTTAGAATAGGGAAGTCTTAACAGAGGTACAGTATGTGGAGAGTGGAATGTAACTAAATCATCCGTGGAGTGGAGTTACCACCCAAAGTATCGCTTTCAAATTTGTACATATGGAGATCCATTGGCTGGAAATTTGCTTGTGCTTGTTATGCTTTGGAACAAATTTGAAATTATTACCCGATCCACGTACTGTAGAACAAAGAAAGTAGAGAATAGAGACAGGAATACGAAGCAAACTAGTTTTCTGGGAAATCCGAGTTAAAATCAAGTCCGATTCGGTGATTTTCGGTTGTTTCTGTAATTTTAGATGGATGTCGGGTTCTTTATGGTAATTAAGTATAACCCCATTAAATTGACCACATCCCTACAACAAACCCACGCTATATTAGAACCATTCTAGTCTCTCAGAATGCACGTGCCATCAAATTATGAATGAACAAACGAGGACTCTAGGAGATTCCACGCCAAATAAACAATTGTCGGGTTGTTTGTGATAAATATGTTTACCACCCCCCCCCCCACACCCCGTTCAATCGAACACAACCTCTGAACACATTCGATCCTATTAGGGGCTCTTGGTTAACATAGCAACCACGTGCCACCATAAAAGTCAAGATAGTGGTGTCCAGTATACAAATTGGACGAAGAAAAGACACGTCACGCAAACAATGCGTGCTACGCATTCGCCCTACCACCACGTATCACTGTGGTATGGATGTCACAACATTGGCGCCCACGCGGGCTATCATGTCAACCCCACAAAACTTAGCTGGTCATGAGAATATGTCGTCACATTCTGGTTCTCCCGATCAGGGTCGTACTGGTACATGACACACTACTAACACAGTATTTTTTTCGGTTGGTATGATAGATTTAACAGTTTGCTTTCACTGAATTAGAATTAACTCTTCTCATTTAACAAGTGAGTGGTTACATCACGGGCAGGGGCGCCGCTAAGGAGGGTTTAATAGGGGTTTCCCCCTTCTCCAGTCCAAGTACTTTTTTTTCCAATCAGGACACTTTCGTTTAGATTGGAGTCTAAGATATCGATTACCTCTTGTTGGTGATCAAGTGCTCAAAATACAAGATATAATATTTGGATTTGTGTCGCACACACAGTGTGTCATTCAAACTGAAGACAGAGGTACCTGGAGACCAGGCTATAGAGACCCAACATGACCCATTTTGGAGGAGCTGTAGGTTTTTAAATTTCTTGTTCGGTTTCGGTTTTGGTTTTTCAGGTTGAGTAAAACATCGGTTCGGTTTTCGATTTGTTCATGAGGCCAAATAAAATTCAATAAAACTCATTCTTATGTCCGGAGTCATAACTGAATGGCAGTGAAATTGAGTGAAACTCAATGAATGCCCGAAATAAACTATAATACATGAAGAATCAGGAAGGCCAATATAATAATTACCTAAATATACAGAACTTTTATTGTCCTTGGCCATTTGTCGAGGTCTGACACCTACACGCAACTTGAGGAAAGCTGCAAACACAACTAAACTGAAATGACGGAAATTCACAGAATGTAGCCTTCCCAGGGTAGTGAGAGTACCCAGACACTGCCACTGGCAGTGTCTGGGCACTCTCACTACTCTGGGATGGTACATTCTGTGAATTTCTGCAGCAAGAGAGTATTTAATAAAAAACGAAAAACCTTGGATTACGGGATGTCGACGGTTTCGGTTTCGGTTTTAAAAAAAAATAAAAACCTCGGTTCGGTTTCGGTGAACCTGCAGCTCTACATTTTGGAGTACCGATGGAAGTTATGTCACTAGTCAATTTCATTTATTCACTAGTAAATTTCCAAGAGATCTTTTGTTTTTTACTATAATCCTGAATGGCTATAATCCTGAATAGCATTCCAACTACAGTATGGCGTCATGCCTTCGAGGAAAGCATGTCTTGATGATGTGGTAGGAATATATTAGTCTGCCGTAATCTGAGCTATTGCAGTAGAGACATTATCAAATCTCGATTCTAAACAGAAATTGCACCAGAACACTACAGTTAAAACTAGAAGTCCTGTCACGAATAGTGCGCTCATCTAGGCTTAATTGCTCGTTGGAATTGCGCGCAATTGCCATATCGAATGGCATCCAAAGCACGGCAGGTTCTCCTGGTTACTCATAGCAAACACATGCAATGTTTCTGCCAATGGACCCCCGGGTTACCCTGAGGTCCATTGGCTGAAACATTGCTTGTGCACAGGCCATATGTACAGAATTTGATAGCTTTACTTGGGCCATAACGCGTACATTAACGCGCATATCAACGTGCTATTTGTGCGTATTTCATGACAGGACTTTCAGTTTTAACTGTATACATTATTGTGATGAATTGATGGTAATCGGGGTTTGCATCTCAGAGTATTATGTTCAACCGATTCGTATGTGTTTGAGACATAAAATGAAAAATATTAGTTATTCAAGAATTTTGTTTGCAAGTATCGTCTGCTTTTCATGTTCGCTAAAGGGTTATATGAGGCTTAACGACTTCTTAAATTTCCTGATAAATCTATTTAATAAAAGCATAAAAAATATCTCTGTAATTCTCCAAAGGACCGTTCATAAAGCCAACTCCATAATTATAATGTCTCACCAGACCCTCGTGGTATAAAAATCTGGGATTAATTTGTAATTTGTTCAAAGTTAAGAACAAGCTTCCTGACATTAAAGAAATAATCTGCCGTTATACCTAAAATCAATGCAAGCGCGTTCATTACTTCACTTCATGTAAAAATGAGCGTTTTTAAGCTCTAATTAAAACGCATACCATATTAGTGTCGGAAAGTGAATGGAGTGTATCCAATAAAATATGCTGCGAACTTAAAAACAAAGTATTAAACCATTTAGAAAAGTGTTCACTGCCGTATTCAGAATAGTGAGCTGGGAAGTTTTTCGGTTTTCTGGTTCTGTTCCGGTTTTTTACAGCAACCCTGAAAACCGAACAGTAAGACCCAGCAACAACTGGTCGAACAGTTTAACCGGCGTTTGTGCATAAACGGGTCAAACTATTTTATTGTAAGGGAACTGGAATAGTGACCCATATTAACCATATACCTAACGAATCGCCCACTTAATATGCAAATTGAGCAGTTGAAAAAAAATTATTTTTCAAAATATTTCAACAAAACCATATCATGTGACCCCTCATTGGAACGAGCTCATTGAGCTCGTTCCAATGAGGGGACACATGATATGGTTTTGTTGAATTTTTTTTAATTTTTTTTAAAAATTACATTTAAAATAATAAATTTTGATATCGTCTGCGTTGGGTAAAGGGTTAACTCTTGTTACTTCGTCTGCTGGACAAAGGGCGAACACGGCGTGTTCTCATTGTCACGTTTTCTCTCTACTGACTCATCCACCGGACAGTCCGGGGGGCGCGGTGACTCAGTTGGTAGAGGTGCAGGCTGCAAGCCGAGAGGTCCTCGGTTCGAATCCCACCTGCGGCAACCGCGTTGTGTCCTTGGGCAAGACACTTCACCCCGATTGCCTACATGGGGGCACGATGACGCTGTGTACTGAGGCGTACTGCACGTCGATGGTGCGCATGTCTTGAACCAATCTAACCCTGCCTGTGCTGCGGTGCAGAGTTCAGAGTTACGATGTTGGGGAGCTGACAGCTGCTCGTCGTTGCTCGGTGGTTCTCTCCGGGTACTCCGGCTTCCTCCACCCGTAAAACTGTCACGGTCACGATTAGCCATTGTGCATAAGTATGTGACCTTAAACACCAATCAATAAATAAATACCGGACAGTCCACCGGACAGTCCACCAGACAGTTCACAGGACGAGTCAATAAGGGGAAAATGTGCCACTGAGGACACAGCATGGAATAGATTACCTTTATTATTTTGCTATCAAAATTTCTGGGGTTTTTTCTCACTCAACAGGATCGCAAGTGGTCCCTAAGAACCCATAGAAATCATCAAATGGAACTAAGTCTGATCCTAAAGGAGATACGTACATAACTTTTTGTGGTGAGTGCTGTCGTATAAACTGTTGGGTCTGTTTCCCAAGTTTTCCAAGTCCAAAATTATTGTTTACTATGTGTTTTTATACCATGGTTACCTGTTCTACAATATCTGAAAAGCCCATGACACAAATTTTAGCTTTACACACCAACCGTGATGAACACGCCAGTAATGGGATTTCAATAGTAAAAATGTACAACTACAGGAGAACTACATCCCCGTTGACCTTTGGTGACGTCGACCTGAATGCGAACTTGTCTAAATTTATCGCACGTCGCCTCGCGAAGAGTGAAATGAAAGTGGCAATTATTTATTACGTTTTTTAGGGAGTTTATCCCCATAAACCACCAAAATATTAACGAAAATGCATTGTCTCATGTTAAAAAAAGCATCCATAACTCGAAATAGTATGTTATTATGTTATTAAAATGAAAAATGACCTGGTTTCGGTGAAAAAATTGACAGCGGAAGTACTGCCCTCCGATGCTCATGTAAACAAAAACAAATTCCCACGAATGTTCGGCTGCTGCTTATTAAAATCGAGAGAACATAATAGAGCTTCTTAATAATCTGACTATCATGGTATAATTAAAATATCCCCATAGTCGGTTCGTGTACAAAATGTTCACCACTCGTAGTATTATTTATTTATTTATTGGTGTTTAAGGTCACATACTTATGCACAATGGCTAATCGTGACCGTGACAGTTTTACGGGTGGAGGAAGCCGGAGTACCCGGAGAGAACCACCGAGCGACGACGAGCAGCTGTCAGCTCTCCAACATCGTAACTCTGAACTCTGCACCGCAGCACAGGCAGGGTTAGATTGGTTGAAGACATGCGCACCATCGACGTGCAGTACGCCTCAGTACACAGCGTCATCGTGCCCCCACCACTCGTAGTGAAGTGGTGTTAACAGCGCGCCGAAGGCTCGCGGTTAACAGCACTTCACCACTCGTGGCGAACATTTTGTGTTGCAAGCTGCTATGGGTATATTCTATATTTAACTCTTTACCCAACGAATCGCCCGTATCCGCCCGCGTAATATGCAAAAATGATATTTAAAATAATAAATTTTGATATCGTCTACGTTGGGTAAAGGGTTTTAACACAGAAAAAAATTGAATGGAAACCGAGGTCGTTTCCTAAAACGAAACCGAATCTGAAAAATTAAACCCTCACAGCTCAACATACAAAAGGCGTGGTTGATTGTATGCTGGTGTGTAGTAATGCAGTGATTGGGATAGTATTTGAGAATGTTACTTGTGTACTTTTTATTCAGTAGTATAAGTAACAGTGGTGTGGGGAGACACGGAGGTAAGAGTAGCTGTACGAGGTGATTCTGGTAAAAGACTGTAGAGATCCATCTTCCGTGTACCGGGATGTTCTTCAATGATAATAAATAGCCAGTGGCGTGGGGATGGGCCCGCAGGGCCCGCATTGCGAGGGGGGTGGGGGGGGGCGGCGTGGGGGGGGGGGCCCGTCTCGAAGGACGTCCCAACGCTGGAAGAAAGAGGGAAAGGGAGAGAGAGAGCGAGACTGTGTACCAAATACACATAATTTCAAACTCTCACTTCCACACGACGTATTCTTTGTAGTTTATGTATTATTCTTCTAAGTGAACGCTACATCATTGTAACTGATAAGGGTGAGAAATGAACAATATACATACATGGTGCCTCTCAAGTCACACATGTTGGGCGTGCATGTGTCTATCGTTGGATGGTGGGGGTGAAACTTAAAACATGTAATAAAAAATCGTGCTTTTAGAATCGATCCTTTAGGCCATACCTTCATTTAATTTATGGCGTATGTACTACGTGAAATCCTGTATGCTGTGCACGGTAACAACACTAAATTTGCTCCCGTTTTAAAGGCAGCCACCATTATGAAAGAGCCCCCGTATCTTTCTCGCGGGGGGAGGGGGGGGGGCATAAGATTTTCCGCTACGCCACTGTCAATAACTGGCCGAGCCCGCTTCTCGGCGTCCTTGGTATAAAAATCGGTAGAGTGTCTGGGTCTACGGGATGTAGTCCACCTCGCTCGGAAAAGAGTCAGTCAAAAGGTGATCAGAACGGGAAATATAGAATTTACGAACAATGATTAATTTCAGAAATATATACGTACACTCGCTGGCGACTGATTCTGTAAGACGTTATTGACAATTTTCAGAACTCATGTCTACGATCAACAGGAACCAACTGCACTGTCTGACTGAGTGTCGTTGGTTAAGTACAGGATAAGAGACATACGTACTCGTTGAGCTCGTTCCAATGAGGGGTCATAAGCGGTGTTTTTTGACGCAAAAAATGAAAAAAATAGATATTCAATAATTTTGTTTGCAAGTGTCGTCTGCTTTTCATGTTAAGTAAAGTGTTAACAGATTGAGCATCACGACCGGGCACTCCCATTCCTTCTCTACATGATTACCAACTAGTATTCCAATCCAATACGATGGTAGGCTTGTCTTGTTTATTCTCGCTCGGGGATCGGGGTGGGGGAGGGGTGGCACAGGAGTCAGAACTATGGAGGACCCAGACTTGATCATCTTGTTCATCATACTCAGCTTTCAGTCCAGTGTCTACTGCGCATGCGTCACTTTCGAGGAAAAAGTGGGCATAAATCTTAACACTGATGCCTATGGACAAAATATTTTAAACATTAATTACACAAATAACCTGTTGAAAGACAATATTTTACGCTTTATTTCCATTATTCTAGTTTAATGTAATATGTTTATGTTGATTATAGTTGTGAGAGTATATCTGCTTTTCATAATCTCGCTGGCTGAGATTACATATTGTTTTTCTTTGGACATTTGGAGAGGTTAGATTGGCGGAATTTCGAGGTCATTACATGTTGTTAACCATTTAACCCGTTTTCAGACCCATGAACATGATATTTCATAATTCCATTAATTGGGATGGCTGCTAAGAGAATGTGTGGGGTAGATAATCAATATTTTCAATATGCTGCCCCCACCCCTCCCACCCCCACCCCCATTAGGGCTGTGTAGTCGCACAGTGTCTATTTCCAGATACTGTTTTAAAAAATCATAAAGTCACCATTTTGTCGGTTTTGGATGCTCATGTGGCGGCCATCGTGAATAGAAAATGCCAATTGGTGGATTCGTGGGAAAGATTATCGTATCGTCTATGCTTAACCCTTTACCAAACGCAAACGATATCAAAATTTATTATTTTAAATATCATTTTTTCAAATTTTTCCAAAAATTTCAACAAAACCATATCATGTGACCCCCTCGTTGGAACGAGCTCGACGAGCTCGTTCCAACGGGGGGTCACATGATATGGTTTTGTTGAAATTTTTGGAAAAATATTATTTTTTCAACTGCTCAATTTTCATATTACGCGGGCGGATGCGACCGATTCTTTGGGTAAAGGGTTAACATGCACACCGCTCTAATAATTTGGTTTGTTTATGCTTGAATATATAATGTTCAGATATTTGCATTGAAATGCTTAGCATTTCAATGCCTATATATGGAAATTTTATATTCAAGGTCAGTTTCGATTTTGAGACATCAGTTTGCGGATTCAGATGAAAAAATGACGTTAGAATTGTTATACAAAGTACGTTTGGGTAAAAATGTCGTTAGAACTCATTTCAAAACATCTTTTGGAGATCTGGCTCCTAACTATCTATCGTTTAACCCTTTACCTAACCTGACAAGCAGACGACACTTGCAAATAAAATTCTTGAACAACCATTTTTTTCATTTCTTGTCTCAAAAACATAGGTTATGACCCCTCATTGGAACGAGCTCGACGAGCTCGTTCCAATGAGGGGTCATAACCTATGTTTTTGAGACAAAAAATGAAAAAAATAATAAAAATTAATTGTCGATTTTTGAGAATAGCGCTGACCGGTTTTGGCCGTTACGTTAGGTAAAGGATTAAGAAGTCAATAACGGCGATTTCGTAGACAAAAATACTCAAACGGCTTATTACTCTCAGAAGACAGTTACATCAATAGACAGTAAGAGCAGGGAATTCAATACTAAACAGTACAGTAAGCCGATGACGGGAGCTAGTTGTGGTAAACGCCGGTAATGCCGAACGAAGACAGTTGAAGTAGCAGGGCTCAAAATAAGCGGTATCGCGTCGCTCTTTGCTATGGCAAACTTGCAAAAAGCTACACAATGTTCAATTATGTATAGCATTTTGCGATACAAGATAATCAACTGCAGCCTATTAGGCTGCAGTTGATTATCTTGCATCGCAAAATATAAATGAAAATTTGCAAACAAATTTGAAAACGAGTTCACTGATGCTTTACTTCTGATTGTGGAACATTACAGACATAACTCAGATTAACTCTCCATCAAGTATCATTTGCGACTTCATATGTAAGATGAATTCTATTGGTTTAAATTCTTCCTGTTTTTACAACAGTTTGCAAAAAATGTCCATTAAAAATAACTTCAAGCCCATCAAATTAAAAATCCCAACTTCCATTTTGAGAACTCTAAACAACCAAGACGCCATTTGAAAATATCCAAGTCCATGCAACCCTTAAAGGCAGTTCAGTTAAAAAAAAACATAGTAAATGTTTCATGTGTTGCAGATCATTTGAAAATGCCCAGAAATGGATGGAAACTATTCTATCTACTTAGAAGAATTCAATACAAAACAGCATAACATAACTCTGGTACACAAAAAAAACTATGTACTTTTCACAAAATGCTATTCATTTATTGGAAATGTGTAGCATTTTGCTACGCAAAGAAACACAGTTATTTTGAGCACTGTGAAGTAGAATTTACACGTGAGAGTAGAACGAACCAGTAGTAGTAATAGAAACGAGTGGTAGTGGGAGTGGTTATTGCGAAACAAAAACTAGTCGCGATGTTTATTTGTTGTGGAGATATAAAAGATAAAGGATCGATGTGGTTTTAGGAGTACCGTACCAGGCTCTGTATTAGAACAATGATAGCCAACCACATGGCTTTACATGCCAAACAATAGAACTGTTCGAAGCTAAACAAAATTTATCAGGATTACTCCTTGATCATGGAAAAGTTTTTAAAGAATGTCCGTAAGCAGAACAGGACAGGACAGGACAGGACAGAGCAAAAGGCAAGGCGTCACTACACATTGATCTCATCAAAGTTGAATATTATGTTGTAGTTTCAAAGTGTAGTCCTCAAAAATGCGACAACCGAAAGTTTGCCATAGTGTAACGCGACGGGGAATGTTACACTCTTTAAAATCAGTCGGGTTAAAAATCAATCCA
The DNA here is from genome assembly GCA_031216915.1 of Pictodentalium vernedei. Classification (NCBI taxonomy): domain Eukaryota; kingdom Metazoa; phylum Mollusca; class Scaphopoda; order Dentaliida; family Dentaliidae; genus Pictodentalium; species Pictodentalium vernedei. The sequence goes on from CM062291.1 coordinate 463,417,526, forward strand.
AATCAACTGGGATGGGTGAATATGAGCCTAATTGGGTTCATACTTACTCAACCCAGTTGGTTTGAGTTGATTTATTTCAACTGATTTCAGTGTGTATGAGGCCTTGGGTCGTTAAATAGAATTAAAAGGCTCACTATAGGCAAACATAAAATGAATAGAAAGCTCCCCTGTTATACTTCTGTATAGTACTCCCTAAACCCCTTTACATGAGAATAACACAACCCCTCATCTCCAAATTGGTTCAAAAGAAAAACGATCATTGAAATGAACGATGGGAGGACATTTCTCCCAAACAGCCCGCCCTGCATATGCGTTTTTACACTATATTAACCCTTTACCCAACGTAACGGACAAAACCGACCAGCGCTATTCTAAAAAAATCGCCAATACATTTTCATTATTTTTTCATTTTTTGTCTCAAAAACATAGGTTATGAGCTCTCGTTGGAACGAGCTCGTCGAGCTCGTTCCAACGGGAGGTCATAACCTATGTTTTTGAGGCACAAAATAACAAAAAATAGTTATTCAAGAATTGTTTTGGCAAGTGTCGTCTTCTTTTCATGCTAGGTAACGGGTTAAAGGCGCTACGTGGCAACCGAGGCACACTACATGGCAAACCTAGCCATCGATATTGTCTCCACTATAATGTGATACCAGGTCCACAATGGCTTCTACTAAATGAGTGGGCGAATGACATAACATTAAATAATATTTGTTTCATATACAGCACGCTGGGTATGAATTGCCAGAAAAACACTGCCAGTGCGGATTCCCACCCATGCAATGTGAATTGCATAATGGAAACCGACATTTTGAGATGTTATTGCTTAATGCGAATACGCCACTCTTTCTATGTTTCTGCGGTAATCCACTCTCCCAGTTGTATCTGGCACTACAAAGCCACGAAAAGACTCAGCCACACTAGTAGTATAGCACGTATGCACCGGCAAAGCTCCTGGTAATAGTGGACGATTCTTAGCACTGTACTACTTGAACTATCTCTTTGGGTGCGCGGTGGCTCAGTTGGTAGAGTTGCAGGCTGCAAGCCGAGAGGTCCTCGGTTCGAATCCCACCTGCGGCAACCGCGTTGTGTCCTTGGGCAAGACATTTCACCCCCCCCCCCCCCCCATTGCCCACGTGGGGGCACGGTGACGTTGTGTACTAAGGCGTACTGCACGTCGATGGCGCACCTGTCTTCAACCAATGCTAACCCTGCTTGTGTGGAGTTGGTATGTTGGGGAGCTGATAGTTGCTCGCCGTTGCTCGGTGGTTTTCTCCGGGTACTCCGGCTTCCTCTACCCGTAAAACTGTCACGGTCATGGTTAGCCATTGTGCAGAAATATGTGACCTTAAACACCAATAAATAAATAAATAAATAACTATCTCTTTACCTACCACGCGACTGACAAAGTCATACACAAAGAAAACTGATAATTTTCATGTTTTGCTTCAAACACATAGCGTACCCCCCCCCCCCCCCCCCCCCTTGAAATAAGCTCGTTAAGCACGTTCTAATGAGGGGTCATAAGCTATATTCAGACGCGGACTGTCCGTATGATCCACCCGGGAAGAACGAACAGTATGGAAATTATTTTAAATTGTGCGCGATATTTTTATTTATTTCAGCAAAATCAAAAGAAAAAAGAGCAAAGATTGGAGGATGCAGAGAAAGATAGAGTAAGGAGGTTGATTTTAGAAGGTGTTATATCAGATGAAGAAACAAGTAAATCTCGACATAATAAAAGCAAGAAAAAACGAAAGAAGAAAAAAGGAAAAACTAGACCTAGAACAGCAGACGAGGTGAGAGACTGAGAGTGGGAAGAATGTAGGTGATAGCTTAACGCTGTCTGGCATCTGCCTTTCACCAAGTAGCATTAATTAGCAAAACCCAATCTGGTAAACAGACAGATTAGCTCAGTTGACGTAATTTCTCTGCACTAAGGTTTTGCAGAACATAAGACAAGGTAAATTATGATGGCAAAAAATGCACTTCGAAAAGAGGAGGGGACGTACATTCTATATGTTCACTGAATCTCTAATTTTACTTACTCAGTTTTCTCCTCTTTAGTACCGATATCAGTAGAGGAGCAGCGGAGAATCGTGGGACCAGTGTCGACCCTTCAATGGGTTTTCTCCCACTCTCTCCCTCCCATCGACACAACGAAACACCAACACATTCAAAAATATACCCTCACTGATGGAGTTCATAGTCTACCCCTGCACGCAAAATCATTTGGGTTAAAAATCAACCCAAATCAACAGGGTTGAGTGAATATGAACCCAATTGGGTTCATATTCACTCAACCATGTTGATTTGGATTGATTTTTAACCCAACCGATTTAAGAGCACAGGTTCCCCAAACCAATAAAGAAAATGGCGCGGTCATTGGTCACCAGGAGGGACACATCACTGGGACACATCACAAATCAGCCCTTGAGTGTAATAAGACACCATCTGCAATGCTAAAGCATTACAGGTGACGCCTTGCCACACTCAAGGGACTAAACGACACTAAAGTATAGTAGAATACTGTACGTTGAGTACTGAATTTGAATAAGAAACCCAGATGCCAGAATATTAGGTCCACATATGTATCTGGTTAACCAAAGTTTCGTCGTTCTCTCTGGGTTGCCGAAAAAGATGTGATCGTTTAAACTATTGTATATTGTTTGTCTGAGCTCAAAGAGCTGTAGACCTATCAAACAAAACCTAATAAACAAAACATTTACATTGAAAGCAGTTATGGGTGTTATTTAGATAAACCGGCCTATGTAGACATATCCTATTTGGTGGTCGTCCATATAGCAACAATATGCTAGTCAATATGCCGGGTTTCTAAAAGCTTTCTGGGTAGATATGGCTGTTTTTAAGTAGTTTTCGGGCCGTTTTTGGTAGTGGGATATACCCCCATACAATATAATATATCCCCAAACACAACCCACCACGGTAGAGACTTTGAGCCCCTGATTAATCACACGCCACCACAGAAACCACGAATATAACCTCTATTAAAAAAAATGCCGACGGAAACACGCGTCACCCTAACAACATGCAATACAAAGTCAACGCACAATATTAAAGGCTTCAAAGTGGAGGTTCTCTTTGTGAATATTCCTCACCCAGAACTAAGGGCAGACCTGGGTTATTTATTTATTTGTTTATTTTTCTCATATTAGCTTTGAACGAACTGTGACACTTCAAAATAAAAATGCTTTACGGCAGCATGGAGCCGCCATTGACCTTCAGTTATTTTTCCTGTAATTACAATATACTAACTTGTAATTTCAAGATGTTAACTTGTAACTACAAGATATTAATATATAATTGCAAGATGCTAAATTGTAATTACAACATACTTTCGTGATATTTTCTTGAAATTTCAAGTTAGCTAAGTTCTAAATTAAGTCTGCAAATTTGTAATCACAATTTAATAGTTAGTGATACGTTATTGATTTAGATTTAGCTAACTTGCAAGTACAATATAATAACTTGTAATTACAAATTAGTGTCTTATATTATGTTGGGTACGCTTGGTTGTCTAATGCGGTAGTATATGGTGGTCTGTGTGTATCCCTGTCAGTCTTATGTTAGGCCTTGGTACTAGTTACCCCTTGTATCATTTTTACTATCGTATGGTGCTGTTGATAGTTCGTAATGCTATGGCATGTGATATTGTGGATGATGCTTTGTTATTAAATATTGCAGTTTATTTTATTCTCATTCCTTTCTCTTCCCCCAAAACAAATCGTATTCCTACTTCCACTCACCGAAAATGGTATTCCACTCCCAGCATCATATTCCTCCCTCAACGATGACAGACTATTTGTTTTTATTGTTTACAAATCGGTTGAGTTGAATTAATTATAAAGGGTTGTTTTGGGAAAACATATACAGTTAAAACTAGAAGTACTGTCACGAACTGCGCGCTTATCTAGGCACAATTACGCGTAGGAATTGCGCGCAATTGCTATATCGAATGGCATTCCTAGCACAGTGGGTTATCCTGGTTACTAATAGCAAACACATGCAATGTTTCTGCCAATGGACCTCCGGATTATCCGGAGGTCCATTGGCCGAAACATTGCTTGTGCACAGGCCATATGGACAGAATTTGATAGCCTTACTATGGTCATAACGCGTAAGTTAACGCGCAAATCGACGTGCTATTTGTGCGCATTTCATTACAGGACTTCTAGTTTTAACTGTAAGGAGAAAATAAAATAAATACAAAAGTTCACTGCTTCAGTAAATACAAACATTCACCTCTCGTGGGCCGCGCGGAAATAATCCTCCGCGCAACCCACTCGCGGATAAAAATCGTACTCGAATCCGAGCAATTGTCTTTGCAGTATAGATTGTCTGTATTTTTGGGGACTTTAACCCTGTGAACATCTGCTGGCTGTCAAAGGCCGTCTAATATACCGCCCTATTGGTTTTGTGCTATTTTCCTACACTTTGTTTTCTCTGGAGTAGAAGAACCCTATTAACCCTTTACCCAACGAATCGCTCACATCCGCCCGCGTAATATGCAAATTCTGCAGCTGAAAAATTTTTTTTTCGAAAAATTTCAACAAAACCATATCATTTGACACTCATTGGAACGAGCTCGACGAGCTCGTTCCAATGCGGGTCACATGATATGGTTTTGTTGAATTTTTTTTCAAAATTTAAAAAAATGATGTTTAAAATAATAAATTTTGATATCGTCTGCGTTGGGTAAAGAATTAACTCCCTTACTATAGCATTTATGATTGCTAGATCCCAGATTATAACAGTCTGTGTGCCTACTTTGGTCCAGACTGGACTAGTGTGGATTTTTGTGAACTATTGCAGACAATCTCAAAGGAACATTGTTTATAAATTATTTGGACTACTGGGGACTGAGATCATAAGATAGTGGGACCAGGTTTGGGGAACCGATATAAGTGGTTTGGGAACTACTCAGGACATTTGGGGAGGGGGTTGGGGTTAAATATTGGCTCGAGGACTTTTGAGGAGTACGTAGAACTGCCATGGACTTAAATAGTGGTTGCTGTTGAAAAACATATGTAGTAGTTGTTGTGGTTGTTGGTGTAGTGGAGTACTTGTTTAGTTGTTGATGTAGTAGTTGTAGTATGTCGAGCCCGGTTAATCCTCGGATGGGTGACCGTCTGAGCGATCAATTCGGACTGCCGCGTTGTGTCCTTGGGCAAGGCACTTAACCCCGTTTGTCCACATGGGGGCATGATGACGCCGTGTACTAAGGCGTACTGCACGTCGACGGTACGCATGTCTTCGACCAATCTAACCCTGCCTGTGCTGCAGTGCGGAGTTACGATGTTGGGGAGCTGGCAGCTGCTCGTCGTTACTCGGTGGTTCTCTCCGGGTACTCCGGCTTCCTCCTCCCGTAAAACTGTCACGGTCATGATTAGCCATTGTCCATAAGTATATGACCTTAAACACCAATAAATAAATAAATAAATAAATAATAAATAAATAAATAAATAAATAAATAAATAAATAAATAAATAAATAGTAGTTGTAGTGGCTTGGTGTTGTAGTGGTTGGTGTTACTGTGTGTAGTGTTGTAGTTGTGGTTGTTGTTGTCATAGCTCTTTCGGCTAGTATAGGAGCTGTAGGGTAAGTGTTGTAATGGGTTAAATAAATATAGTGATTGAAGTGGTACTTGAAGTTGTTAGAACTGAAGCTGTGTTTTTTGGTTGAGGTAAAAAAAGGCTGGTGTAATATTTGTTTTGGGTCAAGCATGTGAAGTGGTTACTATTCTTGTGGCTATTGGTGTTGTGGTTGTTGTAGTTGGTATTGGTGTTGTATTTGTGGTCAGTAGTGGTAGTGGTTGGTATTGTGGGTTTTATTTTAATTAACCCTTTACCTAACATGAAAAGCAGACGACACTTGCAAACAAAGTTCTTGAATAACTACTTTTTTTCATTTTTTGAGTCAAAAACATAGGTTATGACCCCTCATTGGAACGAGCTCGACGAGCTCGTTCCAATTAGGGTCATAACCTATGTTTTTGACACAAAAACAATGAAAAAATAATGACAATTAATTGGCGATTTTTGTGAATAGCGCTGGCCGGTTTTGGCCGTAATGTTAGGTAAAGGGTTAAAGAGGTTTGTGTTGTCGTGGCTAGTGTCGTAGTTGTTGATGCAATAGTTGTAATATTGGTGTTGTAGCGGTTGATGTTACAGCTACAGTAGTGGTGGTGTAGTTGGTTTATTATACCCCCCGCAAACAAAGTTTGGGGGGGGGGGGGCGGTATATAGGAATCACCCTGTCCGTCCGTCTGTCCGTCCGTCTGTCCGTCCGTCTGTCCGTCCGTCCGTCTGTCTGCCCGTCTGTCCATTCTTGTAAGCGCAACTCCTCCTAAACCGTTTGAAGAATTTTCAAGAAACTTTACACAATGGAAGAACTCCATATGGAGATGTGCATGACGCAATATAATTCCAATCTGACATTTCCAAGGGGAGATAATCTGTCCGTCTGACCATCCTTGTAAGCGCAACTCCTCCTAAACCGTTTGAAGAATTTTCATGAAACTTTACAAAATGGAAGAACTCCATATGAAGATGTGCATGAAGCAATATAATTCCGTTCTGACATTTCTAAGGGGAGATAATCTAACTTATACCGTCTGTCCATCCTTGAAAGCGCAACACCTCCTAAACCGTTTGAAGAATTTTCATGAAACTTTACACAATGGAAGAACTCCACATTAAGATATGCATGAAGCAATATAATTCCGTTCTGATATTTCCAAGGGGAGGTAATCTAACTTATACCGTATGTCCATCCTTGTAAGCGCAACTGCTGATAAACCGTTTGAAGAATTTTCATGAAACTTTACACAATGGAAGAACTCCACATGAAGATGTGCATGAAGCAATATAATTCCATTCTGACATTGCCAAGGGGAGATAATCTAACTTATACATTTCAGGCGCGGGGGGTATCACTTTGTGAGTTTGCTCACAGTACCTCTAGTTCATTTTGTGTTATAGTTGCTAGTTTAGTAGTTGTAGTGGTTGGTTTGGTTGTTGTAGCGATTGGTGCTGTAGTTGTACTACTGGTTCATGTTATAGTTGGTTCTGTAGATTCAGTGGACAGTGGTGTAGTTGCGCTAGATACGGCGATGGGTGCTGAGGTTCTTTGTTGATTTGTCCTGGTTTCGTGGTAGTAAATGTTGTGTTGAATCATTTGTTGAAGTAGTTGTTGATGGAGTAGTTGTGGTGGTTGGTGATTAAAGGCTGGTGTAGTATATATTTTGGGGGTGAAGTAACTGTTGTGGTTATGTAGAAGTGATTGATAGAGTAGTTGTTGGCGTAGCTGTCGGGGTATTAGTAGAGCTGCAGGTTTTTAAATTTCTTGTTCGGTTTCGGTTTTGATTTTTCAGGTGGAATAAAACCTCGTTTCGGTTCGGTTTTCGGTTTGTTCATGAGGCCAAATAAAATTCAATAAAACTCATTCTTATGTCCGGAGTCATAACTGAATGGCAGTGAAATTGAGTGAAACTCAATGAATGCCCGAAATAAGCTATAATACATGAAGAATCAGGAAGGCCAATATAATAATTACCTAAATATACAGAACTTTTATTGTGCTTGGCCATTTTTCGAGGTCTGACACCTACACGCGACTTGAGGAAAGCTGCAAACACAACTCAACTGAAATGTCGGAAATTCACAGAATGTAGCCTTCCCAGAGTAGTGAGAGTACCTAGACACTGCCATTGGCAGTGTCTGGGTACTCTCACTACTCTGGGATAGCTTCATTCTGTGAATTTCTGCAGCAAGAGAGTATTTAATAAAAAAACAAAAACCTTAGATTACGGGATGTCGACGGTTTCGGTTTCGGTTTTTTAAAAAGAACTAAAAACCTCGGTTTGGTTTCGGTTAACCTACAGCTCTAGGTATTAGTTGTAATATTTGATATAACACTACGATACCAAACTCTACACCTACCGCACGAACCATTACTATACCAAACACTACAGCTTGAACTATAGCACTTGAAACAACAACTGCATCACCGAACAATACTACACCAACAACTACAGTTTTAAAACACATTCTACCCTATGCTACCATACTAGAGAAACAAGCGTACCCCACATAACCGCATGACAAGATTCTAAATTGTAATTACAACTTATTAACAAAAATTGTACTTGTAATTACAAGTTAGCTAAATTGTAATTGCAAGTTATTAAATTGCAAATGCAAGTTAGCTATGTTGTAATTACAAGATAATAACTTGTAATTACAATGTAATAAATCAAAGCCAGTGGCGGCTCTACATTGTCGTAATTCATTTTTTCACTTGTCTGAAAAAAAAAAAACTTTAAAAACGATCACATCTGAACGACTTGTACATACAAGTCGTCCACTGAGTTCCAGTGTGCTCTATGTGCCTGGCACATAGAACACACTGGACCTCATGGGACGAAATGTAAAGGGTAACAATTATTACAAACGGCGGATTATTTTTTTCATCGCGTTACTGCCATTGATGTTTCCGGATTGCTGTTTTGACCGACTGCTGGTGATCAGATTAGGCCCATTTGCAAGAGAACGGTACATTCTTGTAACACTTTATATCGACTGTGCATTGCAGATTCATACAAAAAGCCGTGAACAACTAGAAACATATATGTCTATGAAGAGAGCAGCTGCTCATCATCCAGATAAAACGTGGGCTGAACACAGAAACGTAGAGTTAGAAGACGAAACAACGCTTGTAAGTAACTCCTCATTCCGTACTCTGTCTTAGTAAGTAAAATTGTTATTATAGATTGCTTGTCGCCTATAATTCAGGTTAGCATTATCATTCTGGTCATTGTTTACGGAAGGCTTCAGTTAAAATGGGATGTTTTTTAGTGGCAAACCGGAAAACAGAACCACAAGTCTTAGCAAAGTGCAACCCCAATGGTTTTACTGTATTTCTGCATAAACTTATTACACTACCCGACTGGGATGGAACCGGACTAGTTGCCCGTATGGGCTTTCGTCAATTCATCTTTTGGGCAAAGGGGCGAATACGTCGTGTACTCATTGTCACATTTTCTTCTTATTGACTCATCCTTCGGACAGTCCACCGCACAGTCCACCGGGCAGTACACTGGACAGTCCACCGGACAGTACATCGGACCGCCCACCGGACAGTCCACCGGACAGTACATCGGACAGTACACTGGACAGTCCACCGGACAGTCCACCAGACAATGCACCGGACAGTACATCGGACAGTACACTGGACAGTACACCGGACAGTCCACTGGACAGTACACCGGACAGTCCACCAGACAGTCCACCGGACAGTCCACCAGACAGTCCACCGGACAGTACATCGGACAGTACACTGGACAGTACATCAGATAGTACACCGGACAGTACAAAGGACAGTACAAAGGACAGTCCACCGGACAGTATACCGGACAGTACACCGGACAGTACACCAGACAGTACACCGGACAGTATACCGGACAGTACACCAGACAGTACACCGGACAGTACACCGGACAGTACACCGGACAGTACACCAGACAGTACACCGGACAGTATACTGGACAGTACACCGGACAGTACACCAGACAGTACACCGGACAGTACACCAGACAGTACACCAGACAGTACACCGGACAGTACACCGGACAGTACACCGGACAGTACACCAGACAGTACACCAGACAGTACACCGGACAGTACACCAGACAGTACACCGGACAGTACACTGGACAGTACACCGGACAGTACACCAGACAGTACACCGGACAGTACACTGGACAGTACACCGGACAGTGCACCGGACAGTACACCAGACAGTACACCAGACAGTACATCGGACAGTACACCGGACAATACACTGGACACTACACCGGGCAGTGCACCGGACAGTACACCAGACAGTACACCAGACAGTACATCGGACAGTACACCGGACAATACACCGGACACTACACCGGACAGTACACCGGACAGTACACCAGACAGTACACCGGACAGTACACCGGACAGTACACCGGACAATACACCGGACACTACACCGGACATTACACCGGACAGTACACCAGACAGTACACCGGACAGTACATCGGACAGTACACCGGGCAATACACCGGACACTACACCGGACAGTACACCGGACTGTACACCAGACAGTACACCGGACAGTACACCAGACAGTACACCGGACAGTACACCAGACAGTACATCGGACAGTACACCGGACAATACACCGGACACTACACCGGACAGTACACCGGACAGTACACCAGACAGTACACCGGACAGTACATCGGACAGTACACCGGACAGTACATCGGACAGTACACCGGACAGTACACCAGACAGTACACCGGACAGTACATCGGACAGTACACCGGACAATACACCGGACACTACACCGGGCAGTGCACCGGGCGAGTCAATAAAGGGCGAAATGTGACACTGAGAACACAGCACAGAATAGATGAACTTTATTAACCTTTTTCCCAACGTAACGGCCAAAACCGGCCAGAACTATTCTTCAAACTCGCCAATTAATTTTCAATATTTTTTAATTGTTTGTCTCAAAAACATAGGTAATGACCACTCATTGGAACGAGCTCGTAGAGCTCGTTCCAATGTGGGGGTCATAACCTATATTTTTGAGACGAAAAATGAAAAAAAATAGTTATTCAAGAATTTTTTGCAAGTGTCGTCTGCTTTTCATGTTATATAAAGGGTTAATTATGTCAATTTAAGGATGTTTTACTTCAATAGGCTTAGCAACTGATCCCCTAAAACCCCTATCAATGATCAAAGGGACGTTAGGTTGAATCCAATGGAGATACTTAGAGATAGGGCTTTCTGTGGTGAATGTGGTGTCGTAAAAAACTATTGTGTTTTTCTTTCAAGTTACGAGGCCTGGAAAGTTGTTTACTTTATTTTCTTAACACATAGAAAAACTGAACCGAACCCGAGTTATTTTCCTGAAACCGAACCAAAAACCGAATCTGAATAATCAGAACCGCCCAACTCCAGCTTTTATTCATACCATCATATCCGATTCATTCTTCCTTATCAATTCAAAACGTAGTCCAAGCTTGGGAGGGTCAGACAAAAACTCACCTTAAACTCAACAAAACGAAGACACAAACAACAAAAAGTGATAAATAATTGCTCCCCTTCTGTTGGAAAGCTTTGCATACGTCATACAGTCTGGAATTGACTGGAACTTTATAATTAGTTTGGGACGTTTGGGTAATATCAGACATTACTGTAGTAAAATCATCACGGGTGTGGAGAGCCACCGGTACCATCTCTCTCTCTCTCTCTCTCTCTCTCTCTCTCTCTCTCTCTCTCTCTCTCTCCGATTAATTATACAAATATTATATCAAGGTTAGAAGTTATGGATTAGCCAATAATATTCTATATTCACGTCTACGTCTACATCTACCGTTTTTTGATGGATTTCTAGATTCATCTTGTATTTTGACTATGTCACGGTGTCTGCGACCGACGCACCAGTGTTGCATCGTGTAACATTATTTCACGTGGAACAATGAATATGAATCCATTGACATGGTAGGAAAGGTTTCTGGATTCCTGAGTGCCTTGCGTTGAGTATATGTAATATGGACGTGGGAATGAGACACTCATGTTTCTCTCTTTTTTCTGCCAGTGTTTGATGGAAATCATGTATTGGTGCTTGGGGTCAAAGAGGGAATTGACCACCAAACCTGGTGATGCATGGTCATCGCATTCTAAATTACGTAAAGCCGGGTATGGAATACTGGGAGTATACTGGTATGATTTGTAGTTCGGAGTTTGTTTACTCTGCCTCTTCGTGCAGTAATTTTTCTGCTCACACTCAACGTTACCTAACACGAAAGGCAGACGACACTTGTAAACGAAATATTTTTGAATAACTGTTTTTTTTAATTTTTTTTGCGTCAAATAACATAGCTTATGCCCCCTCATTGGAACGAGCTCAGCTCAGCTCGTTCCAATGAGGATCCACAAGCTATGATTAGAGACAAAAATAAAAAACTAATGAAAATTGAATGGCGAATTTTGTGAATAGCGATGGACGATTTTGACTGTTACATCGAGGGGAGTGATACAATATGTGAAACAGCACGAAATCACGTCTATAAGAAATGACTGAAACCCAAAACTGACATAAGTTAAGTTTTTAACATATTCTTTACATATCTAAACCCATTTGTGACTTTATATATTTGATACACGGCCCGACCTCCGCATATTCAAATTGTAAATAAGTTATTCCATGGGACGCGATTATGAAGAATTCAGACACACCTCTGCAACTTTTTGAATTGATATTATTACCACTTCAGTGGGCGTTCTCTAGTATATTAACGGAGTTTAGCGGGATGGTAAAACAAAATTTATTAACAGCCCGCCACCTGCTTCATGTCATGGCAATAATAGTAATAACCTTAAACTCAACAATACCAAGCCCCCAAACAAGAAAAACTTCGCCTTGGGTCGTTAACAAAGCCTCGAGCTGTTATTAGTTAGTCTCGGGTCGTTAATAAACCGCAAGGCCCTCCAAATTCGTATTATTGTAATATTATTGTTTTATCAGTTTTCAAAGCAAACTAAACTCAATTTTGATGATAACTTGCGCGTGAATGCATCAAGTTTTCCGTCTTACTTCAACTTCTGGGATCGGAATAAGGTTTGCAAACATGGTAGTTTCTTTCATCCAAAAGCGATGAACCGATTTTGAAAGCGCAACATGGTTCAGAAATTCGCATACCAAGGGAGATTACCTGTACCGAAAAAAGCGATTAGATTGAAAAACCCTTCTTGGTTACAATACAGTGTTTTTTTTCCACTGACGACAGTACTAATCTTTCCTCCTCTCCGCATCTCATCAAGCTGATTTGGGCAAAAACAACCATCTATCCATTTAGTTTATCACCTCATGAAAACAAAAAACTGAAAGAAAATATTGGTCGCCATGTGAATTTTGCCTTTAAATTTGGAGCTTCCTGCACTCCCGTCCAGTTTCGCACTGAATGAAATAGACATATTTTTTCCTACCACCACCCAATTTTAATCTTCTCTCACACATTTCAGAAGACAATAGTCACCAATATTTTATATCTTTTCCAAAACATGCACTTTAAAATTTTATTTACACTTGCAAGCGCAGTTCATTTTCCACCAATCAGATAATTCCAGTAACTTTTATTCTCCATTAAAGTTTGAGGTGCGAACCGCAAGAGTCGCTGTTTGCACGAAACCACTGTACTGTTACCTAAAGCTGGCCACAGCCTACTTTGTTTTGCACTTCGCAGATAAGAGTACGCGACTACTCTACTGCAAAATTTGTTTTAAAAACGTTCGGCATTAATTTTGTCTGCAAATCGTATCTTCTGACAAAGAATAATTAGTGTCAAGAAGAGGAGGGACTGTTCAATCGCTATGTCTGTCATGATTGTGACACATTTAACCATTTCAACCTTGACACTTCCAATGGTATTCTCTTATACACGAGTATTGATAGAGAATGTCCGAGTCCATTTTGTATTTACAGTGAAGTTCAGTAATAATTTTATCCTACATCCCTATTTGTTATTGACTCTTCTAACTGTTCATGGACTGCCAGTTTGTCTTTATGAAAACTGTAGGGGGAACTGGACAACTCATCCCCTTTGACAACTCTCCTCCAACATTTTTGGACAAGTTGCCCCTAAGACAACTCGCCCCCATGGACATCTCGCCCCCATATATTAAAAATATTATAAACCTAAACTAAAAAGAATTTAGTTGAAAAACTCATTATTTAAAATATGTAGTAAATAAAAATAAAAGATTAAATTACAATATAATGATGTTTCCGAGACAACGCAAACAACTGTACAGTGTAAATTGTTGTTCATACAACTCTCTCTCTCTCTCTCTCTCTCTCTCTCTCTCTCTCTCTCTCTCTCTCTCTCTCTCTCTCTCTCTCTCTGTATCTATCTATCTCTCTATCCATCTCCCCTCCCAACCTTCCAACCATCTTGCCGATATATATATTGTCCGGGGGGGGGGGGGCGGGGAGTCGTCGTCCATGGGTGCGAGTTGTCCAAAAAAAAACAAAAACAAGGGGAGTTGTCCATCGGGTCGAGTTGTCCAGGGGGCGAGTTGTCCAAGGGGGCGAGTTGTCTAGTAACCATAGTAGGCATGACGTGTTGACAGGGTTAAGGAAGTACAGTACAGTCATCGTGGACTGGTCACTTTCCACTAGTGGGTAATATTTCTATGGACGCAATAATATCAGATTCCTATAGGAATCATCATCAACAATTCAATTAATGACGCACCGGGTACTACCCCTGTACAACCCCGGTACAACCCCGGTGCCTCATTAATTAAAATTTTGCTGATAATGAATTTTATTACTGAACGCACACCACTGCCCATGCGTGGATTACGGTTAGTGCATGGCGGCTGTATATTGTAAGGTTAAAGAGAGGTTCTTGAGGAAAGTTTGCCGACAGCAGGCAATAAGACTGATACCGTTAACCGTTGCTTGTTACCCGGCATTATTGAATTGTTTGAAGCGGAGTGTTTGAATTACGAGGAATTGACCCTTTACCCAAGGTAACGGCAAAAACCGGCCAGCGCTATTCACAAAAATCGCCAATTGATTTTCATTATTTTTTTCATTTTTTGTCTGTAAAACATAGGTTATGACCCCTGTTTGGAACGAGCTCTACGAGCTCGTTCCAGTGAGGGGTCATAACCTATGTTTTTGAGACAAAAATACAAAAAAAATAGTTATTCAAGAATATTTTTTTTGCAAGTATGGTCTGCTTTTCATGTTAGGTAAAGGGTTAATGACGTAAATGAGTGAGAATTGGATTGTGGAAACGAAGAAAGAAGAGAACTACAGAAAATTTAATGCAAACTAAAATCTAGAGTCGTAAGTAGGGATTCGACGATGTGGAAAAAGAGATAGTTCTGCAAATCCAATGAGGAAGCCGACACGTTCGAATAGTTGTACTAGGAGAAGAGGTACAGTTAAAACTAGAAGTCCTGTCATGAAATGCGCACAAATAGCACATTGATATGCGCGTTAATGTGCGCGTTATGCCCCAGTTAAAGCTATCATATTCTGCACATATGGCCTGTGCACAGGCAGTGTTTCAGCCAATGGACCTCCGGGTAACCCGGAGGTCCATTGGCAGAAACATTGCATGTGTTTGCTATGAGTAACCAGGAGAACCTGCCGTGCTTTGGATGCCATTCGATATGGAAATTGCGCGCAATTCCAACGCGCAATTAAGCCTAGATAAGCGCACTATTCGTGACAGGACTTCTAGTTTTAACTGTAACTTCAGCCTTGGTGAAAACAATGATAAACAATAACAGTGTCAGAAAACTGTATCATATCTGAGAATACTTTGTAATTATTTTTTTTTTGGTTTAATAAATAAAGAGGTCATTACTTGGATATTTGGTTAGTATGATATCGGTCGAGGTATCAGCTCACGGTAAGTTTACATCAGTCTTCCACCCTCGGTCTCAGGTCGATATGAAATGTACTTTCGGCTGATGTCTCAGCCGATAAGAAAGTAAGCAAGCAGTAAACTCGAAAGGTAATTCAATAATAAAAAAAATATGTATCGCTTGTTGTCCACCATTGACCTTTCATCCAACATAAATAACAGACCACACTTGTAAAAAAGAAATTTGAAAATAAGTAAACAATTTTAATTTTTTGCCTTAAAACATAATATACGACCCCAAATTGAAACGAACTCCGATCACCCGATCTTGTTTTCAAATTTCACATACAGCTTTGGTGTCATGTCTTATTTTTTCTGAGTTCCGTTGCAAAATATGACCGGCAGTGACCATCTTTGATTTGGCGGAAAATTGTCAACAATTCCATCAGCACGACCTACAGGCCGCATCCCTCACCCGATCACCCGATCATCCGATCTTTTTCTGATTTCATATGTAGCTTTTGTGTGATGTTTTTTTTTGTGTAGAAAATTAAGTCAACGACTTGGCATTACCGGAAGTTTCTACCCAGTTCAGTCAATTCGGGTTGAGCTGCAGTGTCATTGTAACTGAAGAGTCTTACATTTAAATAAAAAAAAAAAAATTAATATTTGAGTTTTTATCATTATTTAAGTGTTTAACTTTTTTTAAATCCCAATGTGAATAGAATACAGCCGAGTCATTTTCCCTAGAATTAGTATTTAACCCTTTACCTAACCTGAAAATCAGACGGCACCTGCAAACAAAATTCTTGAATAACTTTTTTTTTTTCATTTCGTCGAGCTCGTTCGAATGAGGGGTCATAACCTATGTTTTTGAGACAAAAGAATGAAAAAATAATGAACATTAATAGGCGATTTTTGTGAATAGCGCTGGTCGTTTTTGGCCGTTACGTTGGGTAAAGGGTTAAGGTACCAAATATTTCTTGCTGGTTAAAAACCAAATTGATAGTTGGACTTGTGTCATACATATGTAGTTCTATTGGTACTCGTTAATAATTGGTGATAAGGTCTAAAAAAAAAAAAAATCTGTTTCTCAGGCCCTCCCGCATGGTCCTCTTTCCTGCCGCATGCTCTCTTTTTATAACCAATGTAAAGTTAAAAAAAATAAAAGTTAAATGGTTTATATCTGATATTTTTCCAAAGTTAAAAAAGTTGATGAATTTGTCCCTTGAGTGCAAGAAGGCTTTGCAATGCTAAAGCATTGCAAAGCCTTCTTGCACTCAAGGGATGAAATACACCACCACCCACGCTATTCTGTAGATTATGAGGCCTAAAACTTGAACCAAGAACATGAACTTTTGATGGCAAAAAAGTAATTACTAAAATAAAAAATAAAATAAAAAACCGCTCGCACGCATGCAATTTCACAAATAATGGCCTGAGAAACAGAAGATCTACTTTGTGTGGCCTAAACCAAATTTATATAAACAAAATATTATTTGCGTTTGACTGACTTTGAAACAAAAGTAATGGAAAATGTTGGCTTTTGATCTGGCACTCTCATATTTTGAAAGTCCTGATCGCGGCTTCTTGCACTCAACCAGTTAAATGGGAAATTGACAACTAAATGTATATTTTATTTTTTCGCTAATAATTTCCCAAGGTGTTTTAAGTTTTTAACTATAAACTGGACTGCCTCATACAATCATTGAGGCATGCCTTCACTGTCGAGGTAAATCAAGTTTACCCCCCTCCCCCATCCCCACCCCAACCACAAATGGTCATATTCACGCCCGCCTAGTAGATATTAATGGTGTTGTATTCGGAATTATGAAATGAGCATCCAGGTGTGCTTTCCAAAGGCATGAAGAATTTCCAAACACAGGTGGCTGACGCTTGGATCGCCAAGAAACCCAAATAATTGATTTTTGGGCGAAAATAGTCAAATACCTCCATATTGTATATAGGGCTGTCACAATTATTCGATTAATCGATTGCTGATCGATCACGCCGAAATCGATTAGTATTTTTCGTTGTCGAAGAATCGGTAAATTTTACCCCGTTTTAGATGTTTAATAATTAAAAAAAAAATGAAAAACCTATTGTTTCTTAAGGTAAAGGGTCAAGAACGTCCACGTTAAATCTCAAGAAGCCGTTAGAAGCATTTGCCTTTTAGGAAGATTCAAAGCTTTGATGTTCTAAACTTTTGAACCGTCAGTGTAAAAATCAAGACCGGTCGGCAGTTGCGAACTTGCGAAGTTCGCAACTGACGACCGGTCTTGATTATTACACTGACGGTTCAAAAGTTCAGAACATCAAACCTTTGAATGTACCTAAAAGAGGATCGTCTTCGTTGTTTACTTGAGGAAGGTCAACTGACTTGAACTTCATTTTTAACAACTTAAAGAGAGGGAAATGTGGGGACGATTATAATCGATTATTTGCGACGATTAATCGATTCCTAAATTCAAAAATCGTGACAGCCCTAATTGTATATATTCTATAATGTATTTAAGTAATAAGGAGGTTTTTGATTATTTTCAACATAAAGTCAATTATTAGGATTTTATTAAAAGTGACGTCACCTGTGATTTAATATTATCCTGCACTCAACATAATAGTTGTTTTTATCCATGACTGATGTTTGTTTTAGGTGGAGGTACAGTCGGTTGCTTCGTGCCCTGTGGAGTCTCAACAAGACGAAGATACATCAAAGCGTTATCACTCGAAAAAGCACGAGCCAGAACTCGTAAAGAAACTTCACGAAGAAGAGGTAAATAATTTTAGCCTGACTGATATCTTTTCAAGCCAACAACAAAACATGAGTAGTATAGTATGTTTTTTTCATGTTTGATTGGCTGTACCTAAATAGTGATGCCACTGGTTTCGTGATTGTAGTATAGCATGATGAATGTTTCCTCATTTGGTGGACTTCTTCCGTAAAGCCTTACCGGACTTTTCCGGGACGGAACGGAGATGAAACGTGTTTTTCTCTCCAGTCTGATCCGGTAAGTTGTACACGTAAGGCATCTATACTATACAGTTCAGTCGCCGTGGACTAGTCGTAACCCACGCGTGGTCAGGGATGTCCATACATGCGTTTACGAGGTAGTAAAAAATCATAAGCAGAATTTTAATTTGATGATTTGATGACTATTCCTATAATTAGTGTTTGAAATCTAAAATAAGACATTATTAGTTACCCTGTGTCTGATCACGTGGCACGGGTTTTTACCTACCCGAAGCCAGCCGTATCCCATGAGGCCGAAGTCCTCATGGGATACGGCTGGCTTCGGGTAGGTAAAAACCCGTACCACGTGATCAGACACGGGGTAACGAATTTATCTATTGACTTTCCGTTTTAGAAGTACAATCTATTTCATGTGTGAACACACACAGCATGAGATCTTTTATCTTCCATTGTTGAGCCATACAGGTTTCTGTGGAATTTTTGTGCAAAAGAGTTTTTTGTGAAAATATGCCGATATGACTAGTAAAAAAAAATTATACGGGGTATGGACAATTTGTAGATTTCGGAACGAGGCTTCCACTGGGTATGGGAAATTTGTCAGTGGCTGGGCGGACGTATCGTGGGTTTCAATGAATATGGTCTCATACCACGTATCTATCAACCAATCAAATCAAAGAAATCACTTTAGTCAATAGATAAATTTCCTGACAGTGTTAATACTGAAAATAAAGTGTTTCCTTCCGTTTCTTTATGTCCTGTTTCCTTCCGTCCGATCACCATGTAGACAGGGATCAAAATAAGCGGTATCGCATTTCGCTATGCAAAATTCAGGAAAAGCTATGCAATCAATAAATATGCATAGCAAAATGCGATGCACATTCTCAAGTTCTATTTCACGGTGGACAATGGGCATAAGTCCCAACTTGTAACTGCTTGTCTGGTAGAAACATGATGGCTCAATGGCAAATCCGCAGTTCATGGACCACCATGTAGAATATCTGCTGGTCAATGAACTGCCAATTTGCCTCAAAAACCACTGGAGTAAAAAAGTTAATTGTGGTACTCACACGATGGCAGAGTACCAAATCAGTGTGTCTGTATCGTACATCCATGTACCGGTAATGCATTGACCAAACTACTTGAAACTTTGAAAACTACAGACAGTGGTGAAAGAGTTAAAGATTCCATGTCTGTTGATGCCAGGTGGCACTACACAAATTTACAATCTCAGGTAATGCTGCTGCTGCTGCAAGTGAGCAGCAGCAATACCCGACCGTATGAATTTCTTTGTATTTTTTGTTTCTTCAAGTTGTCATACCACTAATATACATGTACAGTTAAAACTAAAAGTCTTGTCACGAACTATGCGCTTATCTAGGCTTAATTGCTCGTATGAATTGCGCGCAATTGTCATATCGAATGGCATCCAAAGCACGGCAGCTTCTCCTGGTTACTCATAGCAAACGCAGGCAATGTTTCTGCCAGTGGACCTCCGGGTTACCCGGAGGTCCATTGGCTGAAACATTGCTTGTGCACATATCATATGTACAGAATTTGATAGCCTTACTATGGTCATAACGCGTAGATTAACGCGCAGATCGGCGTGCTATTTGTGCGCAATTCACGACAGGACTTCTAGTTTTAACTGTAATTAAGTGTTAAATGCTTTCTAGGGAACGAAAGCATTATTATTGTATATTGAATTTAAAACATAAAAATGCTACACAATTTTCAAAAAATGCAAAAGAT
This sequence comes from Pictodentalium vernedei, assembly GCA_031216915.1. NCBI lineage: Eukaryota > Metazoa > Mollusca > Scaphopoda > Dentaliida > Dentaliidae > Pictodentalium > Pictodentalium vernedei. Next base: position 463,437,694 of record CM062291.1, read on the forward strand.
TTTTTGAAAATGTATAGCATTTCACTATGCAAATAAAAAAAAAGTATTTTGATCCCCGCATGTAGATACACATTACTTTGGTATACAGTATGAACATCTCTGCCAGACAATTGTCCATTGTGGACCGATGCTGACTGGTGCCAAATGGTGAGCCTAACCGGATATTTTATTGCTAAACAACATGTTCTAGTGCTAACTCGCTAATGCACTTCTCTCCTCTCTCATCTTATTTATCTGATCGAGTTTTGAAAAAAATAAACTGGCGATTATTTCAAGAGTAGAACGGACAACTGGTTCGAGCTCGACAGATCTGACGAAATCGTCGGCAGACGAAAGGCCAATCACCTGAGTTTTATAAATGCCACTGATTCAATTAATGTTCAGGCTGAATGAATTGGTACAAACACATTTTGTTTAACTTGGATAATAGCAGATTAATTGATTAATTGCTGTGAATCCACTGGGTTTGGCTTGGCGCTAGTCTTCACAAAAAATAATTAATTAATTACAAATAGTTCATACCGTGACGGCATTAAGTATTTATCTTATTAAGCCTTTACCCAACGTAACGGTCAGCGATATTCACAAAAATCGCCAATTAATTTTCATTATTTTTTTCATTTGTTGTCTCAAAAACATAGGTTATGACCCCTCTTTGGAACGAGCTCGACGAGCTCGGTCCAAAGAGGGGTCATAACCTATGTTTTTGAGACAAAAAATAAAAAAAAGTATTCACGAATTTTGTTTGCGAGTGTCGTCTGCTTTTCATGTTAGGTAAAGGGTTAAATGCTGCCTTTTATAAAGTTGGTAGCCTACAATGTTTTACTGAAGAAACAAAACAATGTCTCATTTCCACTCACTAAGTCTGAAGCTGAAAGTATGTCCCAACACAATTTCCAACATTCTATTGACAAAGGAAGTAATAACATATTTTGGGGAGTTTGTTTCGTCATCAGCCGTGCTCTTCTCTGCCGCAATGGCTTTTATTGACAAGGAAAGGAACTTTTTGTGTCAAAACTTTAGCGAACGTAGAATCTTTTGGAGCCAAATCAAATTTCCCAAAGCAATTAGCTAGAACGGCATCCGACAGCTTCAATATACTTTTATATGCTATGGGATGTATAGTGATGTATGTGTGTGCATGGATTTGGTATATAGCATGGGTATGTGATAGAAGATCGACGGGGAAGGTCAGAGTTCAAGGTGTCTGTTGGCTCATTTTGTGGAGGATTTGATTTGAAACCAAATGGTCTTCAGTTCGATCCTGTGGCATAAGAACCCCCCCCCCCCCCCCCCCCCATAATACCTGTTGGTTTACGAATATCTCATATTGTGACGTTCCTCATTGCTTAAATGCAATGGGCATAGATCTTCAAAGCTGGTCAGTATTTACTGGCTATTGACCACTTCACTGCGATGCATAACCTGTCTGACATTTACTGTTCCACATTAAGTCCGATTTTGACGAAACTGTTTTGGTCACTCTCTGTAGCGCTTCTCATAAATATTCAGCCTGTTGGCCGTTTTGGTGGTGGGAGCATCATGGTTTGGGCCGCTGCCTGCTCTCGATGCAAAACTCCACTTCACATCGTCGACGGAATCACGAATGCAGAAATGTACATGGACTGCATTTTGGAGCCAATTGCCATCCCCTACGGTCGCTGTTTCCTTGGAAACCGATTCCATTATTTGGTCGATAATGCCAGGCCTCGCCGAACGAGAATAGTGCGAGAATTGAAAGATATGCAGCCGGACGTTACCTGGATGTATCTTCCTGCAGAGAGTCCGGACTGCAACCCGATGGAACGCGTGGGACATGTTGGGCAGGATTGTGGTAAATAGACAGCCACCATCTCATGACATCAGCAGCCTGCGTTGTGCGCTTGTAGAGAAATGGAACAACATCACATTGAGAGAAATTCAGAAGGATATCGACAGAATGCCACCCGATTAAGATGTGTTAGAGGTGCATGAGGCTCTCCTACCAGGAACTGAACAACGTGGCGTTTTTGTGCCTAGTGTTCATTCAATAAAAAAAATGTTCTGGAGACCCTTGTTTCACTAATAAGGCATATTCCCGCATACTACAGATAGTGGACTTTCTCTCATGAGAATTTACATATTCAATGTATACCCACTGATATTTAACCCTTTATCTAACACAAAAAGTGACGACACTTGCAAACAAAATTCTTGAATAACACATTTTTTTTCATTTTGTATCTCAAAACATAGTTTATGACCCCTCTTTGGAACGAGCTCGTCGAGCTCGTTCCAAAGCGGTGTCATAACCTATGTTTTTGAGACAAAAATGAAAAAAGTAATGAAAATTATTTGGCGATTTTTGTGAATAGCGCTGGCCGGTTTTGGCGGTTGTGTTGGATAAAGGGTTAAGAGGAGTGGGCTTAACTTTTATGGACAGTGTATATGTATTATTATTTTCTTAGTTAATTTGCTTTTTCTTTTCTGTATATAACCCTTTACCTAACACGAGAGAAAGATAACACTTGCAAGTAAAATTCTTGAATGACGATTTTTTTTTTCATTTTTGGGGTCAAAAGCATAACTTATGTTACGAGCTCGTTTCAATGAGTGCTGATAAACTATGTTTTTGACCCCAAAACACTGAAAATTGAATGGTAAATATTTCCTGTAAATGGCGCTGGCCGGTTTTGGACGTTACGTTGGGTAAAGGGTTAACGAATAGGACGTCCAACTTTTTTATAATCTGGGACAAAGTACTGTGTTAAGAATTTCCACACGTCAAGTATCGAAGGGAAACAAATACTACTTTGCGGATGCATCCACCAAAATTTACAAACTTTTTCCATTTGATTTTTGTTTGGTCAAGCTCCCAAAACGTACACATTTTGATGATCAAGTTTTGACCCAAAACGTACACATTTTCACTCACCCACCTGATCCAAACAAAAACAGACATAGGTGGAACAGTGTGTGAAGATTGTTAAGTCGAGTCGGTATTCCAGCATCATGCGAGATCGCACCCAAAATTCTGAGTAGTGGAGGAGAGTAGGAGGTTATTATCAAGTTTTAGTTATAAATAAGTACGAGCTACAGTTAAAACTAGAAGTCCTGTCATGAAATGCGCACAAATAGCACGTTGATATGCGCGTTAACGTGTGCGTTATGGCCCAATTAAAGCTATCATATTCTGTACATATGGCCTGTGCACAGGCAATGTTTCAGCCAATAGACCTCCGGGTTACCCGGAGGTCCATTGGCAGAAACACTGCATGTGTTTGCTATGAGTAACCAGGAGAACCTGCCGTGCTTTGGATGCCATTCGATATGGCAATTGCGCGCAATTCCAACGCGCAATTAAGCCTAGATGAGCGCACTATTCGTGACAGGACTTCTAGTTTTAACTGTAGTTTGTACGGAACGTGAAAGGTTATCCGATCAATTTCCCGATCTGTCAAACTTCAGACACTGGACATTTGATACGATCGTTATTCACCATGGCCGATTCAATTCGATCACATGTCAGCGATTTGCTAACGAATGGAATAGAGTCGGGAGGCCAATTTGAGAACCGAATCTGAATTTGAATAACCGGATTGTCCTACGTTGTATTGTCCTGGATGTTGATCGCGAGGACAAACTGTTCGCGTAGAATTCTATCTAAAGCGGCGGTAACACCATCGTACGTCAAGCAACCGATTTTTGATACGACAGTCGTAAACGTCATCGAATTGAAATGCAAATTAAAGCTTTCCGTTGGGGTTGTCACACCTACATGTACACTGCAAAAAATATAGGTTCTCTTTAGAACCACAACTGGTTCTAATCTTGACCCTGAGATGGAACCAGTTCTGTTTAAACAGTATTTATTTCAATCAAATAAATTTACCAAGATTAGCATTCAATTTCAACAGAATATTACATGAACTGAAGTAGATTCAGCAGTAAACTTGGAGCTAATTCAACGCAGTCGCCAAACATTTTGAAACAAAGGAGATATGAACAGTTGGCATATCGAACCAGTTTTTGAGTCTGTATAGAACCCAAAATGGTTCCATATTCCAACTGTTCATATCTCCTTTGCTTAATAATTTTTTGAGACAACCTCGTATAAGCTCTAAACTTACGGCTGAAACCCCCTCAATTTATGTTTAATTCTGTTAATATTTAATGTTAATCTTTATAAATTTATTTGATTTGAAATAAATACTGTTTAAACAGAACTGGTTCCATCTCAGGGACAAGATTAAAACCAGTTTTGGTTCTAAAGAGAATCTATATTTTTTGCAGTATTCGATAAAATGTTCGTATACGTCACTCCTATCCGTCCCAATAGAATGGAACATGCTCCATGTTTTTGTCGTATACGATATTTTCAATATTTTTAAGGTCAAGGTCAAATCAAAGTATAAAAACACATAATATTAGTTACACAGTTTGTTGGTGGCATAATATGGTATATATGGTGTCAGTTAATTTCATACATATACCATATTAGGACACCAACAAACTGTGTAACGAATATATCATACCAACTGCTGCATTGATGCGCAGAACTAATAACAACAGCCATCAAAATTAAATGAGAGAATTCTCACAATTTGTTCACGTTTCTTTGCCTTGTTACAATTTATGGGAGAGTGCCTACAGGCACTCTCCCATAAATTGTAACAAGGCAAATTCATACATACCAAACAGTTTCATTTCGAAGGTAACATGACAAACATCCACAGAATATGAAGCCTTTTAAGTTGCCTAAACTGCACCTCAGACCAAACATGGGCTTCCAACACTCAATCTTTCAACTTGAAGCATTTATCGGCTGCCGCCATATTGAATAATTAATGAACAAAGGGGAGATTACCCATAGCTGTCAGCGTCTATTGATGTTGACAGGCAGTATATGGTTTTATATGCAGTCTGCATGTGACGTCTTTGAACCAATGGAATTCCCAGATACTTGTAGGAGGTAAGATATTTATGCATGTTCTACGTCATTTTTCTGATTAATGGGGGTTGCTGTGTAGAAGGTAGGTGGCAAGCTTTGTTACCAGTGTCTTATATTTTCCCCAATACTGTAGTGAACTTATCAATAGTATGTAGGTGATTAATTTTCAAGTGGCTTCACGTCTGCGTCATTGCCGCCCCCAATATTTAGAGTTTTTTTTATTCCAAATATTTATTGAAAATTAAGATTTTTTTATATAATCAATACAACCCCCCCCCCCCCCCCAAATATACAGAGGTTCAGCCAAGACAAGGTTCCATTGTTCATTATATTTCAATCTATACATGGGGGGGGGGGGGGGGGCACGGTGACGCTGTGTACTAAGGCATACTGCACGTCGATTGTGCACCTGTCTTCAACCACTGCTAACCCTGCTTATGTGGAGTTAGTATGTTGGGGAGCTGGCAGTTGCTCGCCGTTGCTCGGTGGTTCTCTCCGGGTACTCCGGCTTCCTCCACCCGTAAAACTGTCGTAGTCATGATTAGCCATTGTGCATAAATATGTTACCTTAAAACACCAATAAATAAAAAAAAAAAATAAATAAATAAATAAATAAATAAATACGTGTTCCTTGCGGAGACCTTTGACGTCATGGAAAGGAACATATAGCATGACTATGCAACAATGCAAATTGCAGAGAAATATGTGTACGATAGACGGACTAGAAAATCGTGTGCTATGGTGTTATCGCCGCCTTAGTCGTTTTAAATCTACGTAATTTTATATTATTATGCCAGTAATTGTTATTCGCCAATCAGCTTCATTATCTAGTGACCGTATGTGAGACTGTGTATCATCGAGCTGACCGTATATAGAGCTTATATACGGCCAGTTCCGATATTTTGTTTTTGACATCCAACGCTCACTTCGATGTTTCTTCTAATTTCGCGTGTTCAACGAACAACAAATAATTTCGCGTGTGTGTCTGTTTTGCAACTTACAACTATAATACGTTTCTTCCAGTCTTTGAGAAATTTTAATAATCAAATACAATAAATAAACCACTAAAACGACATGTATAGAAGCCAACTGCCATTGTCTGAGACGAACTCAAGCGAGAATTCTTACCCGAATAATCTGTCCTTCTCAGTTCATGCAAATATTTTCGAGTTACTCCCCCTGAACTGTAAATTTTATCGTCTGTTTTGTTTTGATTTGAATGATTGAATTTGAAAATTGATCGATATCGAACAAAATTACACTTATGGTTGTGTCTCTTTCAAAGGACTGGCATAATAAATACGTTATGGGGCTACATCTACGTCTACATCTACCGTTTTTTGATGGCCTCGCCTAATATTGATCTCACTTCGCCTTATATCACACCATATCCGCCCCCTGAAAGCCCCATAACTTATATTACACACCTTTCGACGAGTGATAAAAATTTCGAATGGTTTATAATAGTCGTAAATTGGTCGGACGGTCAAAAAACATTTTGCAGAATTAACGACTACGAGTCCGTTTGTTTTTCGCAATTTTCTCGTGTTGTGCGGCGACGAATGATTTGATTGTCAGTGAGAGATGGAAATTTAGGCCACATGGCTATAAGAGTTTAAGGACATGATTTTTGAGTGAACCTCCACATTAAGTGGCGGAGAAACGCTCTCAAACTTTTTGCATTTTGCAATATGATATACCCGAGTGTGTTAATGAGAAATCGTTATCGTAACTACGGATAAGGAAAAACGCCAGCTGATAGGAAGAACACAAATTCCGGTTACGTAGTTCAGTTAAAACTAGAAGTCCTATCATGAAATGTGCACAAATAGCACGTCGATCTGCGTGTTAATCTACGCGTTATGACCATAGTAAGACTATCAAATCCTGTACATATGGCCTGTGTACAAGTAATGTTTCAGCCAATGGACCCCCGGGTAACCCGGAGGTCCATTGGCAGAAACATTGCATGTGTTTGCTATGAGTAACCAGGAGAACTTGCCGTACTTGGGACGACATTCGATACGGCAATTCGTACGCGCAATTAAGCCTAGATAAGCGCACAGTTCGTGACAGGACTTCTAGTTTTAACTGTACCCCATTCGTAATTCTCGCAGTCATCGTTCTGTGATACAGGATAAAAATGTAAGTCAAAGAACACTGCGGTGGATTCCAGATGTTAACATTGCATTATTATTATTATTATTATTATTATTTATTATTATTATTTTTATTATTATTATTATTATTATTATTTTTATTATTATTATTATTATTATTATCGTTCTTTGTGCGAAAGGTCTCTATTTACTCGTTGCATTTACGATTTTTTGCCGTGACTCCACACTTTCTGACGGTACCGGGCTTGTGAGTTTTGTAACATGATCTGTAATTTCATCGAATGTTTTTTTCATCTCCTGTTTTTTATTGAGTGATGAGTGAGCGCATTATAGAGAGTACATTTTCGAGACAACTTGAATTTTCAAAAGTTTCGTTCTGAATATCGTTAACCTCGAAATAAAATATCAGTCTTTCAGTGTAAATGATCCAATTGTCTGTATTTGTATTCAAGTTGGTCGCTGTCTATCCGAATGTTGCCATATTTAAATCCCATCTCCAGTCGCCAATTTGCTCTGTTTCGAGCTAGCATCACAGACATGAAGCGAATAATCAAATATATTTGAGATGAGAAGTCACTTTTATAGCATTCAATTGATTCAAAGCTATACATTTGTACATAAGCATGCGTTCCATTTCAAGTAAGATCTCAGCTGTGTTAGGCGCTTACGACGCGTCAAACTCCATGCGAGATAACTACTGACCCTTCAGCCTTTTACCCAACGTAACAGCCAAAAGCGGCCAGCGCTATTCTAAAAAATCGCCGATTAATTTTCATTATTTTTTTTTTTTTTTTTTTTGTCACAAAAACATAGGCTTGTCGAGCTCGTTCCACAGAGGGGTCATAACCTATGTTTTTGAGACAAAAAATGAAAACAATTAGTTATTCAAGAATTTTGTTTGCATGTGTCGTCTGCTTTTCATGTTATGTAAAGGGTTAATCAATACACTGGATATATAGAGGATATGGAATGAGTGTTTTTCTCATATAATATTTATGAAGCGATTCAAAGAATTTTCCGTTTTGGCGAGCCTCTGGCGAGCCCAAACGGAAAATTTGGACGAGTATCATAAATATTATATGAGAAAAACACTCATTTCATATTCTATTTATCATATGACACACATACGCACAAATTAGCCACTTAGTATGAATTTATAACCCATCACCTAACTTGAGTTGCAGACGGCACTTGGAAAAAACATCCTCGTATAACTAAAAGTTTTCATTTTTTGCTTCCAAAACATAGGTTATGACCCCTCATTGGAACGAGCGTGACACGCTAGTTCCAATGAGAGGTCATAACCTATGTTTTGGAAGCAAAAAGTGAAAATATAAAATAAAATGAATGGCGTTTTTCTTGTAGGTAAAAGATTAATACAATATAACCCACCCTAAATAGGACAGATAACATAAATTCTCCCAACTGGAGTTATGCAAATGTGATCCAGTTGTATTTTGTTTAGCCAATCAAATTGTCCAGTTTTGAAATTGACCAATGAAAGCTCCCGACTCTAATTATGATTATGCAAATTATGAAAATGTGGCCTAGTTTTATTTTGTTCAGCCAATCAAATTGTCTAGTTTTGAAACTGGCCAATGAAACTAGTCTAGTTTTGAAACTGACCAACGCAGTCGCCAAACATTTTGAAACAAAGGAGATATGAACAGTTGGCATATCGAACCAGTTTTGGTTCTGTATAGAAGGCTTTATTTATCACTGATTAATAGGAAAGCTAAATATCAAATGTTTTAAAGTGAACAAAACGGACGAGTCATATGATAACAAAATTTATTATTTTAATTATTGTTTTTTAAAATGCTTCAAAAAGTGGTTAGTTTCGGCCGATTCGTCAGGTAACGGGTCAATACATATCAGTCAACATGCTTGAAAATTGGTATAGACTGTTACTGCCATCGAGCAACGAGGTCTAAGCTGTAACGATCCTTTACCTAACCCTTTTACCCAACGCAGAGAATATCAAAATTTATTATTTTAATTACTATTTTTTAAACTTTTTCAAAAAAATTCAACAAAGCCATATCATGTGACCCCTCATTGGAACGAGCTCATCGAGCTCGTTCCAATGAGGGGTCACATGATATGGTTTTGTTGAAATATTATAAAAAAAAAGTATTTTTTTCAACTGCTCAATTTGCAAATTACGCGGGCGGATGTGAACGATTCGTTAGGTAAAGGGTTAACTCTGCACTCCACAATACAAAATTAAATCATCAGAACTGTAAAATAACACACGTATGATCACAGACGGACGGGGGGACGAAACTCGACTTATTAAGCTGCTCATCTTTCAATCTCATCTATAATGTTCGCAATACACTGTTTTATTTCTTTCAGACTGTGGCCGGGCTGTATGACATAGCTGCCAAACTTGTATCTGGAAAACTTAACTGAATTTAGTTTAGAGACATCACCGCGCAATTTCTTTCGAGTTGGATACTAAGCCGGAACACCATTTCTGTTATTTTACCCCGACAAAGTGTGGGTGAGAAAGAAGATTCTAAGATTCTGGAATAAATGTATAACAAGAGATCCCGAAATTCTGCCAGCTCAAAATTATCTACCGAGAAGAAAACCTGTTCATTTAATGTGTAACCTTCATCAGACAATTTCTATTGAACAAATATATTATCGGTACCACCACCCACTGTTGGAGGCGTGCTAGCTATCAGGAGGGTAGCAACCATTTCTGACTTAGACACCCCCCCCCCCCTCCCCACCCCCTATACATAAGAAGGAAATGCGCATTCTGGACTTCATATTGAACGACACCCTCTCTCTCCATCTCTCGCTCTGTTTCCATCAACTGTTGTAAAAAGTTGGTGGGCGCCTCTCCGGCTTCTCCCTTTTTGGGTATCCCAGGGTCACCAACCACATCTCACAAAGTTTTGTCACGCAACTTATAGTTTTCAATCGTTGGGGTTCTTAATGTAATAATCGTTGGCTGAATGCTCTGAATCTGCCACGATCAAGTGGACATGATAATCGTTACTTATTCCCAGTTCCTTATTCGCCATTCGTTATCAACCGATTTTATCGGTTTATAACGAATGTCGAATAAGGAACTGGGAATAAGTAACGGTTGTCACGTCATCCACGTTGAATGTATATGTTTGTGTACAACAGTAGCCTTATCTTCCCACTTAGTGCATCAACTGGCAGAGTGCTAAATTATTCTTGGACATGCTAAATAATTCCACTTCAATATGAAGCATTTGAGCGGCGGTACCTGTACTTTAGAGTAAAGCCCAAATTTGGCTTCAAGAAGTGTACCAGTTAACCTTTTACCCAACGAATCGCCCGCATCCGCCCGCGTAATATACAAATTCAGTAGTTGAAAAATTATTATTTTTCAAAAAATTTCAACACAACCATATTTCCAACGAGGAGTCACATGATATGGTTTTGTTGAAATTTTTTGAAAAATTTGAAAAAAAAATCATATTTAAAATAATAAAATTTGATATTGTCTGCGTTGGGTAAAGGGTTAAGGCGCTGTCTGCAAAACTAATGTATTGCGGGTGGCTCGTTAACCCTTTACCCAACGAATCGCCCGCATTCGCCCGCGTGATATGCAAATTCAGCAGCTGAAAAAATATTATTCGAAAAATTTTAAAACCATATCATGTGAGACCTCATTGGAACGAGCTCGACGAGCTCGTTCCAATGAGGGTCACTTGATATGGTTTAGTTGAAATTTTTTGAAAATTTTTTAAAAATGATATTTAAAATAATAAATTTTGATATCGTCTGTGTTGGGTAAGGGGTTACTGCACTCAAAGGCCGTTGCGGTATTTTTTAATGATATTGGCATATCAGACCCGAAACAAATCTCAGTTATTTCTTTCATAATTTATGTCGCACGAAGAGCCTCGGGTAATATCGAAAAGGATGTGTGCTTGTCGGACTTTATCCAATACCTAACACGCACAGAAGTAGACAACTGCAAACCGTTCTTCAATAAAAAAAAAGGTTTTTGCCTCAAAAGCAGAACTCAACGTGGAGGTAATCACATTAGTTTTGCGGCACAGATTGAAAAAAGATGGTATAGCTTTTTTATGATAAGTGTTCGTCGGTTATTGCAGTTAAGCTAGGTAACTGGTTATCCCTTTGAACCCAAGAGGCCGCTTTTCGGGCCCAGAAATACGGTGCCTAATGATGTCATAAAGTAGAATGGTAAGTGAATGTGTGGGGTAGACCAATGGATATTTTCAACGTGCAGGCCCAGGGCTACACGCTGGCCCAAGGCTACACACAGGCTCAAGGCTACACGTTGAAACTATTGATTGGTCTACCCCAAAATAACCAATATGGACTCTTCTAATTACTGCTATTGAACTGACATGGAAGGTACCACCAGAGTTGAAAGGGTTAAGACTATCTAATTCCACACACCATGACGTACCCTCGGGGACCTAAAAGTTGGGTCTGAACCTATATATTTCCATGTAACTGTTTTCGGGTCAGTCCAACCCTACCCAAAAGGTCAATTCAAAGGTTTCTGCACCTAACTTTTTCTGTTATACTCTGTTTTTTGATAACAAAATTGTCTATGTTTGGCATTTTGCGCTGAACTATTTATTGTTGTTTGGAAGAATTGTTTACAGCATCATTAAAAAATCTTCCTCAGCTGTTTTCATCGTGCAAACTGGTGTCAGAGAGAGTTATTTCCCCTTGTGATCATCTGAAACACAATGGCAATTAATATTTAGTGGACAAGGAAATCCTCAAAAAGTGTTTTATCCCATTTTAATGAACTAGAACAAAAGAGGATTCTGACTTTCAGAACAACTAATGGCAAAAGTTCATATTTACTAAAAATCATTTATTTATCCCTTTCGAAATGCACGCGATATCAAAATTTGTTTTTTTTTTAACGTTATCAATCATTGGAACGAGCTCACCAGCTCGTTCCATTGGGGTGTCATATGATATGGTTTTGTCAGTTTTTTTTCAACCGCTGAGTCTGTAAATTACGCGGTCGCTTGCGGGCGATTCGTCAGGTAAGTGGTTAAAGCACATGCCCCACCCCACCCCTCCAAACAAATCAGTCATGCCCCCCCCCCCTATATGTTAACCCTTCACCCACCGTAACGGCCCAAACTGGCCAGCGCTATTCTCAAAAGACGCCAATTAATTTTCATTATTTTTTAATTTTTTTGTCTTAAAAACACAGGTTATGACCCCTCGTTGGAACGAGACAGAGACAGAAAATGAAAACAATTAGTTATTCAAGATTTTTTTTTGCAAGTGTCGTCTGCTTTCCGAATTAGGTAAAGGATTAACCCAAATAGCGATTATCAGGCAAGAAATTGTAATACCCAGCTTATAAATTAAAGACACAAACGGATGATGCTGCGCATCATATTCAACCCCCCCCCCCCCCCCCCCCCGCATATTTTTCTTGCCCCCCTAACTTTGTTATCCTGGCTACGCGCCTGTTTGTTGTTCACTTAGCTGTAAACCATACACATACATTCAAAATTAATGTCGCAGTGAGTTTTTTCAACAGTAGTTTGTTTTTCTTAAACGTCAGAGGAGAAAAAGAATTGAGCTGAACGGTTGTGAAGCTGAGATATATAACACTGCAAGATATGAGATATGACAAAACTAGATAAGAAAATTACACAACATCCAAAAGAATGTAAAAATAATGTTCATTTTATAAATATACTTGTAAGATAACATCTCTGGAATTGCATTGCAGAATTTTTTAACAAAGTGTTTAATATTGCTCACATAAACTATTTATATTGCTTGTTCAAAGATATGCAGACTCTTGATACAGTTATTTCAAGATTTCACAATTTCGGGATGCAAGTGAATTTCCTATTCGTTTCGTTGATAGGTTGGAGTTTCCCTTTTCTGCGCAGAAATGGAGGGCAGAGTCACATCGAAATTGAGCGGTTCCGGGACAACACAGCGATTTTCTTGTGGTGCTAACGAGTGCAGGCAGTACAGTCACCGTGGGCTGGTCGTGATCCACGCGTGGGCAGTGACGTCCAGGCATGCGTTTACCAGGTAACACAAATCATCATCAACAGTTTAATTAATGAATCATCGGGTTGTACCCGGTGCCTCATTAATTAAATTTTTGATGACTATTCCCAGAATTAGTATTTGGTTAACTAATATTATTGCGTGCGTGGAAATATTGTCTATCCGTGGAAAGTGACCAGTCCACGGCGGTTGTATTGTATGATGCATAAGAATATTGATGACATGCACTCGATTTCTTTAACTGGTAGAGTGCTGGAAGCCCATATTAGGGCTTTATTCTGAAGCGCTAGTACCACAACTTAAAGGTCCCATATCCTGTGCATGTGCTTCAAATTATCATTCAAATAAAATTATTTAGTCTGTTGGGATTTGCCATGTTAAAATTTATGGGAGAGTGCCTCTAGGCACTCTCCCATAAATTGTAACAAGGCTAATACATGTGATCAAATTTTGATGACCAAAAATAATTTAGCACTCTACCAGTTAAGGACCACACTGGTGCCATATGGCAAAAAACAAGCGAATAACCTGTACAATTCCGGTTTGAAGCCTCAAAATAGGTTCTGGCGCTCTCCATTGAATTGTAGCAGCGCAACGGCTTTACACTTTATTTTAGATATGAGGAAATAAAAGCTGACGTATACAGCACAAAACCATTAACCGTTTACCCAAAACCGGCCAGCGCTGTTCACAAAAATCACCATTTAATTTTCATTATTTTTTTCATTTTTGTCTCAAAATCATAGCTTTTGACCCCTCTTTGGAACGCGTTCGTCGACCTCGTTCCAATGAGGGGTCATAACCTATGTTTTTGAAACAAAAAAATCGTTATTCAAGAATTCTGTTTTCAAGTGTCGTCTACCTTTCGTGTTAGGTAAAGGTTTAAAAGGACATCCACCCACTTCATGCCATTTAAGCGATGATGGTGACTGCTAGAACTTGATCTGTTGAGCGACTGCAACATTCCCGTCTAGTTGCAAAATTCGCCATTCAGCATTTTCCCAATTCTGTTGGGCATTACTTAATAAAACCTTATTTCTATATATTACTATACATGTAGAAAAATGTGACATTAAACACCAATAAATAAATACTGCCATGCTGTTGTGAAGAAAACAATATTATGTTTCGTCGAGTTAACTTCAGACACGGAGATAAGCATCAGTTTGCTGCTGGATCCAGTTTCAAACTCATAATCTATGCTCACGTAGTGAAATCACTGTTTTATACTTGCATATTTCGTTGGAAAATAAAATATTGTCAAACGATTTATCGAGTTGAGCGCAGCGTCGAACACTCCCATCGTGGCCTTTGTTTATCAGCAGTGAATCCCGTCAATATTAACCTGACCACACTCATATCAAAACACCAACATCTTGTGCACCAAATATGTCGCAGAATTGGGGCGGTTAACATCTTTTGGTAGGGTGGGAGATCTACGTTTTGGTAAGGGGAAAAGTGGATACGCAGAGGCTGTTATCTGAACCGTTATTCGAACGAAGGCCTCACCCCCCTCATCAACGCCCGCTCTGTTTGAAGCTGTTCCTGATGCTGAAGGGGCCAGTGACTTCAAATATTTAAATGTGATCGGCGATAAAGTTAAAAATTCATCAGTAAGAGAATATATATAATTTATACATAACTACAGCTCACACAACAAAGGCCCACATTGTCCCCCACCAGCTAGCTTTGTCATCCTGGTCGTGGGCGCGGTGGCTCAGTTAGTAGAGGTGCAGGCTGCAAGCCGAGAGGTCCTCGGTTCGAATCCCACCAGCGACAACCGCGTTGTGTCCTTGGGCAAGACACTTCATCCCGATTGCCTTCATGGGGGCACGATGACGCTGTGTACTGAGGCGTACTGCACGTCGATGGTGCGCATGTCTTCAACCAATCTAACCCTGCCTGTGCTGCGGTGCAGAGTTCAGAGTTACGATGTTGGAGAACTGGAAGCTGCTCGTCGTTGCTCGCTGGTTCTCTCCGGGTACTCCGGCTTCCTCCACCCGTAAAACTGTCACGGTCCCGATTAGCCATTGTGCATAAGTATGTGACCTTAAACACCAATAAAATAAAATGAATAAATTGTCATCCGGGTCAAGCATACACCCCTGTCTTCTATCTATATACCATTTAAGATAGTGTTTATGCAAGTTTCCGCCGATACACCTTCAACAAGGTTAACCCGTTTACTGCCACGCCCACTTGAGCCATATATGGAGGACCTCTTTGTACGCCTGAAGTTTATTAAGATTATCGACATATTTGAAAATGTAACATCTGATTAATTGTTGGAAAGGGCTCTCTGAGCCCTTTCCAACAATTAATCAGATGGTAGGGTAGGTCCATCGTAAAATAGGTGACAATAGTCGTCTTCGGCAGCGTAAGAGTCAAACCCACAGTTACCTGGACTCACTTTGCTTAAAGTTATCCTTATGGTACGCAGTCGTTGACGTTTTCACACCCTTGCTACTACAATTTATAAATTCCTCTGACTTTCTCTCACTGTGTTAACTTGACCGCCAACTTCCAAGCTTGTTCAAAATCCATGTATAACGTTCTCACAAAGCTGTCCATGAGGCAGGTGTCCGTATCCTATTGCCCAGTATTCCAAATTTTCTATGGTACTTGGACTTGACGGAAACAACATTTCAACAAGAACAAGAAACAACGGGAAAATTATTTGTAATGAAGCTACAGACTTGATTTTAAGACCATTCCATGGATAGTTGAAAGTTTACTTCGATATAAACGTTCCTTACTCTCGTCCTTTCACTGCATCGCCGCAGTATTTCAATTGAGCCGAGTTCTGAAGCCATGCAAGCTTGAGCGACATGATTTCAATTTTGTTATTGACAACTACTTGTTCATAATTTCGTGATTACTGATCGAAATTTTGAAAATGACACAAATGCGTTCTGAAAAACTCGATTCTGCAAAAGGTTTTAGTGAAATTTGATTATTTTTTTTTTATTTTCAATTTTGATGGCTCATGTCGAAAAGGTGTTAATAGCCCATAGTCCCGACGGAGATCAGAGATTGACGCGGGACATTAATAGAGTTAAAACTAGAAGTCCTGTCACGAACTGTGCGCTTATCTAGGCTTAATTGCGCGCAGGAATTGCGCGCAATTGCTATATCGAATGGCATCCAAAGCAAGGCAGGTTCTCCTTGTTAACCATAGCAAACACAAGCAATGTTACCCGGAGGACCATTGGCTGAAACTTGGCTTGTATGTGCAGAAGTTGATAGCCTTACCATCGCCATAACGCGTAGATTAACACGCAAATCGACGTGCTATTTGTGCGCATTTCAGGACAGGACTCCTAGTTTTAACTGTAACAGACAGAGAATCTTCTAAAATACCCATCCGTAATCCAATAAATCAAGTCTTTTTTCATGTTTTATGAGAGAAATATGTTCAATTATATCATGTAATCAATTTTAGGTGTATGTGGGTGAGACATTTTGAATGCATACGCACAAAATACAGATTAAATAAAAAATTTCGCATTATTTTCCACGGCCATATTTTTTGTCTTCGCGACTTGGGAAAATCCATGCTGTTAAATGCGACGAAGAAGTGTGATCTAATGACGAAAGACGGTCGGATTCGACACTCCACATGGTAGTAGATTTAGAGGGTGTGTCGATTTTACAGATTATTATAATCCCTGATGGGTATGGGTGTGGGATGGGAAAATCTCACCCGAGGGCAAGATATTTGGGCAGACACGAGGCTTGCCGAGTGTCTGGACCAAATATCTTGTCCCGAGGGTGAGATTTTCCCATCCCACACCTGTACCTATCAGGGATTTTCTCCCCCCCCCCCCCATCATACAGCGGTTACGTTAGCCAGAGGTAATCGGCGGTCACGTGCTGATATAATCAACTCATTTGATATTCGTTGTTTTGAAAAACTAGTGACACCATCGGAAAGAGCATGCAAAAGTTATGTATATACCAAAGGTTTTTTACCACGAAATCGATTAGGAACGGTGGCATCTTGGGGTTTGAAGAGTTCTAGAGCATCAAACTTTGATCACACGGCATTCTGATGACGTCAATATGAATTAGTTGGTAGCAAGAAACTGATACGTTATGCATAACGTCATAATATGAACTTTGGTAAAACCAAAAAGCGCGCGGAACTCACAGTGTTTTTCAAATTATAATGACATAAACTTAACAAAATTTTTAAAACAGTGTTTAAGGGGTCGTCCAACAAAACATTTTGCGTTGTGAACTAATGCATGTACATGCTGTCTTGTAAATTTATTTCCCCCTAAAAACATATCAGACCTACAATATAAAATGGGCCTCGAAACGTATTGTCGAAAATTTATTGTTTTTGTTTCGCTGGGGTGCATACATTGTGGAACGGAACTTCTGTTTTGGAAATGGTAATTCGTGGATGTTTGTCAGACAGTATGTCACTTCGACATCTTAGGTTCGTAATAACTGAATGAAAACTACCTTTGCCACAATCCGACCTGTGCGTACTTTTAAGTTACAACAAACGGACGTGTTGTTGATGCTTTTCATTTGGTAACTTTGTTCCAATAACACGCAGTGTTGGTTTGAAGTGAACAGAGTTTTGCACTTGCAAATGCAAAACAGATAAATCACGTGACAGTATACTCCGCAGAATCGAACAACAGCGGGATCCCAACAGCCAGCTAGCAGACGATGAAATCCAATGTGTATATATGGGAACATTTAGCTTTTCGACAATTTCTTTCATTTAGTCAGCAAAGCAAACGACAGTTGAGTTTGTTTGGAAAAACTTTAATTTTGAAAAGCATGTTCAATAAATTATTCACAGTCTGCATGGAATGATCTAAGGAGAAATCTCGCATTACACCGTTCGCTTTTTAGGGGGCGTCATTCGATTTGTTCGCTTCTGAAAACGAGAGCTGGGGTTCCCCATGTTTTTACTTCTGGTTTCCAGTTTAGATTGAATGGCATATCATTCCTTGGTTTTTCCAATTTCACGTACACGTTGTCTATTAGGCTAGCTTCAAAGCAGCCTTTCGGGCTGCTTTTGCGCGCGCTAATAACGTTGTAAATGTATAACGTCACGTGGGTGGGGTGGGGTACATCTGTCTCTTCCTGCTATCTCACCCTGGACAGACGTATGTTACATATGCAGCGGGGGGAGAAAATATAGGCAGCGTACACGGCATGGGCTGTCTGTCTTTAATTCGGCAAAACAGGGTTAAGGCTTGTTTTTTTAATACCCTTAATAGTTTCCAACATTATCCCCCATGAATTCTGATTTCGATAAAAGAGGTTATGTTTATCTATCACATGGTGTCCGCAAACAGCCAATTTTATCCAAATCTTGACGTTTAGCAGACTGTAGAGAGGTTAACAAACGTTCAATGGAATATTCTAAACATGCAACTTGTAATATCACGCCAAGACCTGCCGGTGGCAAATTGTTCTTGAAATTTGCCAACAGGTAGTTGGCGAAATCCACGAAAAAATGTTAATTTTAAGCTTTTAAGGGGTATCTCTCCTTACCCAGTCCAAAATGGGTTAAGCTTCATTTTTCTAAATACCATTAATACTTACAAAAATGATCCTCCGTGAATACTCCGCACGGTAAAAGAAGTTTTGTTTATCTTGTACATACCCATTGTGTGCTGTTGATGCCTGAAAACAGTCCATTTTATCAAATTATTGATGTTTAGTAGCCCGCGGAGGGTTAACAGACGCTTAATGGAATAGTTTGTCTATGCAAAAATGTAACGTCAAAAAAGATCTGCTAATGGTCATTAGTTCTTCAAAGTCTACAAGAAGATTTTGGAGAAATCCACAGAAAATGGGAATTTTAAGCTTTCAAGTACAGTACGTGGAGAGTGGATTGTAACTAAATCACCCACAGAGTGGAGTTATCACCCAAACTGTAACTTTCAAATTTTGTACATATCGACAAAAAATACAAGCAACGTTTCAGCCAATGGACCTCCGGGTTTAACCCGGGGGTCCATTGGCTGAAACCTTGCTTGTGCTTGTTATGCCTTGCAACAAATTTGCAATTATTGTTTGGTTGGAAACCCCACTCTGCGAGTGATTTAGTGATAATACACTCTCCACGTACTGTAGTATGCCTCTTTAAGCAACCCAAAATGGGTTAAGACTTGGATTTCTGATAACCCTTTCTATATACACACATTGTCACTATACATTTTGCGTCTGATAAAAGAAATGTTATATATCCATTGTGAATGCTGATGGTATCTGAAAACAGCCCATTTTATCAGAATGTTAATGTTTAGCAGATCATGGAGGGTTAAGAAATGCTTACGGAGTACTTTGTCCATGCAACTTGTAATGTCACACGAAGACCAGTGAATGGGCAATTTTTCTTGAAATCGACACGATGTTTTTTTAAAGAAATCCAGGGAAAACATGAATTTTTAAGCTTTTGATGGTTATCACTGTTTAACCAGCCAAAACGGGTTAAGGCTTGGTTTTTTTAATACCCTTATTACTTACAAAAATTATCTCCAATGAATTCCACTTCCAATACAGGAAGTCATGTTTATTTCTCAGCTACACGTTGGGTTCTGTGGATGGCTGAAAACAGATTATTTAAAAATGTTTTGATGTCTGTGGAGGGTTAACAAACGCTTATCAGATTAGTTTTTTCTTGCACTGTGTAATGTCACACCAAAACCAGCAAACGACCAGTTTTTCCTTGAAAATCTAAGCGACATTTTAAGAGAAATGAATGCAAAACATGAATTTTTAAGCATTTGAGGGATTTCCGTCTTTAACACGCCCAAAGTGGGTTAACACTTGATTTTTTTAATAACCTTATTACGTACAAAAAGGGTCCTCAGAAAATTCCACTTCCAACAAATGATATTAAGTTTATCACGCCGGTACACATTGGGTGCTTTTATTGCCCTAAAACAGTTCATTTTCTCAAAATTACGATGCTTGGCAGCATTTATAAGGTTAATAAACGCTCACCGGAATATTTTGTCCATGCAACTTGTAATGTCACACCAAAACCTGCTAATAGACAATACTTCTTGAAAATCTACAAGATGATTTTAGAGAAAGCCACAGAAAATGTGAATTTTAAGCCTTTAATGGGTATCTCTCTTTAACCAGCCCAGAGTGGTTTAAGACTTCAACTTTTGAATACCCTTACTAGTTTCAAAAAATGTTTCTCTATCAATTTTGCCTCCGATAAAAGAAGGCACCTTTCTTTGTGGCATACCCATTGGATGCTATTGGTGTCCAAAAACAGCCCATTTTATCACAATTTTAAAGTTTAGCAATCCATGGACCGTTAACGAATGCATACCGGAATATTTTGTCCATGCAACTTGTAATGTCGCACCAAGACCTGCGAGTGACCAATTTTCCTTGATTTTTTGAATACCCTTACTATTTACAGAAATGATCCACGGTGAATCCAACTTCCACTACAGTAAGTTCTGTTAATCTCTCATGTATTCTTTGGGTGTTGTGGGGGGTGGGGGGGGGGGGGGCGAAAACAGCTCAGTTCATCAAAATTTCGATGTTTGGCAGCCTGTGGAGGGTTAAGAAATGCATTGCCTAACATAACTTGTGTATCAGTAGTCGTGTCAGTGCCAGGTGTAACAATGATGAATGAATGTTTAAAAAAGAAAGACGCGAATGGAGAAAGTGACGATAAACCCTAGTTTTGACAATATTTTTTTTTTGCCCATTCTGGCAAACAAGGGTTAAATCGGAAATCCCGCTTCGGTACATTTTTAGATTTTGTGCATGTGAAAATCGGTTCGAAAATAGCTTCCGAATCGTACAGACTAAATGTGTGTACAAAAAACCCAAAAAGGAAAAAAAAATTAATAATTTGTAGAAAAACAATGTGCTTCTCCAGAGGGAAATGCCTAACTAGACTTTATGATTCTGGAGACTCATGGCTTTTCCAAACGAGAGTCCATGATAGTAGTATGTCTCGCACGTGTCAGAGCCCATTTGGGGACCCCGGTTGGGGACCCCGGAAGTGACGTCATGTCACGTGACGTAGTGGCGCCATGTTGTATATTCATGGTAACCCGCGTGAGCGGCCATCTTGTGACATCATCTCCATAGTGATCCGTCGTGTGAGTGCGCATGCGCAGCGCGTGTTGTTAGGGTGATACGTGTTTCCGTCGTCCATTTTGTATACTGGAGGCCGCTATCTTGGTTTCTATGGTAGAACGTGATTGCTATGTTACCTAAGGCCTACAATAGGACAGGGGTATGTTCGGAGGGTATGTTCGATTGAATCGGAGTATTTTCTGGAACGACTTCCCTGGATAATTACCACAAACAACCCGACAACTTGTATTATTTCGAATTCTTCCAGAACTCTCTGCTTCTATCTATATATGCAATAGTTTTCGTATATCTGACCATGTTCCTTTGTCCTGGAGTATACTCCAGCAGCGAAGAAGAGCCTATTAACTGGAACAATTTACCTTATTATTGCTGTATTTAGCAATTTCTGGTCTATTCTTGTTAGTTCTGACCCTATTCTAAGTACTCTTGTTGTTTCATTTATCTAGATTATAACTAACCAATCAGATTGCTTGATTTCCCATAATCTGTATGCAGAGTTATCTCCCTTGTGTATAACACAAGACTATATCCAAGGGCCATGTCCCATGCAATCCCATTTTTTGCAAAACACCTGTGGCTATGGAATCCCTTTTTTGTCGTATGAGGCCATGAGGGCTATGTAAAAGCCCTCAATGAGTCCTCATTTATTATCCCTCATACCCTCATTGAATTTTGAGGTTATGATGACCTTGAGAAATCCCTCAATGAGGTATAATTTACTACGACTCTTAGCCTCATTTCAGTATTTAACAGGTATATCCTATGGAATCCCATTTTGGAAAACGCCTGTGACTGTGGAATCCCTTTTTGTCGTATGAGGCCACGAGGGCTATGTAAAGGCCCTCAGTGAGTCCTCATTTATTATCCCTCATAGCCTCATTCAATTTTGAGGTTATGAGGACCATTAAGAATCCCTCAATGAGGCATAATTTGCTACGACTCTTGGCCTCATCTCGATAATTGAGGATACCCATGGCCTGGTATTGTATTATTCGAGGATACCTATCGAGGATACCTTTTATAGGATACTTATCTTAGGATACTATATAGGCTGTACATATCCCTATGGGTCTCTTGCTGGCCCTCAGTACTATTAATCCACCTGATGCTTTATGTTATCCTATGACTGGTGGTATAGGTAGTATGCAATGCTAGGCATAGGGGTATTGAGGGTAGGGGTACTGCCTGGTAGTTTAGAACGGTACTATAGTATGGCGGTATATACACCTATAGGCCCCTGTTAGTGCTTGGTACTATTAACCAACCGATTGCTTTGTTTTATTATATGGCTGGTATATGTAGTACGTTATGGTAGACCTAGTGATTTTGTGGGGGTGGGGGTAATGCTTGGTAGTTTAGAACGGTAGTATAGCATAGGCTGTACATATCCCTGTATGTCTCTTGCTGGCCATTGGTACTACTGATCCACCAGATGCTTCATATTATTCAGCGGTATTCTGGGGTGGGGTCAATGCCTGGTAATGCAGAACGGCAGCAGAGTGTGGTTGGTATATTCCCCTATAGGTCCCATTCTAACCGTTCATAGTATTAACCTACCAAATGCTTTGTATCATCCTGTTACTGGTAAGGTGGTACGTAATACCAGTAGTTCCTACCGTATTCCGAGTACTCTTGTTGTTTCATTTATCTAGATCATTTATATAAATTATGCCTTCTGGAGAATCCCTTTTTTCTGAAATGAGGATAAGAGTCGTAGTAAATTAGACCTCGTTTGTACACACTACGGAATAGTTTCTGAGAATACTGCTTTCCAATTCCTATAGTGTTGATCCCAGATTCGGTGAAATAATGGCTACGGACAACCGGATATTAACCGGTTATGGCTCTTGGTTAGTCGATTGTGAAAATGAGTATATACACCTATAGGCCCCTGTTAGTGCTTGGTACTATTAACCAACCGATTGCTTTGTTTTATTATATGGCTGGTATATGTAGTACGTTATGGTAGACCTAGTGATTTTGTGGGGGTGGGGGTAATGCTTGGTAGTTTAGAACGGTAGTATAGCATAGGCTGTACATATTCCTTGCTGGCCCTTGGTACTACTGATCCACCAGATGCTTCATATTATTGAGCGGTATTCTGGAGTGGGGTCAATGCCTGGTAATACAGAACGGCAGCAGAGTATGGTTGGTATATTCCCATATAGGTCCTATTCTAACCGTTCATAGTATTAACCTACCAAATGCTTTGCATCATCCTGTTACTGGTAAGGTGGTACGTAATACCAGTAGTTCCTACCTTATTCCGAGTACTCTTGTTGTTTCATTTATCTAGATCATTTATATAAATTATAATTAACCAATTAGATTGCTTGATTTCCCATAACATGTACTTAATCGTGCAGAGTTATCTCCCTTCTGAATAATAAAAACCTATATCAATGGCAATATCCCCAGCACCCCAATTTCGGCAACCCTTTTTGAAAAGCATTTGGCCTTCGGCACCCCGTTTTCTGAAATAAGGATAAGAGTCGTATTAAAAATCTCTCATTGAGAGTTTTTTAATACCACTCTTATCCTCATTTCAGGAAAAAGGGGTGCCGAACACCAATGCTTTTTCAAAAAAGGGGTGCCGAAATTGGGGTGCCTTCTGGAGAATCCTTTTTTTCTGAAATGAGGATAAGAGTCGTAGTAAATTAGACCTCGTTTGTACACACTACGGAATAGTTTCTGAGAATACTGCTTTCCAATTCCTATAGTTTTGATCCCAGATTCGGTGAAATAATGGCTACGGACAACCAGATATTAACCGGTTATGGCTCTCGGTTAGTCGTTGTGAAAATGAGCCAACCGTTTCACCCCTAGGCCTCAAGTCCCTCATGGGCAATACGAATAAACTTATTCTATAAGCATAATGGACCACAGGAAAGGATTCCATGGAACGGGAGTTGTTGAATACCCAGAAGAGGAATGGTAAATTACACCTTATTGAGGGATTTCCTCATACGACAGAAACGGATTCTACAGGGATTCTGTAAAAGAGATTCCTTCGACCTTGGTCGGTGAATGCCCAGATAAGTATAAAAATACCTGGAGGTTAGACCTTTCTAAGGGATTGCCTCATGGCCCTCAATGCCTCATACGGCAAAAGTGGGATTCTCTGACCAAGGCCGTTTTCCAAAAAGGGATTAACAAAAGGGATTCCACAGAATGTTGTAACCAGATGAGGATGTGGTGACCTTACTAGGGGATTTCCTCGAGCCCTCATATCGGGAAAGATGAACATCTCGTTCTAGGTACAGCATGTAGTAGGTGGCGTTACTCTAAATGGATTGATCTGACTGGTTGAGGTCAGAGACCGGGACAGATCCAGAGATAGACGGAAGAGCACCTAAGACTACAGTTAAAACTAGAAGTCCTGTCATGAAATGCGCACAAATAGCACGTTGATATGCGCGTTAATGTACGCGTTATGACCCAAGTAAAGCCATCAAATTCTGTACATATGGCCTGTGCAACCCGGAGGTCCATTGGCAGAAACATTGCATGTGTTTGCTATGAATAACCAAGAGAGCGTGCCGTGCTTTGGATGCCATTCGATATGGCAATTGCGCGCAATTAAGCCTAGATAAGCGCACTATTCGTGACAGGACTTCTAGTTTTAACTGTAGATGGACTTCTAGGATAGTCAGAATAGGGTCAGTAATGGGCATTGTCATGCGCCTGTTTAATTTGACCAACCAACGTGCTCTAATAGCATCGGTGGACTTTAAGATATTAGTTTATTCAATGGGGAACCAACTATCGGATTATGTTCATATTCTGCCGGTGACTGTGTATGTGCTCTACACAACAGATGCTGGGCGGCATTTTGTTTCCGAATTAATTTTCCCACCTCACGTTTTCATCTATTTTCGTGCAAATAAAAGACAGAGGGCCCTTTCCAACATTTAATCAGGTGATAATGTTTCTTCAAGTATGTCATACATTTTATTAACCCTTTACCTAACAAGAAAAGCAGACGACACTTTCAAGAAAAATTCTTGAATAACTAATTTGTTTCCATTTTTTGTCTCAAAAACATAGGTTATGACCCCTCATTGGAACGAGCTCAACGAGCTCGTTCCAATGAGAGGTCATAACCTATGTTTTTGAGACAAAAAATGAAAAAATAATGAAAATTAATTGGCGATTTTTGAGAATAGCGCTGGCCGGTTTTGGCCGTTACGTTGGGTAAAGGGTTAAAAGTCCTCGCATGCAGGCGTACAAAGAGCTCCTCCATATATGGCTAATGCGGTTTGTGGTAGTAAAAGGGTTGATAGGAAAAAAATAATGCCCTGTCAAATGTGCCGTCTAGTCTGTAGTCATCGATGCTGACTTCTCTTTATCCTGCAACTGCTTCAGACTTTTTGTCCTGACTTCTAAAATACTCCCCCCAACGTCCTCTTGAATATGCCATCTCGTCTGTGGTCCTTAGTGCCGAATTATCTTATCCTACAACCCCATCCTCTGTTCTGCCTTTAAAAAAAACTCTCTTCGATTACAATTTTTCATGACTCTCCTGCCCAAATCCTCCTCTCCTTGATGTGTGTTCTGTTTAGGTCTGTGCCTTTACACACTAAAAACTAAAGTGTTAAAACTGACACTTTTAAGGTGTTAAACCCATTCTAACTCTTAGGGTTTGATTTTAACACTCAAAGTGCAATGCCTTAAGCACTTAGACATTACAATCGTCAGACATCTGAAACTTGAATGGATGGCACTTCCCATGTGTCTAACATTGGTGGTTCTTCCAGAATCGTCCAAAATTTTATTTGCGCTTGGTGGGTACATCTGCGTTGTTTCCTTTTAAGTTTCGCGACATTACACTTGTCAAGTGGTATTATTGTAACACCTGTCAAGTTCTGGGATATCTACAATTGAACAAAGTGCTCGTTCAGCACTTAGTAAGTGTTAAATACAGCACTTCAAATGTAGTTTTTAACACTTTAGTTTTTAGCGTGTATTGACCGGATGTGTGTTCTGTTTTGGTCTGTGACCTTCATTGAGTGGTTGGCTCTTTACCCTCTCACTTAACTTAGCTCGTAGCTCGGTCCATATGTTTTGAAATCCACCCCATCCTCGAGCTTTATTCGCCCACGCTTTCATCCAGCTGCTTCCCGATTTGAGATCCGGCTCGGACCATTTGCCTGTATTCTTCTATAAAATCAGCAAAAGCTTGCAATTGTTACGTTTAGATGGATCATGTCTGTGGATTGTGGTTATGTTAAACGTTTCATCAAGTCCTCTCTACCAATGTGTTCCCCCAGTCTTAATCCTTTACCCAACGAATCGCCCGCATCCGCCCGCGTAATATGCAAATTCAGCAGCTGAAAAAATAGTATTTTTCAAAAAATTTCAACAAAACCATATCATGTGACCCCTCTTTGGAACGAGCACGTTGAGCTCGTTCCAAATAGGGGTCACATGATATGGTTTTGTTGAAATGTTTTAAAAAAAATTAAAAAATGATGTTTAAAATAATAAATTTTGATATCGTCTGCGTTGGGTAAAGGGTTAATTAGAGATATTCCTTCCTAAATAATTGAGTTGAGTGATAAATCTGTTTCAAGTTATAATTTCTGAGTGATCACTTTTGTCGTTTCGTGAAAGTGTGTCAATATATCTCGCTGTCAACTACCCCCCTCCCCCGTAGCCTCCATCCCTCGGAGAGATTGCATCCTGTGCTACCTAAGGTGAAATTTATAGAAAATGTGAGAAAGAAACAAGTTACAGATCCCGATGCTGCCTATTATATTTAACCCTTTACCCAACGTAACGGCCAAAACCTGCCTGCGCTATTCTCAAAAATCGTCAATTAATTTTCATTATTTTTTTCATTCTTTGTCTCAAAAACATAGGTTATGACCCTCATTGGAACGAGATCGTTCCAATGAGGGTCATAACCTATGTTTTTGAGACAAAAAATGAAAAAATGAGTTATTCAAGATTTTTTTTTGCAAGTGTCGTCTGCTTTTCATGTTAGGTAAAGGGTTAAAAAAAACTGGTAGACAGAAGTTAACTTTGACACTATCCGAGAAGTGAAGCGTCTAATTAGAGACTATAAGTTACCTTGTAGTTCCTGTTCGGTTTTTCTTTCACTCTTTATTGCTTTATTTAGTAAAGGGAAATCATTTTTACGATTAAGTTGTTGAGGACAACGAGCTGCAGATGGACTAACACAGCCCTTACCTTTAAAAAATAACAGACTGGAATTTCCTCACTTCACATCGGAATCCACTCAGTGCTTCGTTAATATACAAAACCCAAACATACAGAACTCCAGCATCTGATCCTTGAGAATTCCTATCTACGACCAGATGTGCTACCACCAAGAAGAACAATTTCTGGTGCATATGCGAATATGATTCTTGAAGAAAGGCGATTTATTCTTTTAGCTTAATAGATAATATCGGACGCTGATGGGAAATGAGGTGACCTAGATTTGTTGGATTATAGAGAGTACCGTACGCTGATGTCGACTGCGATGACCTACCCACTTTAGTACAATAGATAGTCTCGTACGTTGATGCAAACTGAGGTAACCTCGACAATAGGTAGTCATGTACGCTGATGGACACTGAAGTGACCTGGTCCTTTTATTATAATGGTCTCCTCAGCTGATGGAAATTAAGGTGACCTTGACATTTCTGTGCAATGGATAGTCTTGTACGCTGGTTTAAATAGAGGTGACCTTGGTATTCCAGAATAATAGATAGTCTCGTACGCTGATGGAAACCGTTGTGACCTAGTTCTTTCTGTAAAATAGATACTTTAACCTGTTTTCAATTATATCTATAAGTGTGACTTCCCGATAAATTCTGTCTTTTGATTGCTCGGAATGCCTTGGACAAATAGCCATGGCAAAGGGTGCGCCCAACATCCAAGTTATGTGAGGGTGTGCAACATCCAGGTGATAAGCGCACGCGAAACATTGGGGGTATATGGTTTCAGCTTTTCTCTTCAGGCCGTTTCATAATAAAACTCGAACCAAAAAACCTGCAAATAGTCACAAATATCATCAGATTTCCGACAATTCAATCATAAAAATAAAATAAGAGCAAATAATTCGTCCCCTGAGTACCAATGTGTTCTATGTGCCAGTAGGCACATAGAACGCATTTGCCAGTAGGCACATAGAACACATTGGAACTCAGGGGACGATCTGTCAACAAAATACTGTTTACTCGTTTCCTTAACGACCCAAGGGATGTAACTCTATCTGTTGTCTTCTGTGAGTATAAAAACAAAACTATTATCACGAATTTGGTCAAAATAATTGTGGAGCTGAGAAATGCGTTCACAAATTTATTTTCACTAAGTGGTATTGTGTTTCAAAGGGGAGAAAAACGCTATCTCCGCCAATATGTTTGGTATATGGAGATTTAATACCTGGATGTCTCATTTGAGGACCTCGCCTGCGGCTCAGTGTTTAAAAGCCGACATACAGGAAATAAATTTCCATATACCATACATGTAGGGGAAGATAACTTATATTATGACTCCTATTTGAATAAGCTCGTGTACAAACCCTGTAAGGCCACACAAATTAGATCTTCTGTTTCTCGGGCTTTTATTTGTGAAATTGCATGCGGGCGAGCGGTTTTTTATTTTATTTTTTATTTCAGTAATTACTTCTTTGCCATCAAAAGTTCATGTTCTTGGTTCAAGGTTTAGGCCTCATAATCTACAGAATAGCATGGGTGGTGGTGTATTTCATCCCTTGAGTGCAAGAAGGCTTTGCAATGCTAAAGCATTGCAAAGCCTTCTTGCACTCAAGCGACAAATTCATCATTTTTTTTAACTTGGGTAAAATATCAGACATAAACCATTTAATTTTTAATTTTTTTTAAGTTTAAATTGGTTATAAAAAGAGAGGATGCGGCAGCCAAAAGGACCATGCGGGAGGGCCTGAGAAACAGATTTTTTATTTTTTTAGGCCTAAAAAAAAACTTGCTGAAAATGTCCCCAATACATCCACAATAAGCATTATATCCTGTTTGGCAGAGTTCAATGAGCTCTGTCAAATAAGATGTAACAGAATGCTCAGTTTATAATTGGAAAAGAGCCATCGGCTATATATAAAAAAAACCCAGTGATACACGAAAACATTATTACTGAAAAATGAATTATCAAACATAAATTTTTTGCAAACCCCTAATTTCCAATACGGACACAAACAATCCCTTTTATAATGCTCTGAACATGTTTGCCCCACGTGTATTCTTCCCTGAGAACTCTACTGTTAGGATGTATTTAGGCCTCACAGAATAAATCAATTGATTCTCAAGCAATTTTTCTTTCAAATCAGTGAGGGAGGGTTTACTTTTAATTTTTATTTTTCTTTTGCAAAAAGTGAGCAAACATGGAGAGGATTTCGGCTGGCTTTTTACATACAGAAATATAGAAGGTGCGTATGTATACAAATAAATTCATTTTTAATTTGAAAAATAAAACATTCCTCTAAAAACAAACTGTATGTTCTGTAATTCAAACGCTTCATGTTCTTTCGATGCTTTTCGTATTATCTTTGAAGTAAAAATACTTAATCTGTGGGGATTTGCCTCGTTACAATTTGTAAGACAGCGCCTATAGGCACTCTCCCATAAATTGTAACAAAGCAGTCATTGGACACGCAACTAAATAAATATGCTTCAATCACGAAATGTAAAAATAGGGTCCTGCGAATATTCAAGATTCGATTCGATATCGATACCATATGTATGCTTCGAGATCGATCCCGAATCAGTCTCAGGATTCGATTTTTTCGAATCTCTCGTACTAACTTCAATTTGTTACATTTCCAACAAAAATAGGATAAAACTGTCATTAGAAAATTCATTCATGTAGGCTCAAATCCTATTTATCTGAGTAATTGACCCTTACCCGACGGAGTGAACACCTTAAACACCAATAACTAAATATTCTCTGTAGCACCGTCGCTGAAACAGCTAGGCCTATTGTCCATAGTTTTAGTTTTTGAAGGCCTAACTTGTTACTATTCACGTTCTTAAGAACTTACAAATTCACACCTTACCTAACAATTAAACATTGTCAATTACTCAGATAAATAGGAATTGAGCCTACATGAATGAATTTTCTAATGACAGTTTTATCCTATTTTTGTTGGAAATGTAACAAATTGAAGTTAGTACGAGAGATTCGAAACAATCGAATCCTGAGACTGATTCGGGATCGATCTCGAAGCATACATATGGTATCGATATCGAATCGAATCTCGAATATTCGCAGGACCCTACTTGACATCGTTTTTGCCTCATTGTTGGGTGCCTGTACAGGAAGCCAACAATGATAAAAATCACTTTTAAATCATCTGCAGCTTTGTACATACACAGAACGACACGCGTATGTGAATGGTTTAATCGATATGGCACGAGTGCCAGCGCGGAAGGATAGAACGAGAGGCCGTAGGCCTCGAGTTTTATCCTTCCGCGATGTCACAAGTGTCGTTCTGTGTTTACTACACGCCTTCGCGTCTGTAAAGCAATTATTAGAAGGACACTCAACAATTCATTTGATAAATATCACCAAAAAGAACACATTTTGTCGCCAACCAAAGTTGCGAGGGGAACCTGTGTTACTCCTTCGACCTCTGAGTTCCAATGTGCTCTCTGTGCCTGTTGGCGTGTCTACTGGCGTGCCTACTGGCACATAGAACACATTGGAACTCAGGGGACGACTTTTAGCTATCGATAGGGATGAAATTGTAATTGCGGTACACGATTTGTAGAAAATTCCGGTGAAATTTCGTTTCTTTATAAAAATAGTCCGTTAACGATTTCCGTCCCACACATGTGCGATGTGCGGAACGGATTTTTATTTTCCGCACGGTTTAGTGTTGCTGTTGATGGGGATTACAAAGAACAGACGTGTAATAAATTATGTTCAGTAGTTGTTATCGTAAAGGTAATCTGAGGCCTTGAGGGGGTTAAGTTATGGGTCGATTTCGTTAGGTAAGCCGTTGTGACTACGGAATCATACTCATTATTTCGGTATTTTTATTAGGCCTCAATCATCTTCAGTGTTCAATAGCAACTCTCACCTCTTATATGCATCGCATTCTTGCACAAGTCCAATTTGTTGTCTTGTCAATTTTACCCTTTATTATTTATATTATTATTTATTGGTGTTTAAGGTCACATATTTATGCACAATGGTTAATCATGACCGTGACAGTTTTACGGGAGGAGGAAGCCGGAGTACCCGGAGAGAACCACCGAGCAACGACGAGCAGCTGCCAGCTCCCCAACATCGTAACTCCGCACTGCAGCACAGGCAGGGTTAGATTGGTTGAAGACATGCGTACCATCGACGTGCAGTACACCTTAGTACACGGCGTCATCGTGCCCCCACGCGGGCAATGGAGATGAAGTGTCTTGCGCAAGGACACAACGCGGTTGCCGCAGGTGGGATTCGAACCGAGGACCTCTCGGCTTGCAGCCTGCACCCCTACCAACTATTTTACCCTTTAAACTCGTAAGTCCGAGCTTGCAGCCCAAGACATAAGTTCTTCCAATTTCTGTCTTATTAGAAGAGGTCTATACATGGGGCAGTTGTGATAAAATAATAACAGTCAGACGGTTGTAGACTGTATATTTATTATTTTATCCTACTTGTATATTAATACTGAACTGACATTCCCACCAAAAGTGTACACAAAGGCGATACCATTTATCGTTAATTAAAGTGAGTGTTTAGAGGTTAACTGATGACGAAATATCGACACATTAAACCAAACGGATTACCGAATGATTTCAAGAACGCACCTTGGACTTGATCTACTTTCTTGCGAATGAACTTGGGGTTGTAGAGGTAATATTGTTGGCATATATTGGCAGTATATTTTAAGTGTATAACCACATAATTTAATTAATTAATCTCAGAATATTAGCTGCTTGGCTCCAAGGTATGTTTGTCGTAACTAAATAAAAATTCCAAGTATGAAACTAACATACCAGACCTCTCCTCCTGCTAAATGCGAAAACATTTATATAGTAATAACCTCTGAGTACATTTCATGTCTGATACTCTCTGTACAAATATGTGTCGTGTTGGACAATTCTATAGGTGGAGAGGAGAGTCAATCAACTATCAGGCTTACTGGAACAAACTGGGTAATCAGGGGTTGGAGGCAAGTGCACCGTAGGCGTGCGGTAAGCCTTAGTACACATCTCCACTGTGCCTCCACGCGTGCAATCGAGACTAAGTGCCTGGTCCAAGTACACAACGCCGGTGGCGTGGGTCAGGATCGAATCTTCACCATTTCGGTTTAACTCTTTTACTGCCACGCCCATTTTCTCCATGGAGGATCTCTACAGTTAAAACTAGAAGTCCTGTCATGAAATGCGCACAAATAGCACGTTGATATGCGCGTTAATGTGCGCGTTATGACCCGATTAAAGCTGTCATATTCTGTACATATGGCCTGTGCACAGGCAATGTTTCAGCCAATGGACCTCCGGGTAACCCGGAGGTCCATTGGCAGAAATATTGCATGTGTTTGCTATGAGTAACCAGGAGAACCTGCCGTGCTTTGGATGCCATTCGATATGGCAACTGCGCGCAATTCCAACGCGCAATTAAGCCTAGATAAGCGCACTATTCGTGACAGGACTTCTAATTTTAACTATATGTATGCCTGTATGCGAGGAGGTTTAATCAAATTTACGACATATTTGAAACTCTATCATCTGATTAATTGTTGGAATTGGCTCCCTGAGCCATTTCCGACAATTAATCACATGGTAGGTTTGATCTGCGCATACCAGAACGTACAGATAATTATCACAAACTAGGTGGCAACAGTCGCTTTCGGCAGCGTAAGTGTTAAAATCCCAAGCTTTAATCAGTCCCATTTGACATCCTACCACCTAAAGTAGGTCTCTGAAAATGAATACAAAATCCATGTATTTACCCCCTTTTCTACTCATAAAAATTCTTGAAAACGAAAAGCCATTTATTTTTCCCTAAAAGATAGCTCGCAACTTCTCATTGGAACAACCTCATTGAGCTCTTGCCAACGAGAGGGCTCACACTACGCTTTTGAAGCAAACACAAAAGTACTAAATTCAAATTTTGAGTTTTGTGAACAGAGCAGGTCATATACGAAGGTATGTTGGGTGAGGGAAGGAATAACCCTTTATCAAACGAATCGACCATAAATGGCGTTACAATTTACAAATTACAGTTAAAACTAGAAGTCCTATCATGAAATGCGCACAAATAGCACGTTGATCTGCACGTTAAACTACGCATTATGGCCATAGATTGGCTGTACATATGGCCTGTGCACAAGAAATGTTTCAGCTAATGGACCTCCGGGTAACCCGGAGGACCATTGGCAGAAACATTGGACACAATACCCAGTACCACATCTATGCCGATGACACACAGTTGTACAACAGTAACATTCCACCAGATTTTTCCCACTCACTGGCCAACATGGAAGCTTGCGCTGGTTCTGTCCAGTCGTGGATGGAGTGTAACAAACTCAAAACGAATAGTGAAAAGACTGAGGTAATAAAGTGTGGTACACCCAAAATTTGAAAAACATGGAATACGCCAAAATTCGAATTTGTAATGAGGACATCAAGTTTGCTGGCAGAGTGAGAAACCTTGGTGTTATCATTGACGCCAATCTGACAATGAAAGATCACATCAATCATCTATCCTGAATTTCATTCTTGGAACTTAGACGTATAAGTCATATGAGATCATGCATGTCTGAAGATGCCAGAACAAAACTAGCATGTTCCTTTATCTTGCAGCGCCTTGACTACTGCAACTCACTCTTCACAAACATCACCAAAGAATGCCTTGGCACCCTGCAGCGTATTCAAAACAATGCTGCACGGGTAGTTCTTGGTCATAAAAAAGAGTTCACATGCCACCCCCATGCTGAAGACTTTACGTTGGCTTCCTATAAGGGCGCGTATAGAGTTCAAGATAGCCATTCTTTGTGTTCGTAAATTAGACTCAACCCTCACCCATTATTTGACATCTCTTATCCACGATTATATCCCGTCCGGGGCTTTAAGATCCCATAACAAGTTATTACTAACTGAAAAAAGCTATAACCTCGAATCATACGGCCGCGGTGCGTTTCAAGTTACAGCACCCAAAATTTGAAATTCCCTTCTCCTGAATGTCCGTGATAGCGTCAATTTGGACTCTTTCAAAAAGAAACTGAAGTGTTTTTGGTATCAAAAATATCTCCAAATGGATATCAGTAATACCACACCTGTTGATGATCCAGAGTACAGCACCCATCAAACTAATGTGTACAGCCAGAATACCATTTTCTATATTTTTCATTACTTTCTACATACCATATTTATACCAAACTTGTCAAGTTCGAAATTTTTGTGTGGGTACGCCAAGCGCCTAGAGCCTTTGGGGATTAGGCGCTCTATAAATATTCTTATTATTATTATTATTATTAAACATTGCCAGCATTTGCTATGAGTAATCAGGAGAACCTGTTGTGCTTTGGGTACCATTCGATATGGAAATTGCGCGCAATTCCTACACGCAATTAAGCCGAGATAAGCTCACAATTCGTGACAGGACTTCTAGTTTTAACTGTCAGTAGTTGATAGAACAAAAACCCTTTTCAAACTTCTTTAACAAAATCATATCGTGAGACCCCCTCTCACTGGGAGAACTCGTCGACCTCATTCCGGTGAAGGGGTGATGGACATGGTTATGATGGCATTTTCTTTAACAATTTGATAGTTGAAGAGTAACTCTGATATCGTGTGTGGTGGGTGAAAGGTTAATTTCATATTTGCAAAAAGGGCACTCCACCGCCACATGCGGGCCATCCCCCGCTTCACATCAAGGGTTACAATTTACAATCCTATCCGCTACTCCGTCTTCGTGCTCAAATCCCTCTCCACACACAGTCCTTTTCCATGCGTTTTTCCTGTTTCTTTTTTTCCGGAATTTTGTTGATTCTTGATTCGAGGAATCGAACATATTTTCCATGCACTCAAAAATGAGTTTGATAAAAAATTAATCCAAATCAGATGGGATGAGTAAATATGAACCCAACTGCTTTTAGAGTGTACATTTTTCCTCATCGAAATGGAGACAAACTTCTCTCAAGTGAAAACATGTACTGTTGGATTTCCCATAGAATTGCTGGTACATATAATTTTGAGACCATATTATTTATTTATTTATTGGTGTTTAAGGTCACATACTTATGCAGAATGGCTAATCCTGACTGTGACAGTTTGCTGGTGGAGAGAACCACCGAGCAACGACGAGCAGCTGCCAGCTCCACAACATCGTAACTCCGCACTGCAGAACAGGCAGGGTTAGATTGGTTGAAGACATGCGCACCATCGACGTGCAGTACGCCTTAGTATACGATATCATCGTGCCCCCATGTGGACAATCGAGGTGAGTGCCTTGCCCAAGGACACAATGCGGGAGTCCGAATCGATGGCCCCAGACGGTCAGCCATCCGAGGATTAACCGGACTCGACGTTGCGTAACTTCGGTGATCTGACGAGAGTAGTATGTCTCGTATGTTTGAGGTACAGGTTTTCCTCAAATCCTCGTTTACTTTGTAGAATTACCCAAATAGACCCGACCACCCTTACAAACCACCAAAATCTCCACCAAACCACCCAAACGGACATGTGAAGCCCCATTTTTGTTTTTTTTACAAGCAGGGAAGGGGAAGACCCTGCGAAATGGGTTGACCAGATATCTTCAAATAAGTATCCTATAAAAAGTATCCTCGAAAGGTATCCTCAGCTGATACGTAGCCATGTCATATGTATCCTCAAATACTGAAATGAGTCTAAGAGTCGTTCGAGGAGTCACTCGAACGAGCAATTGCTCGTTGGCTCATTTGCTCGATGGGATTCGAGTCGTTCGAGCAATAGTTGCGAGTCACTCGACATAAGACGGAATCCCACTTTTGGAATCCCTTTTTGGAATCCCATTTGTGGAATCTCTTTTTCGAAAACGCCTATGGCCATGGGATCCCTTTTTTCTGAAATGAGTCTAAGAGTAGTTCGAGGAGTCACTCGAATGAGCAATTGCTCGTTGGCTCATTTGCTCGATGGGATTCGAGTCGTTCGAGCAATATGCCGAGTCACTCGATCGAGCAATTACTCTAAAGCTCATTTGCTCGATGGGATTCGAGTCATTCGAGCAATGGTTTATCAGTAACTGCTCGATTGCTTATTGGGTTTGGGAATACTTTTGATATACACAAGAGAGATAACTGCATTATGGGAAATCAAGCACTGGTAATTATAAGACTTGGACGAGAGAACCGGAGATAGTTTGGACTGGATAGACTGTTAGTGATAGAGAAACATATGCAATAGGCATTAAAAGTGGGATTCTGGGAAAATCAGGCCATGTACTCCTATTCAATAGAACATTTCCCCTGTAGTACTATAGCATAACGTGTTATTTTTATATGCCCAAAATGGGGCTTCACATGTCCGTTTGGGTGGTTTGGTGGAGATTTTGGTGGTTTGTAGGGGTGGACGGGTCTATTTGGGTAATTCTACAAAGTAAACGAGGATTTGAGGAAAATCCTAACCAGAAAAATACTCTAGTTCAATGGAACACCCCCCCCCCCCCCCCGGGGACCCCTTGGTACTATAGCACTACGTGCTACTATTATAAGCCAAAATAATGGCGGTTCTAAATAGGGTTCTGACAGATTTCGAAATAGTAAAACTTGTCGGGTTGTTTGTGGTAATTAGATTTATTCTTCTACAAAGGAACACACCCTCCGAACATACCCCGTCCTATTGCAGATAAATTAGATAACATAGCAACCACGTGCTACCATAGAAACCAAGATGGCGACCTCCAGTATACAAAATGGACGACGGAAACACGTATCACCCTAACAGCACGTGCTGCGCATGCGCACTCACACCACGTATCACTATGGAGATGACGTCACAAGATGGCCGCTCACGCGTATTACCATGACAACACAACATGGCGCCACTACGTCACGTAACATGACGTCAGTTCCGAGGTCCTGCACCGAGGTCCTGCAACCTGTACCTCAAACATACGAGACATACTACTGACGAGAACCGGTTACCGTAACGCCACCGCACCCCCAAATGATTAGATATGATATTTGGTCTTGTGTCAAACACACAGTCGGCCATACAAATGGAGGTCTGCAGATACCGATTCGGTTGAAGACATGCGCACCATCAACGTGCAGTACGCCTTAGTATACGGCGTCATCGTGCCCCCATGTGGACAGACGGGGTTAAGTGCCTTGCCCAAGGACACAACGCGGGAGTGCGAATCGATGGCCCCAGACGGTCACCCATCCGAGGACTAACCGGGCTCGACGTTGCTTAACTTCGGTGATCTGACGAGAACCGGTTAGCCACCGCGCCTCCTTGAGACAATATGTTTTTGCCCTCAACACCCCAGGTTTGCCGTATTCTAACTTTTTGGTTTTAGAGTGATTTTAGAGTGTTCAACACCCTCAGCCATGGTATTATCCGTACAAAATGAAAAATAATTTCACCTTCTGTTTTATCTTGCATATGAAGGCATGTTTGGTAAGGGAAGGAATGACCCTTTTACCAAACGAATTTGTAAAAAATAACGTTGCAGTTTACAAATTAAGTGGTTGATAGAAAAAAAAAAAACTTTTCAAATTTCTTTAACAAAATCATATCATGAGACCTCCTTACTGGAACGACTCGTCAACATCATTCGAATGAGGGGCTGGGTGGGGGTCACATCACATGGTTGTGATGGCATTTTGTTTAACAATTTGAAAACAAATAATAATTGAAGTAATACATTTAACTATTGTGTGTGTTTGGTAAAGGGTTAATTTCCTATTTGCAAAAAGGGCACTCCAGCCGCCACACTCGGGCCACCCTCCGGTTCACATCGAGATTTACAATTTACAATCCTATCCGCCTCTCCCACTTTTTTTTTTTTTTTTTTTTTTTTAATTTTGTTGATTCTTGATTCGAGGAATCGAATATACTTTCTTTGCACTCAAAAATCAGTTAGGTAAAAAATTAATCCAAATCAGCTAGACTGTGTGAGTATGATCCCAATTGGGTTCATATTCACTCAACCCAGTTGTCGTAGGTTATTTTTAACAAAACTGATTTTAGAGCGTTCAACATTGTCAATTTTGGTATTATCCGTATAAAAATAAAAAATAAATTCACCTTCTGTTTATCTTGCCATATGGTGAAGCTGATGATTGACACGTGACTGCAAAATTAACGGGGATACAAACTGGTTTCTACACTTACAGCTCTCCACAGGATTGTGTAAAAGTCCGTGATGCGTTTTTTTTCCTTGCCCCAAACATAAATGGTATACTGTCCAAAAAAAGTTAAGCCACCCCCCCCCCCCCCTCCCGCCACCTCCCTATAATACCAGTGGGTATACAGTAAATGGGTAAATTCTCCTGAGAAAACCTGCTATTTGCAGTAGGGGGAATATGCCTTATTAGTGAAGCAAGGGTTTCTAGAGCTTTATTTTTTATTGAATGAATATTAGGCACCGCGGACGTCATCACAACGTAAAAAAAACGTCAACTTGTTCAGTACCTGATGGAACAGCCTCGAGCATATCTAACACACCTTAACCCTTTACCTAACATGAAAAGCAGACGATACTTGCAAACAAAATTCTTGAATAACTACTTTTTTATTTTTTGTCTCAAAAACATAGGTTATGGCCCCTCGTTGGAACGAGCTCGTTCCAACGAGGGGTCATAACCAATGTTTTTGAGACAACAAATGAAAAATATAATGAAAATTAATTGGCGATTTTTGAGAATAGCGCTGGCCGATTTTGACCGTTACGTTGGAAAAGGGTTAATCGGCGTGACATGCTGTCTATGACCTTCCGAATTTCTCTCACTGTGATCTTGTCTCATTTCTCTATAAGCACACGGCAGTGAAGTGGTCAATAGCCAGCAAATAGTCACCTGTTTTAAGTATGTATGCCAGATCCGATAGCGGAATGCAGAACGTCATAATATGAGCTATTCGTATACCCACAGGTATTATGGGGGGGGGGGGGGGGGGGGGGGGTGCTTAACGTGTTTTGGACAGTATATATTTCCTATTTTATTTAGTTTAGCAAAGTTATTTGACCCCTGTCAACTCGGGTTGGATTACAACATATCGTTTATTGCTGGGTTATCCCGCGTAAGTGGGAGCGCGGTGACTCAATGGCTATGGCTTTGGACTTCAGATCGAAAGGTTCACGGTTCGATCCCCAGGGGTTACTGCGTTGTTTCTTGATCAGGGCACTTAATCGTTATTGCCCACGTGGGAACACGTCTGCGCGGTGTGCTGAGCGTACTGCACGTCGAGGGTGTACTTTTCTTCAACCAATGGTAACCCTGCGTGTGCGGAGTAGGGGAGTCTGGTAGTTAAATACAAATAAATAAATAAATAAACAAGACGCCCCAGGGGGCACGAGGGCGCTCACCTGACATGGTAGTCTAAATATCAAACCAGGGAATTGACTTGAAAAAGCTGCATACGCCCCTCCTAAGAAAAGCATATACCAACTAGATGAAGTGATTGTGCCCGCACAATACACAGGATTTTCCTCCTCTTTTTCGTCTGAAAATTGAGAAGAACGCAGAAAAAAGGATTTTTGATGAGCCTATCACCACATTGACGGTAGACGATATAATGTCAAGATTTTTTTTTACAGGAACCCTGCTGTTTGATGTAAATCACTGGGGTCTTCTCGTTTGACCAGCAGCTATTGTTCAGGAGAAAAGTGTGATAACTACCATGATATTTGGAAGGTCGTTGTCGGGTTTCTGGGTTAGTACAGATAAATTTGCGGAGGGGGTAATGTCCAGAGGGTCACAGACTCCTAGTAAGGACAAAGTCTTCCCGAGAATATTTTGCAAAGTTCAGTACTCTTAAGATTCAATCTGAGCAGTTGTAGCATGTGCTGCCCTATATTGGAGAACATTTGTGGGGGCTCTATGTTGTATGGCATTGCACTGGGTCAATTTTTATTTTTATTTTTTTATTTTTTATTTTTTTTTTTTTTTGGGGGGGGGGGAGCATTTAACATTAATTCCGTGGCTACACTACTGAATCAAAACAGCAGCAATGTCGGCAGGGTCGCTTTGCAGTATGCCAGCTCCCAGAGGTCGCATCTAATGAAATTCTGTACTGACCGCCAAGGCTCCATATATTGAAACAACCATAGACATTTCACACTGCGCGTTATTACAATGTCGACCTCATTAAATGTCAACGAGTGGACGACATTTGGCAGTAAATCAAACGCCTTCCCTGTATAATCTAAAAGCGCATATTTTTCTGAATATAACTGTTCTCTGTCATAAATGCATGTATTTAGATCCGAGTGCCAGCATGTCTCAATGTGACAGACACAAATTGTCATTACGCCGTGTTGAGCAGTGCAGAGGCTTCTAACCACGTGAAGTGAATGACAATGCGTTTTTGAAACAGATGGCTTTGGCAAGAGAATGGTGATGAGTACTCTCCCTTGATGTGCAGAGCTTTGTTTTCAGCATCGCATTCCAAGTTTCCTTTCTTGCTTTCACAATTCCGTTTTTTGAAACGTTTTGTTTTCGAAATAACAGCATATCAAAATATTTCTTTATTGAGTAAAAATTCTTCCAATATATTTACCACTATGTATTGTTCTTTGGGGGGCGGGAGGGGTCACCAAATTTCTTGCCGGTACCCAAAGTAAACTATTTGATATCTGTGGGACATCACTATTCACTGGATTGGCAAAGCTCAACTAACTTCGTGTCAACTCAAGAAAGTCGCCCGCTTTTAATGAATTAAGGTGGAACAAAAATGGCCCACCTGGACCCATTTTAGGCGGAACATTATGGCCCTCCTGCCATTCTGACAATGACAAACATGGATTTGTATGACCACAACATGTGTAGGCCTAAAATCAAGATTAACCAATCATGTATTCTGTTGTCACTTTAGGGGAATTCCACCAGACATTGGCCATGTTTCCCCAACCCTTCCTGTTGCTTCTTATCTACATGTACGTCGCAGGGTAGATGAATAATTCTCAGTTATTTATCTATGCCGTGAGCTCTTATGGTGAAAGCCTGAAATTGAAACGCGGTACCAGAAGGCAACTTCCCCGGCCCGAAGTCAGCATTATTTAAAAATTAGACATGGGTGTGGGGAGGGGGGGGGGGCAATTCTGTACCTAAGGCTAATTCGAACTTGGACCCAAAGTCCGTAATATATTGGGCATACCCAAAATGCACAGCCCCGCCAAGGTGAGGGAGGGTATTGGAGGGGGTCCCCCCTTCCCGATTTTTTTTAATAAGAGTCTCTGATAACTATTCTAGAGCCTCATAATGCCTCATTTGAGGATTGTCATGGCTCTGCGTTTAGTCAATGGTTAACACAATAGGCCTGCTTTTTAAGCGAACGATCTCTTGGTTCGCCTGGAGGTCGCCTGAATTGAAAAATACGCGAACGAAAAATGGGTTGCTTCGAAATCCCCGACGGTTCGTGCAAAGTTTTTGATGGTTCGCATAAATATTGTTTGTAACGATGAGCCGTACACGTGTGAGAATTGTTCCAAATCGCTTCGTGGATTGCCGCAAAAATTTGATACAGTCCGATTCGGTAATGGCAGCCAGGCTAATTAGGGATGTGTCGCTATGTAATGTCTACACAGTTAGTAACAATCTGGCAATACCGTCGCAATTGCCACCGTCATCAAATTCAATGAGGACGGGGGAGGGGATGAGTAGCTGGAATCATATTCCCATAAAAAATAACAGACTCTCAGAGTTCTACTTTCGATTTCAGTTTAGGATACAAATTACCATGTAACATTATGAACAACGTTCACTGAAATTGAGGTCGCCGGGTGCAAAATGATCAAGGTTTTTCAGACGTGTTTCCTGGCTTGGACGCCAGAGTCTGTAGAGTCTAATCTAATGCGTGTTTGCCTTGGGTGGGGGATGGGCAGTCGTGTCGGAGTTTTACTGGTGGAGGAAGAGCCTCAACATCCAAATTCTGAATAACGGCTACTTTAACCCGCCTCGTAGTACAGTTTTGTCAGGTCAAAGTGGTGATCTAAAAAAAAAAGTTTGTTTTTTGATCAAAAA
Source organism: Pictodentalium vernedei (assembly GCA_031216915.1). NCBI lineage: Eukaryota > Metazoa > Mollusca > Scaphopoda > Dentaliida > Dentaliidae > Pictodentalium > Pictodentalium vernedei. Next base: position 463,480,019 of record CM062291.1, read on the forward strand.
TTTTCAGTCCAAACCGGACCAAAAAATTTCCAGGTAAAAAAAAAATTGTTTTCGTCTCAAAATTGAACAAAACACATAAAAAAAACAGAAACAAAAATTTCCGAATTTTGGTCTAAAAGTCCGAACCGGAGTGGTAGTTCTCCAGCCATCAGAAGCCAAGTGAAATAAAACCCTATTCCCATTTGGTGAGGAAAGGTTTAAAGATACCGTGAATGTTGTCATTTGAATCACGGAAGCCTTATACGAGTCAAGAACGCCGAGTATTCTCATGCCAAAAAGAGGGTGTACGGACCGTTGAGAGGCCGAGAGTGTACTTTTGGCGACCGCCTGAAGGCAAACGCAACAAAATTGTGCTTCCAAACTACGGGGAAACTTTTTACCTCTATATGCGCTACACATTCGCGATCACCGCCGCTTTTTACCCACTCCGGTAGTACAGTATAATTAGGTCAAAGTACCAGTCTGAAGACCAATTTTCGTTTCTTGGTGGTGGTGTGTAAAAAAAAAATTTTTTTTTTCGTCTCAAAATTGAACAAAAGACATAAAAAACAAAAATAAAAATTTCCGAATTTTGGTCGAAAATTTCGGAAGTCCGAACCGGACCGAAAATTTTCAGTGTAAAAAAAAAAAGTTTTTTTGTCTCAAAATTGAACAAAACGCATAAAAAACGAGAAAAAAAAATTTCGATTTTTTGGCCGCCATTTTGGATTGACGAAAAATCGAAACGAAATTCTTTCGATTTTTTTTATAAAGCGGTATTACTGGCTTCAATTTGGAACTCTTTTAGCGGGCTCATTATATTTAAATCTCGATATTTCAATCCAAAATGGCCGATTTTTTAGATAACTTTCCGTTTTGTGAAAAAGTTTGGCAGAAAACATAAAAAATGGAAAAAAATACCGATTATATTTGTTTTAGACAAGAGTAATTCTGACAAGTCTGTCAAAAAATTAAGTCGATAGCTTTTTTCTTTCATGAGATATTGGCCTACGAAGCTTTGGGCGTTTTTGGGCGTTTTGGGGCGTTTTTGCCCACCAAGAAACATTTTCCCCCAAATACTGATGGTTTTATTTATTAGGACTCATGGCCATCATTGATAGTTTTTATTTATGAGAAATAATGACTCTAGACATAATAAAGTAAAAAAACAAACAAGAAATTTTTTTTCAATTTTTGGTCACAGTGTCCCGAAGCCATGTTTGACTGCTAGCGGAAGCCAAATTAAGAACAACTCCATTTCCAAAAGATGATAACTGTTCATGTACACTGTGACTTCAACATTTCTACCCTTAGAAGCTTTCAAATCGTCCCACTTGTTGAGTACTGTGACGGCAAAGTAGCTCGGTGGAAACAAAAAATTCCGACTTTTGGTCGAAAATTTCGAAGTCCAAACCGAAAATTTTTCTGGTGCAAAAATTTTTTTTTTTTCGTCTCCAAATGGCCTGAAACACATAAATAACCGAAAATAAAAATTCGATTTTTCGGCCGCCATTTTGGATTACCGAAAAATCGAAACGAAATTCTTTCGATTTTTTTTATAAAGCGGTATTACTTCCTTCAATTTGGAACCCTTTTAGAGGGCTCGTTATATTTAAATCTCGATATTTCAATCCAAAATGGCCGATTTTTGAGATAACTTTCCGTTTTGTGAAAAATTTTGGCAGAAAACTTAAAAAATGGAAAAAAATACCGATTATATTTGTTTTAGACAAGAGTAATTCTGACAAGTCTGTCAAAAAATTAAGTCGATAGCTTTTTTCTTTCATGAGATATTGGCCTACGAAGGTTTGGGCGTTTTGGGGCGTTTTTGCCCACCAAGAAACATTTTCCCCCAAATACTGATGGTTTTATTTATTAGAACTCATGGCCGTCATTGATCGTGCAAAGTTTGAAAAGAATCTTAAAGACCGTTTTCGAGAAAACTCTTTCCCCGATGCGTTGGAAAAACAAAAAAAAACAAAAAAAAAAAAAAAAAAAAAAAAAGAATAATAATCTTGGCAATAACAAATAGATTTTCCTTTCAGGAAAATCCAAACTAGATGAAGCGATTGTGCCCACACAATACACAGGATTTTCCTTCTATGTTCAGTTCCTGCACTTTTACGTCCCAAAATTGAGATAAATGCATAAAAAAACAGATTTTTTTTTATTTTTGTTCGGAAAGTTTCGAAGTCCAAAACAAAATATTTTCAGACTAAATTTTTTTTTTCTTCTTAAAATTGACCAAAACGCATAAAAAACCAAAAACTAATTTCCGGATTTTGGTCCAAAATTTTCTAAGTCCCACCCAGACCCCAAATTTTCAGTGTTAAAAAAAAGATTTGTTTTTGTCTTAAAATTGACCGAAACGCATAAAAAAACAAAAAACTCATTTCCGGATTTTGGTCCAAAATTCCGGACCGGGGACCCCAAATTGTCAGCCTGAATATGAACCCAGGGATTTGGCTTGAACAAACTTGAATCTCACCTCCCTAAGCATGCTGCATACCAAATATCAAAATATTCTTATTGGTAGATCTGAAGAAGAAGATTTTTAAAGAATATTCCTCATATTGCACTAATTTAAACATTTGGGCTCCCATAGAGAGCCCAAATATGGACCCAGGGAATTGATTTCCATAAACGTGTGAAACAATCTTCCAAAGATGTTATGTGTAAATTATGAAAGCTTTTGGAGTTGTGGTTTGGAAGCAAACGATTCTTTATTTTTGTCCCATTGCCCACAGTGTTAAAAAATGCTGACTCAGCATTTTTTCAAAGTCCCCAAAAAAGTACCTTATGACAAAACCGATGGCAATTTTTTTTACCATTCCTTTCTGTGGGTCCCAAGGAAGCCTCACACCAAATAAAAATTCTCAGTGCCGTGCAGTTTTGGAGATATGGACGTTTTCGTTTTTTTTCTATTTTTGGCTCCTGAGGTTCCCACGGGGCTGCAGGAAATTTTTTTTTGCATAAATCAAGTACTTATAACCCAATAATACCTCATATTAAATTTGGTTCAAATTGGCCTCTCGGTTCAGAAAATAGAAATTCTGGGCGGGGTAAAAATTCTTGCTCCTCCCAGAACAAAGGCAAATATTGCCCGTTAAACTTCTCTTGAACAAACTTTAGTGTACACCTCAAATGGAAGCTGCATACCAAATATCAAGTCTCTGCTACGGCTGGTTCATGAGAAGAAGACTTTTTAAAATTTTGTGCAATTTGGCCCCACCCCCTCATCAATATGACCAGAAACCCAGTTTGAAGAAAAACCCAATTACCCCCTTATAACCGCTACTCATGTGAATTTTCATTGAACTGCAGCCAGTGGCTTGGGAGAAAATGACCCAAACACCACCTTCACGACGTACGACGGACGACGGTGAGCTAATAAATGAATAAATAAATAAATTAATTAATTAATTAATAACCCCCGCGTAACTGCTGAAGTAACTGTAGAATTAATGTTTGATCCCTTTAGAGGTGCAGTTCCTGCTGTTGCATTTGTATAGGTTACAGCATAGAAAACGAGTGATATTGAATATACAATCGCGAGAGTTAGTTAACGAGGACTTGTCCGAGTAACTGGCTCGAGCGATTGTATGTTCAATATCACGAGTTTTTGTGCTGTAACCGACTTGTCACATTGATGTTTGCACAAACAATCAAAACACGAACAATCAAACACTCCACTGAACCCTTGTCTGACACGTGTCCATTCCCGTTTAATTAGTTAATTTCTTAAGCCAAACTTCCAAGACACATGAAGATTGATGGAAAGCAAGTGATATTACTTCATTTTTTCCGTTTCGTCATTGCGCTCAAAATGTTGAGCGAGAAATTAAACGTTCCATTTATCATTTACACCCGGGTGTGGATTTCTTTCTTTAACTCTTTCAATAAAATCAAAAGTCAGGTAAATTCTCGTTTCTCTGTTCAAAACATTTTAGCACAGGTGCCCTTAATCTTTCCTCTCGGCTGTGTTTGTATTAGAACTGACAGGTTACACAATCACTGTCTATTGTTCCTTGATTGGTAAAAGTGTGGCGATATATGTTGAATATCACACATGCTCTAACCAACTCTTCGAAATATATCACACACTTTTAACAAAGGCGTGACGTCATAACTATGTGACAAGTTACATTAATCCTTTGAACTCTAGTGGTATATTCCATACCAGTTCAATGCCAGCAATTAGAAGAGTCCATATTCATTATTTGGGGTACACCAATCAGTCTTTTCAACGTGCAGCCTGGGGCTGCACGTTGAAAATACTGATTTGTCCACCCACACATTTATTAAAAAACATCTTATTTAATGACGTTATGACGTATCATGTTCCTGGCCGGAAAAACGTCCCCTGGCGTGAGAAGGGTTAATGGGAATTCTGTCTTAGGGGACACCAGGTACAAATTTTAGTAACACAGATGGATAAATGCAAACTATAGGTGCAGTTTGCATAGGGTTCTGCGAATATTCGAGATTCGATTCGATATCGATACCATATGTATGCTTCGAGATCGATCCCGAATCAGTCTCAGGATTCGATTTTTTTCGAATCTCTCGTACTAACTTCAATCTGTTACATTTCCAACAAAAATAGGATAAAACTGTCATTAAAAAGTTCATTCATGTAGGCTCAATTCCTATTTATCTGAGTAATTGACAATGTTTAATTGTTAGGTAAGGTGTGAATTTGGCCCAGAACATTATCCATAGTTTGGGTTTTTGAAGGCTTAACTTGTTACTATTCACGTTCTTAAGAACGTGAATAGCAATAAGTTAGGCCTTCAAAAACTAAAACTATGGACAATAGGCCTAGCTGTCTCAGCGACGGTGCTAAAGAGAATATTTAGTTATTGTGTTTAAGGTGTTCACCCCTTCGGGTAAGGGTCAGCACAGTGTTCCGTAACTTCCGTTTGATGCAATATGAAATAACTTGTCTTTTAAGATTCGATTCGGGATTCGATTCGATGTCGATATCAGAGACACGATTCGATTCGAGATTCGATTCGAAAAGAAATTTGTGATTCGCAGATCCCCAAGTTTGCAGTTTTAACTAGAAGTCCTGGCGTGAATTGCCCGCAAAAAGTCTGTCACTCTACGCGTTGTTCTGCGTGCTATAACGGTACTAGGGCTATCAAATTCTGGACACATGTACTACGCACAAGCTGTGTTTCAGCCTACTGACCTCAGGGTTTAACCCGTAAGTCCATTGGCTGAAATATTGCTTGCGCTTTCAATTCATAACCAGGAGAATCTGTCGTGCTTTGAATGCCCTTCAATGGAGAAATCTCGCGCAATTCCTCCTCGAAATTATGTTAAAATAAGCGCATAATATTCGTGGCAGGGCTTGTAATGTTAACTTATGTTGACGGAATAAAAGATGGATTCCATAGTATCCACTTTAGGCCACCAACCGTTACCAAAGTAGTGTATTCTCGTCTACTCATGCTTACCCTGCCAAAATTTAAAAGTACTGATGCATAAATAATGCAACCTGCAGTCCATGGTGAAGAAATTCTAGACCGTAAGTACAATAAGACGTCATCATCTGGGCGTGAACCATAACATTCGTAATGATAGGAAAATAACTGCAGGCCTTGGCACGTATTGTGAACAGACTATCAAAGACGGGCTGAACAAATGGTGATAGTGTTCTGAAGAAATCAAAGATGGCTGCAATGTCGGCCATTACCAACTGCTAACAGTTATCAAAAATGGAACATTATCATGTAGTCATATTAGTAAGACAACCTGTCTGATTTAAAAAAAAATAATGCATAAGTATGACTTTTATCCTTCGCCATAGAAATCCAAGATGGCTGCGGTAGCGGCCATTGCGGTCATCCGACCTTGACCACATTGTGAGTTCTCATCTGAGCATGAAGCTGACCATGCATATGAAATTTGGTGATCATCGAAAAAAACCCATGCAGGCTCTTGCACGTATTATTGTCAGACAAACAGACGTCGCACGCGCCATGGCAATAGCTCAGTTGATTTTGTCACGTTAAGCTAAAAATCAGTGGAAATTATTCATTGGAAATAAGAGGGTCTCAAACAAGCCTACATCTTCGTGACAATTACATGGTTTCATTTAGGAGGAGCGGGGTTGAAAGTCGTAGAGTTCGAATGCCTCTCATGTCGACATCCGCTTTTAAAACAAGAGACGCATGGGCCTGAGGCGCTCACCTGACAATAGTTGTTTAAAGAAAGATATAGTTAGCATGTAAAGCTAGTTAACACTACAGAGGAATGAGGGTATTTAATTATTTATAACTTTGTTGTCCATGCCAGATGCTCTCTAGTACTGGGATGTTACCACAGAAATAATGACCCGATTTCCTGTAATGCAAACCTTGGGAGTCCGACTATCAACCTAGGAACTTAACTGGAACAAACTTGAGTCTGAGCCTTTCCCTTCCACCACCTGGATGCTGTATTCCAAATGTGAAAGCTTCTGAATGGGGGATCTGAAGGAGAAGATTTTTAAAGAAACAAATTAACATATTAACCCAGTGAAACGATTTGAAGTTGAGTCTCACCTCCTTAGGGATGTTGTATACCAAATACAAAGGTTTTCTGACTGGTGGATCTGGAGAAGATGGTTTATAAAGAAATTCCCTCATATTGCACTAAGTTAAAATTCAAGCTCCCATAAAATCCCAAATATTAACTCAGGGACTCGATTTATTTGAACAAACTTGAATCTGACCACCACCACACCCCCCCCCCCCCACACCTCCCCCGAGAAATGTTGTATACAAAATATCAAAACATTCTAGAGATGGTTCAGGAGAAGGAGACTTTTAAACGAATTCCCTCATATTGCACTAAGTTAAAATTCGGGGTCCCAGAGGGAGCACAAATATTAACCCAGGAACCCGATTTGAACAAACTTGAATCTAACCCACCTAGAGATGTTGTTTATCAAATATGAAAGGATTCTAATCTGAAGAAGACGATTTTTAAAGAATTCCCTCACATTGCACAAAGTTAAACTTTGGGCTCATATAGGAAACCCAAATATGAAACCAGGGACTAGATTTTAACAAAGTAGAATGTGACCCCACTAGTAGAGGTGATGTATACAAATATGAAAACATTCTGACAGGAAGAAGAATATTTTTAAAGAAATTTCCTGATATTGCATTAAGCTGAAATTTGGGCTACCGTAGGGGGGCCAAATATTAACCTAGGGACCCGATTTCAACAGACTTGAATCTCACCCCAAAGAGATGTTGCATACCAAGTATGAAAGCATTGTGACTGGTGGTTCTGGAAAAGAAGATTTTTAAAGAATTTCCCTCATATTGCACTAAGTTAAAATCCGGGCTACTGTAGTGAGCCCAAATATACACCCATGAAACCCGGTTTTGGCAAACTTGAATCAGACACCCCGAAAGATGTTGCATACCAAATATGGAAGCATTCTGACTAGTGGATCTGAAGAAGAAGCTTTTTTAAAGATCAATCCCCATATTACCCAAAGTTAAAAAAATTCGGTCTCCTGTAATGAGCCCAAATATGAACCAGGGGTCTTCATTTTAATTTTAGCACACCTTTTTCTGACCCCCCCCCCCCCCCTGTGGAAGCTGTATACCATTATGCTGACGCAGCATTTTTTCGATGCCCCCCGTAGAACACCATGACACAACCAATGGCATTTGTTTACCATTCCATTCTACTGGTCCTACGGATGTTTCGTTCGTACCAAACAACCGTCTATGTTCCGTATGGTTTGGGAAACATTTTTTTTTTGCATGAATCAAGTACCTGTGACTCAGTAATACCACATATCAAATTTGGTTCAAAACGGACAACCGGTTCAGAAAATAGAAATTTCTGGCGGAGCCAAAAATCTTGCTCCTCCCTTTACAAACGCAAATATTGATCCACGAATTTCGTTTGAACAAATTTCATTCCACACCACAAAAGGAGACCCCATACCAAATATCAAGTCATTGTACCCACTGGTTCATGAAAAAGTTTTTTAAGAATTTTTGTGAATTTTCCCCCACCCCTCCCTATGAGGCTGGACAAGTTGATTTAAAAAAAAATACTATGTCAGAACAAGCAATCACCTCAAATTTAATCTAAATTGGTTCAGCGGTTTTGGAGGGGCAGGTGCAAATACGATGTTCACGGACGACGGACGGCGAGTGAGTTAAAAACAAAACCAAAAAGAAAAATATATATACGATGGGAGTTAATTACTACAAAACATTCTCGGAGTGGTACTCTACCAGTTAGTAACCCTTTACCTAACGCAACCAGAGAGAAATGACATTTGGTAAAAAATAAAGCTTGTGATGCCTCATTGGAACGAGCTCAACAAGCTACGATTTAGGATCAAATTGAAAGAACCGGTTTTATTGTCTTGTGGAAAGCTCTGTTTATAGCCGTAGGTTAGGTAGGTTAGGTAAAGAATTATATCAAATTTGTGAAATATCACAAGGAGAACAAAAAAAAACAAACGATTTAACCAAATGACATCCGATTTGAACTCTGATGTCAATAGCGCTTCTTATGATTTCACAGAATTTAGATTTCGTCAGGAGGAAATCAACATCGCGGGAGTGTAGTCGAAACCAATAGACCATTTTTCATCTTACATCCGGGACTCGATCTGCCAGTTCAAACCAACTTAGTTTATCAACATTGCATTCACATTCATTGAACTGCTGATCGGCATTGAAAGTTTTGTGTTTCGTCTTCGTTTTAACAAATAAAATTCAGCTATTTACCGTACAGTTAAAACTAGAAGTCCTGTCACGAATAGTGCGCTTATCTAGGCTTAATTGCGCGTTGGAATTGCGCGCAATTGCCATATCGAATGGCATCCAAAGCACGGCAGGCTCTCTTGGATTCTCATAGCAAACACATGCAATGTTTCTGCCAATGGACCTCCGGGTTACCCGGAGGTCCAATGGCTGAAGCATTGCTTGTGCACAGACCATATGTACAAAATTGGATAGCTTTACTTGGGCCATAACGCGTACATTAACGCGCATATCAACGTGCTATTTGTGCGCATTTCATGACAGGACTTCTAGTTTTAACTGTATCTGCATTTGTGTACATTTCCAAAAAAAACAAAGGTTGTGTTGAAGATTTGTGTATTTTGCAATGTTATATTCCATTTATCATCAATTTCGTGTTACAATCCTTCGACTTCTTTCCGATGTTCCTCACAGTTCTCAACTTCAGTGCTCCACCGGTTACTTTAAAGGTAAAACGTTTCGTCCGAAGAACGAAAGGCAGGCACACGATGGAATTTTGTTTAAAAAAGAACATTTGCCTAAAAATATTTATAAAGGGGAAACAAATGATATGCATGCAGCAATCAGTTCTGTACAGCAGACGTTGCGGCATTCAGCACTGTACAGCAGACGTTGCAGCGATCAATACTGTACAGCAAACCTTGCAGCATTCAGTACTGTACAGCAGATGTTGCAGCATCCAGTACTGTACAGCAGACGTTGCAGCAATCAGTACTGTACAGCAGACGTTGCAGCGATCAATACTGTACAACAGACGTTGCAGCGATCAGTACTGTACCGCAGACGTTGCAGCGATCATTACTGCGCAGCAGACGTTGCAGTGGTCAGTATTGTAGAGCAAACGTTGCAGCGTTGACTACTGTACAGCAGACGTTGCAGCGATCAGTACTGTACAGCAGACGTTGCAGCGTTCAGTACTGTACAGCAGACGTTGAAGCGTTCAGTGCTGTACAACAGACGTTGAAGCGACCAGTACTGTTTTTAATAGCAGGTCTGAATGGCTGGCTTATTCGGGCATATCGAGTACCGGATGTAAGATGGCGCTATGTAAAAATGGTCTATTCAGCACATCCCTCATTTGTCTCTCACATTACCGCATTCCATCGAGAATCTCCCTATATGCACGCTTTATCCAACGTAACGACCAACACCGGCCAGCGCTATTCTCAAAAATCGACAATTAATTTTCATTATTTTTTCATTTTTTGTCTCAAAAACATAGGTTATGACCCCTCGTTGGAACGGGCCCGTCGAGCTCGTTCCAAAGAGGGGTCATAATCTATGTTTTTGAGACAAAAAATTTAAAAATAGTTATTCAAGATTTTTTTTTGCAAGTGTCGTCTGCTTTTCATGTTAAGTAAAAGAGTTAATTCCGGAAATACACAACATTGACTTTTAGAGAGTTTATTAAAATAAATATATAATCTGAATCAACAAACACTGATAATATACAATGGAAAATTAGTGTACAATGGTACAATAGTTTGATGATGTTATGAGGAGAAAAAACACTTACGTGAAGAAAAGAACGGTGCGAAACTGTCGCGACACGGTCTACGCTAAATTGCAATTCATCAGTAAAATTCGACCTCGTTGTCCTTTCTGCACCCGTAATTTGATTGGCTAAGAGCCGGTCGGCTCCGTGATCTAATCTCAGGTAAATTCACTCTTACCGTGCTCTAAATGTCCGTATCCACGCTACTCGCGAGGAATGGCGCTAAACCGCTCCTATCACCGATCGAACACACCTCGGCGTTGTTTTCTGTGGAAGCGTCTGTGCTTTGAAGTTCGATCATGGCAAATAGACGGAGATTGAAAATTACATTTTTTATTGTTTTTCTTCAAATAATACGGGTTTAGAGAATGTTTTTCATTTCTAACGATGACAGAAAAGAGCGAAAAAAACTGAAATCATCTTTACATGGACGAAAAATTTCAAAATTAAGTTTTATATTCCTACATAACTGAAGTCCTGTAGAAATAATACTTTTGGATGCACTTTATTTCTTTGAATCTACATGAAAATGGTCGGAAGGACCATTTTCATGTAAATTTAAAGAAATAAAAAAAATATATAATTGGGTAAAAAAAAAACTGAAATCAGATAAAAAAAACTAAAAAATCACACCCCTGCAGAAATTACAGTGGAGATAGAGGTTTCTTGTTTTGTTAGACATTCGGGAGTTTGGTTATGGAAAACTCGTCGGGGCTCGTTAACAAATGGCTTTCCATAGTCAAATTCTCGAATACCTAACCCAACAAGAGGCGTTTCTCCTAATTATAGTCCACTCATTTGGAACTCTATTCAGCAATGAATACAGAATACAGTTGAACGCACATTATAAAGACAATAATGTTGCTTTTTGGATGTTATGATTATCATCAACATTGTCTATTTTAATTATTTCTATCATGTGACCTCTAATTGGAAATATCTTGACGAGCTCGTTCCAGTGATGGAGTCACGTGATATGGTTTTATTGAAGTGAAAAACATATAGTGAGTCACAAAAGAAAGTATAAGAGAAACATATGTGAAAAAATAGCACAAAGGATGAAATATAATAGTTCTAATGTTGCATGTTTGTGGACAAGAAGTCGTGCAAAGAGTTTAATAACATGTGTCCATCCAACCGTATACAATTTTGCTACGGATTTCAAAATAGCACGTGCTACCCGAGAATGTCAAATTGAATGGATGACCGACGATTTTCTTCTTGTTATGTTGTGCTAGAGAGCCTGGGTTATTGAGAAAACACACTAGATTTTGTCCTTTTAAAAAATGCCAAGGTTAATCGAAAATTAAAGGTTGCGTGCCATTGTATGCATGATGCTGGGATACCTCTAGATGAGATCGCTGCTGAGTTCGCAGTCACTGTGGACAATATTTACCGTCTCATTGGAAGGTATAGAACCACTGGATCTACTGCCGACCGACCGCGTTCAGGTCGACCAAGAGTTACGACCCCTGCACAAGACTGACACACCAGGATGTCTCACCCGCGGGATCGCTTCCTTCCTTCCGACGAGGACAGCAGCAATTACTCCTGTTAGAACTAACAATTGAATCAGTGCACAAACTGCCCGAAACAGATTCGTTGAGCACGGCATCCCAAGTAGGGCTCCACACCACGGACCAATCCTTACCCAACGTCATCGAACCGTCAGAATAGAAGGGTACGTCAGCGTGTTCGCTGGACTCGCGTTGGAGAACAGTTCTTTTAAGTGATGAGTGTTTAAGTGATGAATCACGATTTTGTCTACGGGGCGCTGATGGTAGGGCAAGAGTGTATCGCCGACGAGGAGAACGGTTTTCTGATGCTTGCGTCCGGGAATGCGACCGTGTCGGCGTGGGTAGTTTAGTGGCTTGGGCAGGAATTATCTTGCACCATCGAACGCAGTTGATCTTCATCGGTGGTAATCTGAATGGACAGCGATATAGGAACGAATTTCTTAATGCTGTCGTTGCCCAGTTGTTCAGTGCTAACGTCGTATTGCAGTTATTCCAGCATGACAATGCCCGGTGTCACGTGGCACGTATCTGTCGTGACTTTCTTGAGGAGCAGAGCATCGAACTTCTTCCCTGGCCCCCACTTTCGCCAGATTTGTCACCAATCGAGCATCTTTGGGATCAATTGGACCGTCGGGTACGACTTCGTGATCTTCAGACGTTAGGCGATTACGTAATGTTCAAAGGCAGGCTTGGAACGCAATACCACAGAGTGACGTCCAGAGACTTAATAGGTCCATGCGTCGGCGATGTCTTGTCATACAAGAGGCAAAGGTGGACATACACGCTATTGACTGCATGTGTGAACTTTTCATTTCACCCCATGTCTGAATTGCGACGCCCAGACGTAACGCTGACACCAGTAAGAACACGAAATTATGCAAATTGATACAGCTAGACTCGAAATATGAGTTTACAATAATTTGTTTGGGATTAAAGTCGATAATACTAATTGCTCCTCGAAGTTTATTATACTTTCTTTTTTGACTCAGTATATATTTTTTTCAATTGCTCGGTCGGATATAATCTGTTCGTTGGATAAAGTGTTAATAAGTAAGAAAATAATACTTTTACTCCAAAACATAATCTACAATCACACGGCCTATGCTCACTCCCTGTGACGTGCTCAGCGAACACGTATACAGGAAAAACTAGAAGTCCTGTCACGAATAGTGCGCTTATCTAGGCTTAATTGCGCGTTGGAATTGCGCACAATTGCCATATCGAATGGCATCCAAAGCACAAAATGCGCACAAATAGCACGTTGATATACGCGTTAATGAGCGCGTTATGGCCCAAGTAAAGCTCTCAAATTCTGCACATATGGCATGTGCACAAGCAATGTTTCAGCCAATGGACCTCCGGGTAACCCGGAGGTCCATTGGCAGAAACATTGCATGTGTTTGCTATGAGTAACCAGGAGAACCTGCCGTGCTTTGGGTGTCATTCGATATGGCAATTGCGCGCAATTCCAACGCACAATTAAGCCTAGAAAAGCGCACTATTCGTGACAGGACTTCTAGTTTTAACTGTACAAGCCCCCTTGTTAGGGGAATCCTGTCGCCACCCCTGGTTGAAACCAGTCGCTGCGGAAAACGAGTGGGATTGGGTAGGTGGGCTCCTACATTTTTCAGATCATGCATCCCCCCCCACCCCCCCCCCCCCCCCCCCCCCCCCACACACACACATCCACACACTCTTTTGATGAACAAAAGGACGGGTGTATAATTTTGAAGAAACATTTATTATTTTAATCTTTGTCTCAAACATGGTAGATAATTCTCAAATAACTAGGGCAAAGTATTTATTGGCTTCACAAGCATAGCTTATGACACTTCGTTGAAACGAGCTCGCTCCAATGGTGGGTCATAACTTAGTTACAAAGCAATTATCAAATAACTAGGGCAAAGTATTTATTGGCTTCACAAGCATAGCTTATGACACTTCGTTGAAACGAGCTCGCTCCAATGGTGGGTCATAAGTTATGTCTTTGAGCGAGTACCTCCATCGAAACGCTTTACTTTCCCGGTCTAATAGACACGTGCGGATTCGACAAGCAAAAATGTACTATCCATGGACAATCGGCTGATCTAGACGAGGTTCAACGAAACGCACATTTGATTATCGATTATCGATTATCGACTCCTCATAGTTTTCCTCGATATGATAATTAAGGTATGGATATTTTCTAATACTTTCTACCATGTGTTGGGCTGAGTACCACATAAACATTGCTCTCATTGAGTCTCATCATCTCATTGATCGGAGCCTGGAATGATACAGAACGATTACTATCTATATGCATATCGATTTATTTATTGGTGTTTAAGGTCACATATTTTTGCACAATGACTAATCATGACCACGACAGTTTTACGGGTGGAGGAAGCCGGAGTACCAGGAGAGAACCACTGAGCAACGGCGAGCAACTGTCAGGTCCCCAACATACTAACTCCACACAAGCAGGGTTAGCATTGGTTGAAGACAGGTGCACCATCGACGTGCAGTACGCCTTAGTACACAGCGTTACCGTGCCCCCACGTGGACAATGGGGGTGAAGTGTCTTGCCCAAGGACACAACGCGGTTGCCGCAGGTGGGATTCGAACCGAGGACCTCTCGGCTTGCAGCCTGCACCTCTACCAACTGAGCCACCGCGCCCCATATGCATATCGATGGCTGAGTGCTAGAATGTTCTATGTCCCAGAGGGGACATAGAACTTTCTAGCACTCAGGCGACGATATGTCTTTCCTAACATTTTACCCAAGCCAACTCGATAAACGATAACCTAAATTATAAATTTCTTGCCAAAAAGAAGAAAAAAAAAACACTGGTGATAATAAAACGGACACATAACTAAAGAAACTGCATCCAGTAAATTCAAGTCTAGGTGAAAGGGGTTAAGGCATCAGAAATAAACAAAATAGAAAGCGAATTTATGGAGGCTTATTTGTGGGGGGGGGGGGGGGGGGGGGATCAGAAATAGGTTTTCGTTAATAGTATTTAAAGATATTTATACAGGAGTCAGATAATTTTTTCCAAGAAACCACAAAAAACATATATGTGCACAGCATTAAAAGGGTTCGATCATGGAATCAGAAATGGACATTTTTTGCTTATATGAATGATGTTTAGAGCAGTAATGTGAGTATGGAAAGGGTTAACATTATTCTTACTGAAATAGAATCTTTTGAACCCACATTGAATCTTGAGACGGTTAAAAGCATTGAACTGAGTAGTTTGTACTTTATTTCCTTGCACAGCAAAGGGTTTCTCTGAACTTGGTTTCAGGAACTGACATCTCAGTTATTATTATAGCAAGATAACATTTAACGTGTGTTTACATTGTCTCCAGTGTGAATAATCACAACATAGTATCGCTTGGGGATAATTTAGTGTTACGGGAAATTGGAGGCTATGAAAACCCCGTGGCCGACTGGGCCATACTCAACGGCTCTAGCAACTTGGAAAACATAGGGTATCGGGAACTTGTGACTGTCTGTCCATATGTCAAAAATCAGTGAGATAAGACGATTCGTTTTCGAGTTATCGTGCGGACAAGGATGTTCTTAGAGGACAGATTACGTCGCATGAGTGCTAGAATGTCCTATGTCCCATAGGGGACATAGGACATTCTAGCACCCAGGCGATGATTCAGAAGACACGAGGAGAAGAAGAAAAAGAAGAAGAAAAACAAAAAGGAAAGAGAAACCGTACAAAAACAACAGTTTGTGTGTTTCACATAGACTAATTATATGTGTGAATCAATATGCGTTCCACTGCTTTCTGCATGAGGATCTGTGGTAATCTCCCACCACCTGCAGAACAATACTGATGAGCTTGCATCGACAATGTGGAGAAACAATGTGGAGAAACAATGGTGATTTTCTCTATGAACGAACATAAGTTCCTATTTTGGAAGGTCTTCACTGTTCATCTGAATCATCTATAAGTAGAAAACAACATACATCCAATCTGGCTATGTTATTACCCACAGAACACATATGTGTTTTATGTGATTTTATTTTCATTATTACTGTTAATTATTGTGTATATGTTTACTGTGAAATAAAGAATCAAATCAAATCAATCAATCAATAATCACGAAAAAGTGGCGCACAAGCATAAATTTCCGCTCAGGGTCGAACGTTTGACGCCCTATTCCCATACACCCCTATGGATGTTGCTAAGGGTCTAGGTTGGGGTTGTGTCCTCCTCTAAATTTCCAACTATACACCCCACCCTCCGAAGTCACAATTCCGACAGCAACTACATAATATCCAAGAAGTAGGAAATTCCATTAGCATCACACACACACACACACACACACACCAAATTGATTCAAAACTTTCCAACTGCAGCTGTTAATATGCAGAATTCTCAATAGTTACAATTTCCAAGCATCAATATTTGGGTCATTTTTTATTTTTCAATCAACTCACTACATTACAGTCTAAAAACTGATATGGGTTGCCCAAATATTCACCTAGAGAGTAGAGAGTGGCCGGGACTCCATTTGAACAAATTTAAATCTGGACCCCCTGGAGATGTTGTTATCAAACATGAAAGGATTCTGTCTGGTGGGTCTGAAGAAGAATATTTTGAAAGAAAATTCCTTATATTGCATTAAGTTAAAATTCGGGCTTCAACAGAGAGCCCAAATATTAAGCCAGATACCCGATTAGAACAAACTTGAATCTGGCTCCCGTAGAGATGCCGTTCGCCAAATTTGAAGGCTAGTATTACAAAGTGAAGATCTCATCAACAAAACAAAAGAAATGAAAATCGCGTCTCCGATTCAATGATCTTTTATTTCTTTTCAACAACCGGAATTGTTTAAAGCTTTTGTGAGGTAAGCGGACAGAGAACTTCGACCGGGTCGCGACCCAGACGCGATGCAGTCGAAGTTCTCTGTCCGCTTTTGTGATCATAGTTCTGTTTGAAATGTTACGATGCAAAAATCGGTTGCGACAATTCAAATCAAAACTTTGCGACAAATGGCTCGTGGTGATGCTTAGGATAAACAAAAACTCTGTCGGAAATTTCATGTTATTGAATATTGAATTTTCTTGAGAGAGGATATCTCCTGGGTCAACTTGACAATTGTAAAAAAATGAAATCTCAGAATGCGCAATCTCGTGTAATATATTGAGAGAGAAGAGCGGGAGAGCTGGGCTCGAACCATCGACCACATCAACACAAAGCGTCCACTTTTCCGAGAGACTAAGAGATACGGAGCAATCATGTTAGTCGGTAAGTGGTCTTCATACGTCGAGCGCTACAATACTCTCATGTTCTTTGATATTCACCCACCGTGACCCTCACATCAGATTCCATCGCTGAGCGGTCGAAACACTCGCGGTACTTCACTACAGCATCCACAATGCCACCATCTACTAAGGGCCTCTAGCACATAAACCGACCGACATTCCACGAGACTAAACGATCCGGACCAATGAGGATGGTTGGTAAATGGCCTTTATACCTCGATCCCTGCCCATCCTTTTTCTAACTGTCTGGCAATAATTATTGTTTCAAAGGTAATCGGTCAACTGAAAGGTCAAACGGAATCCTTGGCAGATAAAGGCGTCAGTCGTTTACGTGTTACCTATACCACTGATTCAAGTAATAATAAAAGGCCGCCCGGCCACACGTCCCCTGAAAAAAGTGTGCAATTCGAGATTTGAAAAAAAAATGAATTTTTCGAAGTCGAAAAAGGGATATAACTCTGGCAAAAAAAATGTCAGACCAAACCTTTATTTGAACTTGACCTGTGTGTTATGTTGATACACCTACATACGAATTTTTATTTGAATCGGTCAACTGTAACTAAAGTTATCGTCGGGAAACCAAAAAAAAGAATTTTCTTACTCGAAAAGGGGCATAACACTGGTACAACTTGTCGGACCACACCCTTATTCGAACTTTACCTGTATTGTATGTTCATTCACCTATATAAAAATTTTCATTTCATTTAGCCAACAATAACTGAAGTTATCATCAGGAAACCAAAAAACTGAATTTTTGAAGTCGAAAAGGGGGCATAACTCTAGCAAAAATTGGCAAACCGCACCCCGATTCGAACCTGACCTATATTTTATATGATACACCTAGATACAAAATTTGATTTGGCCAACTATTACTGAAGTTATCACCGGGAAACCAAACAAAAAAATTTGAAGTAAAAAAAGGGGCATAACTGTGGTAAAAATTGTCGAACCGCAACTCGATTGGAACTTGATCTGTATGTTATGTTGATACACCTATATATACAATTTCAGTTGATTTGGCCAAGTGTAACGAAAGTTACAATCGGAAAACTAACGTGGGACGCACGGATACCGGCTATTTTAATAGTCCCCAGAACATTTTTTTTTTTTGGGGGGGGGGGGGGTGGGGGGCAACTAAATTGAATGATGTGGGTATAACTGTTATTGCACTTTGATAAGAACGGATTAATTAACTAATTAGAGAAGAGTTGACTAATTAACTAATTAAGTTTAATTCATTGAGCTCAGTAGGTCGATGGTTTAAAGTATTCATCTAATTATACAGTTAAAACTAGAAGTCCTGTCACGAATAGTGCGCTTTTCTAGGCTTAATTGCGCGTTAGAATTGTGCGCACTTGCCATATCGAATGGCATCCACAGCACGGCAGGTTCTCCTGGTTACTCATAGCATGGCTGAAACATTGCTTGTACACAGGCCATATGTACAGAATTTGATAGCTTTACTTGGGTCATAACGCGTACATTAACGCGCATAACAACGTGCTATTTGTGCGCATTTCATGACAGGACTTCTAGTTTTAACTGTATGCTGACTTTTGTACAGCCAAGGGCATTACTTATGGGGAATTGGGGTTGGGATGGTGGTGAGCCCCCACCTCAGTAATTTGTCCAATCGGGACCTTTTCGTCGGATTAAGGTGTAAGATATGAATCCTCTTACGAGTAAACTTGTACTGTGGCAAATGATTAGATTATTTATTTATTTATTGGTGTTTAAGGTCACATACTTTGCACAATGGCTAATCGTGACCGTGACAGTTTTACGGGTGGAGGAAGCCGGAGTACCCGGAGAGAACCACCGAGCAACAACGAGCAGCTGCCAGCTCCCCAACATCGTAACTCCGCACTACAGCGAAGGCAGGGTTAGATTGGTTGAAGACATGTGCACCATCAACGTGCAGTATGTCTTAGTACACGGTGTCATCGTGCCCCCATGTGGACAATCGGGGTTAAGTGCCTTGCCCAAGGACTCAACGCGGGAGACCAAGACGATCGCCCCAGACGGTCAGCCATCCGAGGATTAACCGGACTCGACGTTGCTTAACTTCGGTGATCTGACGAAAACCGGTTATCGCAACGCCACCGCGCCCCCAAATGATTAGATAAGATAATTGGTCTTGTGTCAAACACACAGTCGGCCATACAAATGGAGGTGTGTAGTAGGGCTGTCGCGATTATTCAATTAGTCGACTAACCGTCGACTATTGAAGTAGTCGATGTTTTTTATTTTTAGTCGATCGTCGTTCATTTTCAAGGTGGTACACGTCTACTACACGTCGGGGCTAAATTGCATTGTTTTATGAGGTGAATGATCAATGAAGGTGAATTAACTTTAAATATCTAACCATAGTTAACATTCATATCCGGAAGACTGTACGACTGTCACTGACTGTGTAAGAAAGAACACTCACAGTTACCCGAGAAGAATAGATTCTGCTGAATTTCTCCAGTCTTGTACACACGAATGCACCCATTGGAAAACCCAAAGCGCGGAAGTGACAAAATTATGACGAAAGTCAGAACGTCAGATCACTTCTCAAAGTTCGGAACTTCAGACTAAGATCCAATTTTAACAACTGACGAGGGGATGCATAGATCTCAATGTTCAAAATTTCGAGAAACTTATTGCAGAAAGGAAACATATGCAGGAACGTTCTTTGGTAAATTCATTTTAATTCATCGGCTTCAATCTCGTTCAAACATGGACCCGTAGTCAGTAATATTATTTTTGGGGTTGGTACGTCCTACAGGACGTACCAACCCCAAAAATTATATTACGGACTGTGGGTCCAAGATTGGACTACATGTAGCTTCAGTCGGGACCGATTTGTTGTTCCCACAACCCCACTTCGTCTGAACACACTGGTGCCATTGTCATTTTCAGAGTTTTACGAACAGAAGAATGATTTGCTAAAAAATCATGGGAAGCGACTATTAATCGACTAACCGTCGATTACTGGTCACGATTAGTCGATTACAAAAAATGATAGTCGCGACAGCCCTAGTGTGTAGATGCCGATTCGGGTGCTTTGGGCTCCATTATCACTAATTTGGAGTACAGAAGGACAAGCCTGGAAAATAAACAGACTGTCACTTTCAGAATGAGGTCTCCCGAGGGAGGGTGAATTTGATGATGCCACCCTGCATGCAGGGTGGCATCACCAAATTCACCCGCTGTGAACCTCAGTCCAAGGCCTCAGGCATAAACAGAAAGAGGTACCCAGAGGATAAATTCGGGAATTTTATCCCACTGTATGGGATAGCCTCAGCAATTTCACCCTCCAGGAACCTCATTTTGCAAATGACAGATTGCATATTTCCAGGCTTGACGATGGGTAGATGTTAATTAAATAAGAAGTTACGACAAAGCCCTTTTTTCTTACACCTTTACTGAAGCAATCACTGGGTTTGTACATGTTTTAGTGAGAATCACATATACTACTCAAAGTTTGCTGAGCACCACATATTTGACACATCATTGTGAACTTTATTCTTGTTGGATACGATTGAGGAATGTATTGCGATGGTCCTCAAGGTTTACATTAGTTCTCTTGACAGGCAGACTTTTCGTGATAGTCATGGAAAGCATCTACCCCTTGATTTCCATGATGTTTTCGTGTACTGTCTACATGTACATGGGATGTGTAGGGTATTCAGTCTTCATTTCAACACACACCCTTGTGATTTAATGCTTGAATATGGCGAATGCAAATGTAAGAAGACTTTGGTCTGAAGCAGAAATGTGGTGGGCTGCAGAGATGGTGGAACAAGGGGCTACCCATCGTCAGGCTGGTGAAGCCCTTGGTGTGCTCCATACGGTGATCAACGGAGCCTGGGCAAGATTTCAGCAGTATGGCACACCAGTCAGACGACATGGTGGTGGCAGACATGGCGACATCTGCAGCTGAATACCGGTTTTTGATCATTCAGGCCCGTAGGAACCGCTTTGAAACAGCAACCCAGCTTCGCAGTGACCTTCAGAATGCATCCAGGGTAAATGTTTCGACGCAGACTATCCGCGCAAGTTTGCACGAAGGTGGTCTCCGATCGAGAAGACCATATATTCGCATTCAAATGTCCCAGAACCACAATCAGGCACGATATGAAAGGCCATGGCTCATGTTGGATGGACCATAGAAGATTGACGACCTGTCGTTTTAACAGATGAGTCAAGATACTGCCTGGAAAACACAGATAGGCGTTCTAGGGTGTGGAGAAGACCAGGAGAGCGATTCCACGCAGCCAACATTGCTGAGCATGGCCGCCATGGTGGAGGGTCTATAATGGTCTGTGGCGGCATCAGCTGAGATGGACGGACAGGGCTCTGTGTCCTTGAGCGAGGTAAATTGACTGCACAGCGGTATATTGATGAGATCCTGGGCGCCCACATCAGCTCGTATGCAGGTGCAGTGGGTGATAGATTCATTCTGATGGACGATAATGCCCTTCTTCGTGTTGCCAATGCTGTCCGTGGAGTACCGACAACGGGAAGGGCTCGAGCGTATGGAATGGCCAGCAAGATCCCCTGACCACAATCCAATCGAACATGTCTGGAATGAGTTGCAGCTTGCAGTTTCAGTCCGTTCAGCCCCACCAAGAAGTGTCCAGGAGCTTGGTGCCATGTTGGTCCAAGAATGGAACAATATCCCACAAAGGACCATCTGGAACCTGATTGGGAGCATGAGAAGGCGTCGTCAAGCTATCATTAACAATAATGGGTCTCATACTCGATATTGAACCCATATCAGTTCGCTCCGTTAACATTTTGGCAAATTTGAAAAATTTCCTCTTTTACCAATTATATCCATTTTCCATGGTTATCGTATTCAAAAGCTAAAAAATAATGTCAAACACAAACAAAATCTCAATTTCTGTTCTGTAAGATATAATTAAATATAAAATATATACACTTTTCATAACAATATTTCAACTAAAACGTAAAACAGGTAGTTGGATATACTTGGTGCTTAGCAAACTTTGAGTAGTATACTTTTTCGCCTTTATTGCCTGCTGATGATTTCATTGAAGGATACTAGTAAAAAAATTTATTTTGTTTGTTTCGAGAGTGCACTTCTTCACATGGGCATGTTGGATGCCGAAATTGTAGCAAAATCAAATTGTTCAGTGTAATTGGCTATTGACACCTGACAGCTTGTACAATGCCCCAACTGCAGTGGCGGCGCCAGAGTTACAAAAGTGAGGGGGTACACTTGGGGACTGTGCAGCGCAGAGCTGGGGTAGATTTCGAGGGGGGGGGGGGGGGGTCCTCTCCCTAAGTTGAGAATGTTTTTAACTGTTTTGCAACAAAATCATGCGAATATGGAACAAGCCGGTTCCAATGATATTCATATTTGCATGATTTCATTGAGTTATACCTTTGAGAATTTTTCTGAAATATTAAATTTTATTTGTTTTTTAAAATTGCTGTAGGCTGAATTTCAAACGGATGCGCTGCACGCTCTCGATTCTAGCATTCGTCGAATACTCTTAAGCACTATGTTTCAGTCCGTTTAAATGCGGCATGCCTTGTTGCAATTTGGACCTTCGACTCTTGTTTGTTGTTTGCAGCTAGCGTGTGTGTGGGGGGACGGGGGGAGGGGGGGGGGGGGCAAACATAATTTCCAAACTTCTCTGATTTAGTGCACTTGGGAATATGGGATTAAGCATACCGACCATTACACCGCAACGTTCAATACAACAAAAATTAAAATGATAGTATTGTTTTACTACGCTTGACGAAAAAAGTGGAGGGGTAAGTATCCCCACATATCCCACCATGGCGCCGCCACTGCCCAACTGTAAAAAAAACTGTAAAATATTGTAAAATAATTACCTTCTGTTGGTGGGCCATGATCTGTCGGCCGTGTTGGACAGGTTGGTGGCTCATCACTCCCATCTTCACAATCATCGGTTCCGTCACACCTCCATCTGTACGGAATTTGATATTCACCATCAGCGCACCAAAAGGGAGCATCAATTGAACGTTGATCTGCCGAGAAAGAAAATAGAACCATGAGCAAACAGCACTTAAAAATACAACTGGATTGCTGGATCCGTCATTGGGCACACGTCGAAAAGTGTTTTCCCATCGGGTTGGTGGAAGAAGGAGGCGTGGGGGTAGTTGCTATGAATAAACTTAGATGTGAGTCTTCCAAGGAAGACGTGTGTCGCCTGCACTATATTTTAATATTTCAGACAGAATTCTAAGAGGAAAAGGGGCATAACTCTGGAAAAAATACAGCGGATCAAAAAATAAAATAGGAGGTGCACAATGCCATTATGTGATAAAGAAGCACTAAAAGTTTCATCAAAATCCATTCATAGGTTAAAGACTCGTGGCGGGTAAGAGAAAGTGTGACGCGGACGACGCGGACGACGCGGACGACGACGCGGACGACGACGCAGACGATGCGGACGACGCAAGACGACAAAAGTAATCCCTATATGTCGCTCCCCACTTCGTGGGGCGGCGACACAAAAAGGCCTATTTATTCATTTATTATTTATTTAGTTATTGGTGTTTAACGTCACATACTTATGCACAATGGCTAATCGTGACCGTGACAGTTTTACGGGTGGAGGAAGCCGGAATACCCGGAGAGAACCACCGAATATCGACGAGCAACTGTCAGCTCCTCAGCATTCTAACTTTGTTCAATTTCCGCTCAAGCGGGGTTACAGCGGTTGAAGACATGTGCACCATCGAAGTGCAGTACGCCTTAGTACACGGCGTCATCGTGCCCCCGTGTGGGCAACCGGGACAAAGTGCCTTGGCCAAGGACACAATGCGGGTCGTCCCGGACGAGGATCGAACTCAGGACCTTTAGCATAGCATTTTTCGTGGCAATTCAAGTTGAATATTTACAATATATGTTTGTTATTCTTAACCCTTTTAACCAACGTAACTGCCTCAACCGCCTAGCGCAGTTCACAAACATCACCATTCAATTTTCATTATTTTTTTCATTCTTTCTCTCAAAAACATACCTTATGACCCTCATTGGAACGAGCTCGTTCCAATGGGAGTCATAAGCTATGTTTTTGACGAAAAAAAATTAAAACAAAGAGTTACTCAAGAATGATATTTGCAAATGTCACCTGTCTTTCGTGTTTGTTAAAGGGTTAACAAAAAAAAAGCAAGTGCCAAAATGGGAAGTTTACAGTGTGTTAGTTTTCGTGAAAGGTAAACGCCAAGTTATTTATTATTTATTGGTGTTTAAGGTCACATCGGCTAATCATGACCGTGACAGTTTTACGGGTGGGGGAAGCCGTAGTACCCGGAGAGAACCACAGAGCCACAGAGCAACGACGAGTAGCTGCCAGCTCCCTAACATCGTAACTCCGCACTGCAGTACAGACAGGGTTAGATTGGTTGAAGGCATGCGCACCATCGACGTGCAGAACGCCTTAGTATACGGTGTCATCGTGCCCACATGTGGACAATCGGGGTTAAGTGCCTTGCCCAAGGACCAACGCGGGTGTCCGAATCGATTGCTCAGACGGTCACCCATCCGAGGACTAACCGGGCTTGACGTTGCTTAACTTCAGTGATCTGACGATAACCGGTTACCGCAACGCCACAGCGCCCCCAAACGCCAAGTCGTTTACTGAAGCAAAAGCTGTTACGTTGTGGCGTAATAGCTTTCCCGTCATCAAGCGTCATGGATTGAGAGGAATTATCGCGAGTGATTGACTTGTCGTTCCTTCGGGTTGTGGTTTGAGTGGGGTTGGATGAGATGGGGTGGGATGGGGTAGGGTGGGAACAGAAAGACACGCGTGTGTGAATGGGTCAATCGATATGGCACGAGTGTCAGCATCGAAGGATAGAACGAGAGTCCGCGTATCGTTTACGCCTTCTCGTTTATAAACAAGAGGCCTGAAGCGCTCTCCTGACAACAGTTGTTTAAAGAAGGATTCAATTAGCATCTGTAGCTAGTTAACACAGCAGAGGAATGAAGTTATTTAATTATTTATAACTCTGTTGTCATGCCAGATGTTTTGTTTTTTCTAGTACTGGGATGCTGCCACAGAAATAATGCACCGATTTCCAGTAATGCAAAACTTAGAAGCCCAAATATCAATCTAGGAACTTAACTTGAAGAAACTTGAGTCTGAGCCCTTCCCTTACACTACCAGGATGTTGAATACCAAATGTGAAAGCAGTCTGACTGGGGGATATGAGGGAGAATATTTTTAAAGGGATTTTCTCATTTTGCACTAAGTTGAAATTCATGCTACTATAGGGGCCCCAATAATTAACCCGAGACCCGATTTGAACAAAATTGAATCTCACACCTTTAGAAATGCTGTACAGTACGTGGAGAGTGGATTGTTACTAAATCACTCGCGGAGTGGAGTTATCACCCAAGCTATAACTTTCAAATTTTGCACATATCGACAAAACGCACACGCAATGTTTCAGCCAATGGACCTCCGGGTTTAACCCGGAGGTCCATTGGCTGAAACTTTGCTTGTGCTGGTTATGCTTTGCAACAAATTTGAAATTATTGCTTGGGTGGAATCTCCACTCTGCGGGTGATTTAGTGATAATACACTCTCCGCGTACTGTATACAAAATACAAAAGCAGTTTGACTGGTGGATCTGGAGAAGATGATTATTAAAGAAATTCCTCATACTGCACCAAGTTAAAATTTGGGCTCACATATAAACCCAGGGACTCGATGTTAATAAATTAGAATACGAACCCCCCCCCCCCCCCCCCCCCCCTCTTAGAGATGTTGTATACCAAATATGAAAGCATTCTGACTGGCGGATCTGAAGAAGAAGAGGTTTAAAGACATTTCCTCATATTACACTAAGTTACAATTTGGGCTACCAGAGGGAGCCCAAATATTAATCTGGGGACCCGATTTGAACAAACTTGAAACTCACCCCTCGAGATGTTGTGTACCAAATATGAAAGCATTCTGACTGGTGGATCTGAAGAAGAAGATTTGTAAAAAAAATTCCCTCATACTGCACTAAGTTAAACTTTGGGCTTCCACAGGGAGCCCAAATATAAACACACGCACTCGATTTGATCAAACTTGAATGCAACCCCCTAAAGATGTCGCATACCATCAAAGCATTCTGACTGGTGGATCTGAAGAAGAAGATTTTTAAAGATCATTCCCCATATTGCCCAAAGTTAAAAAAATGGGTTCCTGTATTGAGCCCAACTATGAACCAAGGAGCTTCATTTTAACACACATGTATTTGACCCCCATGGATGCTGTATACCAAATATCAAAAGATTATTATCAGTGGTTGCGGAGTGGTTGTTTAATTTTGAAAATATGCTGAAAATATTCCCCCTATAGAACACCCTATAGCCCTAACATAAACGATGGCAATTGTTTTTCACCATTCCATTCCACCGGTCCTAAGGATGCTTCATCCCAAATGACAGTTCTCTGTTCCGTGTGATTTGGGAAATATGGGCACTTGAAAATGTTTCTATTTTTAGCTCCTGGGGTTCCCACGGGGACACGGTAAAATTTTTAGCATGAATCAATTACCTATGACTCAGTAATACCACATACCAAATTAGGTTCAAATCGGACCTTCGGTTCAGAAAATAGAAATTTGGGGCGGGGCCAAAAATCTTGCCGCTCCCATTACAAATGCAAATATTAATCCACGAACTTCCTTTGAAAAACCTGAGTCTACACCTCAAAAGGAAAGCTCCATATCAAATATGAAGTCATTTCACACACGACGGACGCCGGACGCTGGACGGTGAGTGATCATTATAGCAAATCGTGACTTTCAGTCAGGTGAGCGAAAAACATTATTAGAAGGACACTCAGCAATTCATTTGACAACTGTTAACAAAAAGAACATATTTTATCGCCAATCAAGTTTACGTTGCCCAAGGACTCAACGCGAGAGACCGAGACGATCGCCCCAGACGGTCACCCATCCGAGGATTAACCGGACTCGACGTTGCTTAACTTCGGTGATCTGACGAGAACCGGTTATCGCAACGCCACCGCGCCCCCAAATGATTAGATATGATAATTGGTATTGTGTCAAACACACAGTCGGCCATACACATGGAGGTGTGTAGATGCCGATTCGGGTGCTTTGGGCTTCATTGTCACTGATTTGGAGTACAGAAGGACAAGCCTGGAAAATAAACAGACTGTCTCTTTCAGAATGAGGTATCCAGAGGGAGGGTGAATTTGATGATGCCACCCTGCATGCAGGGTGGCATCACCAAATTCACCCTCTGTGAACCTCAGTCCAAGGCCTCAGGCATAAACAGAAAGAGGTACCCAGAGGATAAATTGGGGAATTCTATCCCACTGTATGGGATAGCCTCAGCAATTTCACCCTCCAGGGACCTCATTTTGCAAATGACAGATTGCGTATTTCCAGGCTTGACGAGGGGTAGATGTTAATTAAATAAGAAATTACGACAAAGCCCCTTTTTCTTACACCTTTACTGAAGCAATCACTGGGTTTGTACATGTTTTAGTGAAAATCACATATACTACTCAAAGTTTGCTAATCACCACATATTTGACACATCATTGCGAAATTTGCTTGTGATATATTTGCGATATTTTTTATGGCTATGATTGAGAAATGTATTGAGATGGTCCCCAGTGTTTTCATTAGCTCTCTTGACAGGTAGACTTTTCGTGACTGACGTGGAAAGCATGCCCCCGTTGATTTTCATGATGTATTCGTATACTGTCTACATGTACATGACA
Source organism: Pictodentalium vernedei (assembly GCA_031216915.1). Taxonomy (NCBI): domain Eukaryota; kingdom Metazoa; phylum Mollusca; class Scaphopoda; order Dentaliida; family Dentaliidae; genus Pictodentalium; species Pictodentalium vernedei. The sequence continues at coordinate 463,507,804 of CM062291.1, forward strand.
TGTGTCGGATATTCAGTCTTCATTTCAATACAAACCTTTGTGATTTGGTGATTGAATATGGCAAATGCAAATGTAAGAAGACATTTGTCTGAAGCAGAAATGTGGCGGGCTGGAGGGATGGTGGAGCAAGGGGCTACCCATCGCCAGGTTGGTGAAGCCCTTGGTGTGCACCATACGGTGATCACCAGAGCCTGGGCAAGATTTCAGCAGTATGGCACACCAGTAAGACGGCATGGTGGTGGCAGAGACAGGGCAACATCTGCAGCTGAAGACCGCGTTTTGATCATTAAGGCCCGTAGGAACCGCTTTGCCACAGAAACCCAGCTTGCAATGACCTTCAGAATGCATCCGGGGTAAATGTTTCGACGCAGACTATCCGGGCAAGGTTGCACGAAGGTGATCTCGGATCGAGAAGACCATGTATTCGCATTCTAGAACCAACGCCAGGTACGATATGAATGGGCCATGGACCACGTTGGATGGACCAGAGAAGATTGGCGACCTGTCCTTTTTAAAGATGAGTCAAGGTACTGTCTGGACAACACAGATAGGCGTTCTATGATATGGAGAAGACCACGAGAGCGATTCCATGCAGCCAACATTGCTGAGCATGACTGCTATGGTGGAGGGTCAATCGTGTTCTGGGCGGCATCAGCAGGGATGGACGTACAAAGCTCTGTGTCCTTGAACGTGGTACATAGACTGCACAGCAGTATATTGATGAGATCCTGAATGTGGATGTCCACGTCAGATTGTACGTAGGTGCAGTGGGTGATAGATTCATTCTGATGTACGATAATGCCCGTCCTCATGTTGCCCATGGAGTCCGGGAATACCGACAGAGGAAAGGGATTGAGCGTATGGACTGGCCAGCAAGATCCCTTGATCTCAATCCAATCGAACATGTCTGGAATGAGTTGCAGCTTGCAATTTCAGGCCGTCCACTCCAGCCAAGAAGTGTTCAGGGCCTTGGTGCCATGCTGGTCCAAGAACGGAACAACATCCCACAAAGGACCATTGGGAACCTGATTGGGAGCATGAGAAGGCGTTGTCAAACTGTAATTAACAGTAATGGGTCTCATACTCGATATTGAACCCATACCCTTTCGCTCCGTCAACTTTTTGGCAAATTGAAAAATTTACTCTTTTACCAATAATATCCATTTTCCATGGTTATCGTATTCAAAAGCTAAAAAATAATGTCAAACACAAATAAAATTTTAATTTCCGTACTTAAATCATTAAAGATATACTTAAATAAAAAATATACACACTTTTCATTACATTATTTCAACTAAAACGTAAAACAGTTAGTTGTATAAAATTCCATTGAAGTTTCGCTTCTTCATAAAAATAGTCCGTTGATTTCCTTTCCCCACATGTGTGCGGAACAGATTTTCATTTTTATAGAGCCCAAATACTGACCTACAAACTTCCCTTGAACAACTTTGATCTTCAAGACCAATGGATGTTCCATACCAAATATATATGCATTCTCTCTGGTCGTTCACAAGAAGACGATTTTTAAAGACTTTGAGGCTTTGGGGGCATTAACAACAGCCCGAAGATGACAGCTGCTTCATTTGAACAAAATGGAAAGGGTACACTCCACAGATGGTCTTTGCAATATATGTTTAGATTTGGCGCAGTGGTTTTGAAGAAGAAAAGTCAGGTGAGCTAAAAAACGACTGGGTCACGTGTCTATGACGCTGAAAGGTGCGAGCACTACTACTGATACATTTCAGAGATGTCTTCAGAATTAATTCATGCGCTGATGCATACGCGCGTTTCCTCTTCATCGTTTCGCACTCGTTAACCCCCTGTACACTGATGTCAAAATATCCAGATTTGAAGTAGATATTTTTCCCCTAATGCAACTGGGAATTTAACCAATTCAATCTTGTTTGACAGAGCTCACTGAGCTCTGTCAAACAAGACTGAATTGGTTAAATTTCTAGTTGCATTATGGGAAATATTTGCACCCTGAACTTTAGATATTTCGACATCAGTGTGCAGGGGGTTAATCTGCACTTTTGTGATTTATAAAACATTTTGCCACCCATTCATTATGCAAACAGTTATCTCCATGGATCAGTTATTGTCCTTAGTTCACGTAGAATTACAGCAGGCATGGATCAGATTGGGAGCGCCGTATTTTAGTGGTTAACCCTTTGAACACGAGAGGGCGCTTTTGCGTCCATGAACATGATACGTCATAATTCCATTAAGTGGGATGGGTGTTTCGTGCATGTGTGTGGGTAGACCAAACAAGGCTGCACGTTGAAAATATTAATTCGTCAACCCAACAAACAATGAATATGGACTCTTCCAATTGCTGCCATTGAACTGAAATGGAAGATACCACTTCGGTTCAAAGGGTTAAAAACTGAACTTCAAACCGAAAGGTCGGTAGTACGATTTGGACCAGCGGTAACTGCGTTTCGTCCCTGGGTAAGACGCGTAATCCCGCTTACCCACATGAAAGTGCTGTGTGTTAACCCTTTACCCAACGAAACGGCCAAAACCGGCCAGCGCTATTCTCAAAAATCGTCAATTAATTTTCATTATTTTTTCATTTTTTGTCTCAAAAACATAGGTTATGACCCCTCGTTGGAACGAGCTCCTCGAGCTCGTTCCAACGAGGGGTCATAACCTATGTTTTTGAGACAAAAAATGAAAAAAATAGTTATTCAAGAATTTCTTTTGCAAGTATCGTCTGCTTTTCATGTTAGCTGAATGGTTAAAGCTTACTGCACGTCCTCGGTGCACATGCCTCCAATCGCTTCTAATTCTGCTTGAGCAAGCGTTGGCACGCTGGGGAGACTGACGGTTCCTCGCCGCTGCTCGGTTGTTCACTACAGGTATTCCGGCCTCCTACACCCGTTAAACTGTCCAACACCAGGTCACCTTCCCTGTCGAATGTGTTCGTAAACCCCAATGTTTAAATGCATCAAATCTAGTCTTTTTTTGAAAGTACATGATTTCTAGCAGGAGAGAACTGATATTTTAAGACCATAATCCTGACAAGAATGTCCTGAGTGGCACATTATTGGGGTTGGGGGAGGGCGAGCGTGTCGCACACCCCTTCCCATAGTTACGCTCCCAGTTACTTCTCGTACTAGTTTCCGCAACAGATGGCTTATGGAGTAATTACAAGCATATTCTTGCGTTATACAAGCTACATTTACTTCTTCTGCAGACTATCATCACTTCTTACCACCACTACCTCATTCCACCGATTCTATAGTCACTACTACTGTTAGTTACTACCAACGGTTGTATCTCAAAACGTCGAAAACTTGAAAATCTGTACGGGTGTGTTTACACAAGAGAACAATAGGCTTAAGGCTATAGTCGATATCTAATTAGCTTCGGGTATTTTGTGGGAAGGGTCTATAACCGTGGGGTATAACCATGGGTGAATGATGTGTAATTCTCACTGACGTTTGAATGATTTGTTAAGCTTGAGAAGCGCGTCTTCGTTCGCTCACCAATTTTTACCTCTGATTTTCTTCAGAAAATTTATATGGATACCAATGATTGGATTTTAGGCGTTGGTGCCAACAGGCACTCTCCAATAATTTGTAATAAAATTTGTATAAAAAAAACTATCACGTTTGACTGAAGACGAAACATGGATAAGGAAGATGCAGGCTTTTGCACTGATACCCCCATTTTTTCAGAAGGCCAAATTGTGGTTTCTTGCACTCAACCAGTTGAAAATCTCATTATTTTTATGTCCATTTCAGTGGTTCTACAGTACGTGGAGAGTGTATTATCACGAAATCACCGTCAGAGTGGAGATTCCACCTAAGCAATAATTGCAAATTTGTCGCAAAGCATAACAAGTACAGGCAAAATTTCAACCAATGGACCTCCGGGTTAAACCTAGAGGTCCATTGGCTGAAACATTGCTTGTGTTTTTTGTCCATATGTATAAAAATTTGAAAGTTATAGGTTGGGTGATAACTCCACTCCGCGGGTGATTTAGTTACAATCCACTCTCCACGTACTGTATATTGATTTTAAATTATATGATCACTGTTACAAAAAACTATAAGTGAAATCAACAGGGAAGCTCTAGTATTTAATTTAAGCCTCTCACAACTGGATTTTAGGCGTCGGTGACTAATCGATTAGGAATAAAAATAAAAAAGTCCCATACGGCCAGAGCATCAGAAACACCCACCACCCAACCCAGCAGTCTTATACAGTCAGAGCATAAGAAACCCCCACCACCCAACCCAGCAGTCCTATACGGTCAGAGCATCAGAAACACTCATCACCCAACCCAGCAGTCTTATACAGTCAGAGCATCGGAAACACCCACCACCCAACCCAGCAGTCCTATACGGTCAGAGCACCAGACACACCCATCACCCAACCCAGCAGTCCTATACGGTCGGAGCATAAGAAACACCCATCATCCAACCAGCAGTCCTACACGGTCAGAGCATCAGAGACACCCATCACCCAACCCAGCAGTCCTATACGGTTAAAGCATTAGACACACCAATCACCCAACCCAGCAGTCATATGTAGTCAGAGCATCAGAAACATCCACCACCCAAGCCAGCAGTCCTATACGGTCAGAGCATTAGACACACAGACCACCCAACCCGGCAGTACTATACGATCAGATCATTAGAAACAATCACCACCCAACCAAGCAGTACTATATTATCAGAGCATCAGAAACACCCAGCACCCAACCCAGCAGTCTTATACGGTCAGAGTATTAGAAACACCAATCATCCAACCCAGCAGTCATATGCAATCAGAGGATCAGAAACGCCCATCACCCAATCCTGCAGTCCCATACGACCAGAGCAACAGAAACACCTATGGTCAACCAGCAGTCCTATACGGTCAGAGCATTAGAAACACCCATCACCCAACCCAGCGGCCATGTACGGTCAGAGCATCAGAAACACCCATCACCCAACCCAGCAGGCATTTTCAGTCAGAGCATCAGAAACACCCACCACCCAAACCGGCAGTCCTATACGAGCAGAGCATTAGAAACACCAATCACCCAACCTCACAGTCCTATACGGTCAGAGCATCGGAAACAGTCATCACCCTACCTAGCAGTCTTATATGGTCAGAGCATTAGAAATACCAATCACCAAACCCTGCAGTCCTATACGTTCACAGCATTAGAAACACTCATCACCCAACCCAGCGGTCCTATACTCTCAGAGCATCACAAACACCCACCACCCGATCCAGCAGACCTATACGGACAAAGCATCAGAAACACTCGTCACCCAATCCAAAAGTCCTATACGGTCAGAGCATCAGAATCACCCATCACACAACCCAGCAGTCCTATACGATCAGAGCATCAGAAACACCCACCACCCAACCAAGCAGTCCTATACAGTCAGAGCATCAGAAACACTCATCACCCGACCCAGCAGTCTTATACAGTCAGAGCATGAGAAACACCCACCACCCAACCCAGCAGTCTTATACGGTCAGAGCATCAGAAACACTCATCACCCAACCCAGCAGTCTTACACAGTCAGAGCATCAGAAACACCCATCACCCAACCCAGCAGTCCTATATGGTCAGAGCATCAGAAACACCCATAACCCAAACCAGCAGTCCTATACGGTCGAAGCATCAGAAAAACCCATCACCCATCCATCAGTCCTATACGGTCAGAGCATCAGAAACACCCATCACCCAACCCAATCAGTCCTATACGGTCAGTGCATTAGACACACCAATCACCGAACCCAGCAGTCATACGTAGTCAGAGCATCAACATCCCCACCACCCAACCCAGCATTAGAAATACAGACCAGCCAACCCAGCAGTACTATACCACAAGCGGATTAGAAACACCCAACACTCAACCAAGCAGTACCATAGGATCAGAGCATCAGAAACACCCATCAACCAACCTAGCAGTCTTATATATTAAGACTATTAGAAACACCAATCACCCAATCCAGCAGTCATATGCAGTCAGAGGATCAGAAACACCCATCACCCAACCCTGCCGTCGATACGACCAGAGCATCAGAAACACCTATCACCCAACCAGCAGTCCTATGTGGTTAGAGCGTCAGAAACACCCATCACCCAACCCAGCAATCCTATACAGTCAGAGCATCAGAAACACTCATCACCCTATTCAGCAGTCCTATATGGTCAAAGCATCAGAATCACACATCACCCAACCTAGCAGTTGTATACGGTTGAAGCATCAGAAACACCCACCACCCAACCCAGCACTCCTACGCGTTCAGAGCATCAGAGACACCCATCACCCAACCCAGCAGTCCTATACGGTTAAAGCATTAGACACACCAATCACCCAACCCAGCAGTCATATGTAGTCAGAGCATCAGAAACATCCACCACCCAAGCCAGCAGTCCTATACGGTCAGAGCATTAGTCACACAGACCACCCAACCCAGAAGTACTATACGATCAGACCATTAGAAACAATCACCACCCAACCAAGCAGTACTATATGATCAGAGCATCAGAAACACCCAACACCCAACCCAGCAGTCTTATACGGTCAGAGTATTAGAAACACCAATCATCCAACCCAGCAGTCATATGCAATCAGAGGATCAGAAACACCCATCACCCAATCCTGCAGTCCCATACGACCAGAGCAACAGAAACACCTATGGTCAACCAGCAGTCCTATACGGTCAGAGCATTAGAAACACCCATCACCCAACCCAGTGGCCATGTACGGTCAGAGCATCAGAAACACCCATCACCCAACCCAGCAGGCATTTTCAGTCAGAGCATCAGAAACACCCACCACCCAAACCGGCAGTCCTATACGAGCAGAGCATTAGAAACACCAATCACCCAACCTCACAGTCCTATACAGTCAGAGCATCGGAAACAGTCATCACCCTACCTAGCAGTCCTATATGGTCAGAGCATTAGAAATACAAATCACCAAACCCTGCGGTCCTATACGTTCAGAGCATTAGAAACACTCATCACCCAACCCAGCAGCCCTATACTCTCAGAGCATCACAAACACCCACCACCCGATCCAGCAGTCCTATACAGACAGAGCATCAGAAACACTCGTCACTCAATCCAGCAGTCCTATACGGTCAGAGCATCAGAATCACCCATCACACAACCCAGCAATCCTATACGGTCAGAGCATCAGAAACACCCACCACCCAACCAAGCAGTCCTATACAGTCAGAGCATCAGAAACACTCATCACCCAACCCAGCAGTCTTATACAGTCAGAGCATGAGAAACACCCACCACCCAACCCAGCAGTCTTATACAGTCAGAGCATCAGAAACACTCATCACCCAACCCAGCAGTCTTATACAGTCAGAGCATCAGAAACACCCATCACCCAACCCAGCAGTCCTATTCGGTCAGAGCATCAGAAACACCCATCACCCAAACCAGCAGTCCTATACGGTCGAAGCATCAGAAAAAACCCATCACACATCCATCATTCCTATATGGTCAGAGCATCAGAAACACCCATCACACAACCCAAGCAGTCCTATACGGTCAGAGCATTAGACACACCAATCACCCAACCCAGCAGTCATACGTAGTCAGAGCATCAACATCCCCACCACTGAACCCAGCATTAGACATACAGACCACCCAACCCAGCAGTACTATACCATCAGCGGATTAGAAACACCCACCACCCAACCAAGCAGTACCATAGGATCAGTGCATCAGAAACACCCATCAACCAACCTGGCAGTCTTATATATTAAGACTATTAGAAACACCAATCACCCAACCCAGCAGTCATATGCAGTCAGAGGATCAGAAACACCCATCACCCAACCCTGCCGTCCCATACGACCAGAGCATCAGAAACACCCACCACCCAACCAAGCAGTCCTATACAGTCAGAGCATCAGAAACACTCATCACCCAACCCAGCAGTCTTATACAGTCAGAGCATGAGAAACACCAACCACCCAACCCAGCAGTCTTATACGGTCAGAGCATCAGAAACACTCATCACCCAACCCAGCAGTCTTATACAGTCAGAGCATCAGAAACACCCATCACTCAACCCAGCAATCCCATACAGTCAGAGCATCAGAAACACACATCACCCTATTCAGCAGTCGTATATGGTCAAAGCATCAGAATCACACATCACCCAACCCAGCAGTTGTATACGGTTGAAGCATCAGAAACACCCACCAACCAACCCAGCAGTCCTATATGGTGAGAGCATTAGAAACACCCATCACCCAACCCAGCAGTCCTATACGGTCAGAGCATCAGAAACACTCACCACCCAACCCAGCGTCTTATACAGTCAGAGAATCAGAAACACCCACCACCCAACCAAGGAGTACTATACGATCAGGGCATTAGAAACACCCATCACTCAACCCAGCAGTCTTATATGGTCAGAACATTAGAAACACCAATCACCCAACACAGCAGTCGGATGTAGTCCCAGGATTAGAAACACCCATCGCCCAACCCTGCAGTCCCATACGACCAGAGCATCAGAAACACCTATCACCCAACCAGCCGTCCTATACGGTCAGAGCATCAGAAACACCCATCACCCAACCCAGCAGTCGTATGCAGTCAGAGCATCAGAAACACTCATCAACCTATCCAGCAGTCCTATATGGCCAGAGCATCAGAATCAACCATCACCCAACCCAGCAGTCCTATATGGTCGGAGCATCAGAAACACCCACCACCCAACCCAACAGTCCTATACGGCCAGAGCATTATACACACCCATCACCCAACCCAGCAGTCCTATACTATAAGAGCATCAGAAACACTCATTACCATACCCAGCAGTTTTATACAGTCAGAGTATCAGAAACACCCACCACCCAACCCAGCAGTCCTGTACGGTCAGAGCATCAGAAGCATTCATCACCCAACCCAGCAGTCTGAGCATCAGAAACACCTAGTGCCCACCCAGCAGTCCTCTACGGTCAGAGCATCAGAAAAACCCATTACCCAACCCAGCAGTCCTATACGGTTGGAGCATAAGAAAAACCCATCACCCAACCAGCAATCCCATACGGTCAGAGCATCAGAAACACCCATCACCCAGCCAAGTAGTCTTATACGGTCAGAGCATTAGAAACACCAATCACCCAAGCCAGCAGTAATATGTAGTCAGAGGATCAGAAACACCCATCACCCAACCCTGCAGTTCCATACGGCCAAAGCATCAGAAACACCTAATACCCAACCAGCAGTCCTATACGGTCAGAGCATCAGAAACACCCATCACCCAAACCAACAGTCCTATACAGTCAGAGCATCAGAAACACTCATCACCCTATCCAGCAGTCCTATACGGTCAGAGCATCAGAATCACCCATCGACCAACCCAGCAGCCCTATACGGTCAGAGCATCATAAACACCCAACACCCAACCCAGCAGTCATATATGGTCAGAGCATTAGAAACACCCATCACCCAACCCAACAGTCCTATACGGTTGGAGCATCAGAAACGCCGACCACCCAACCCAACAGTCCTATACGGTCAGTGCATTAGAAACGACCATCACCCAACCAGCAGTCCTATATAGCCAGATCATCAGACACACCCATCACCCAACCCAGCAGTCCTATACAGTCAGAGTATCAGGAACACTCATCACCCTATACAGCAGTCCTATACGGTCAGAGCAACAGAATCAACCATCACCCAACCCAGCAGTCCTATACCGTCAGAGTATCAGAAACACTCATCACCCTATACAGCAGTCCTATACAGTCAGAGTATCAGAAACACTCATCACCCTATACAGCAGTCCTATACGGTCAGAGCAACAGAATCACCCATCACCCCACCCAGAAGTCCTATACGGTCGGAGCATCAGAAACAACCACCATCCAATCCAGCAGTCCTTTATGGTCAGAGTATTAGAAACACTCATCACCCAACCAGCAGTCCTATATGGTCAGAGCATCAGAATCACCCATCACCTAACCCAGAAGTCCTATACGGCCGGAGCACCAGGAACAACCACCACCCAACCCAGCAGTCCTATACGGTCAGAGCATTTGAAACACCTGTCACCCAGCCAGCAGTCCTAGACAGTCAGAGCGTCAGAAACAATCATCCTCCAACCCCGCAGTCATATACGGCCAGAGCATCAGAATCACACATCACCCAACCCAGCAGTCCTATACGGTCGGAGCATCAGAAACACCCACCACCCAACGCAGCAGTCCAATACGGTCAGAGCATTATAAACACCCACCACCCAACCAAGCAGTACTATACTATCAGAGCATCAGAAAAAACCATAACCCAACCCAGCAGTATTATATGGTCAGAGCATTAGAAAAACCAATCACCCAACCCAGCAGTCATGTGTAGTCAGAGGATCAGAAACACCCATCACCCAACCCTGCAGTCGCATACGGCCAGAGCATCAGAAACACCTATCACCCTACCAGCAGTCCTATACGGTCAGAGCCTCACAAACACCCATCACCCACCCAGCAGTCCTATACAGTCAGAGCATCAGAAACACTCATCACCTTATCCAGCAGTCCTATAGGTCAGAGCATGAGAATCACCCATCACCCAACCCAGCAGTCCTATACGGTCGGAGCATCAGAAACACTCACCACCCAACTCAACTGTCCTATATGGTCAGTGCATTAGAAACACCAATCGCCCAACCCAGCAGCCATATGTACTCAGAAGATCAGAATCACCCATAACCCAACCCAGCAGTCCTATACGGTGAGGGCATCAAAGGCACCCATCGCCCAAACCAGCTGTCATATACGGCCCGAGCATCCGAAACACTCATCACCCAACCCGGCAGTCCTAGACAGTCAGAGCATCAGAAACACCCATCACCCAACCCAGCAGTCCAGTATGGTCAGGGCATCAAACGCACCCATCGCCCATCCCAGCCGTCGTATACGGTAAGAGCATCCGAAACACCCATCACCCAACCCAGCAATACTATATGGTCAGAGCATCATCAACACCCATCACCCAACCAGCAGTCCAATACGGTCAGAGCATCAGAAACACCCACCACCAAACCCAACACTCCTATATGGTCAGAACATCAGAAGCACCTGTCACCCAACCAGCTCCCCTAGACAGTCAGAGCATCAGAAACACTCATCACCCAACCCAGCAGTCTTATACGGTCAAAGCATCAGAAACACCCATCACCAAACCCAACACTCCTATACGGTCAGAACATCAGAAACATCTGTCACCCAACCAGCTGCCCTAGACAGTCAGAGCATCAGAAACACTCATCACCCAACACAACAGTCCTAGACACTCAGAGCATCAGAAACACCCATCACCAAACTCAACACTCCTATACGGTCAGAGCATCAGAAACACCTGTCACCCAACCAGCTGCCCTAGACAGTCAGAGCATCAGAAACACTCATCACCCAACACAGCAGTCCCAGACAGTCAGAGCATCAGAAACACCCATCACCCAACCCAGCAGTCCTATACGGTCAGAGCATCAGAAACACCTGTCACCCACCCCAGCAGTCGTATACGGTCAGAGCATTAGAAACACCTATCACCCAACCCAGCAGTACTATACTGTCAGAGCATTAGAAACACCCACCACCCAACCCAGCAGTCATATACGGTCAGAGCATCAGAAACACCTGTCGACCAACCAGCTGTCCTAGACAGTCAGAGCATCAGAAACACTCATCACCCAACTCATCAGTCCTATACGGTCAGAGCATCAGAAACACCTGTCACCCAACCAGCTGTCCTAGACAGTCAGAGCATCAGAAACACTCATCACCCAACCCAGCAGTCAAATACGGTCGGAGCATCAGAAACACCTGTCACCCAACCAGCTGCCCTAGACAGTCAGAGCATCAGAAACACTCATCACCCAACCCAGCAGTCCTATACAGTCAGAGCATCAGAAACACTCATCACCCAACACAGCATTCCTATACAGTCAGAGCATCAGAAACACTAATCACCCAACACAGCAGTCCTAGACAGTCAGAGCATCAGAAACACTCATCACCCAACCCAGCAGTAATATACTGTCAGAGCATTAGAAACATCCATCACCCAACCCAGCAGTCATATACGGTCGGAGCATCAGAAACACCCATCACCCAACCCAGCAGTCCTATACTGTCAGAGCATTAGAAACACCCACCACCCAACCCAGCAGTCATATACGATCGGAGCATCAGAAACACCCATCACCCAACCCAGCAGTACTATACAGTCAGAGCATCAGGAACACCCATCACCCAAGCAGCAGTTCTATACGGTCAGGGCATCAGAAACACCCATCACCCAACCAGCAGTCCTATACAGTCAGAGCATCAGAAACACCCATCACCCATCCCAGCAGTCCTATACGGTCAGAGAATCAGAAACACCCAACACCCAACCCAGCAGTCCTATACGGTCAGAGCATCAGAAACACCCCTCACCCCACCCAGCAGTCCTATATGGTCAGAACATCGAAAACACCCCTCACTCCACCCAGGAGTCCTATACGGTCAGAGCATCAGAAACATCCATCACCAAACCCAACACTCCTATACGGTCAGGGCATCAGAAACACCTGTCACCCATCCAGCTGCACTAGACAGTCAGAGCATCAGAAACACTCATCACCCAACACAGCAGTCCTAGACAGTCAGATCATCGGAAACACCCACCACCCAACCCAGCAGTGCTATACGGTCGGAGCATCAGAAACACCTGTCACCCAACCAGCTGCCCTAGACAATCAGAGCATCAGAAACACTCATCACCCAACTCAGCAGTCCTAGACAGTCAGAGCATCAGAAACACCCATCACCCAATCCAGCAGTCCTATACGGTCGGAGCATCAGAAACACCCACCACCCAACCCAGAAGTCCTATACTGTCAGAGCATTAGAAACACCCACCACCCAACCCAGCAGTCATATACGGTCGGAGCATCAGAAACACCCATCACCCAACCCAGCAGTACTATACAGTCAGAGCATCAGAAACACCCATCACCCAAGCAGCAGTTCTATACGGTCAGGGCATCAGAAACACCCATCACCCAACCAGCAGTCCTATACAGTCAGAGCATCAGAAACACCCATCACCCATCCCAGCAGTCCTATACGGCCAGAGCATCAGAAACACCCAACACCCAACCCAGCAGTCCTATACGGTCAGAGCATCAGAAACACCCCTCACCCCACCCAGCAGTCCTATATGGTCAGAACATCGAAAACACCCCTCTCTCCACCCAGGAGTCCTATACGGTCAGAGCATCAGAAACATCCATCACCAAACCCAACACTCCTATACGGTCAGGGCATCAGAAACACCTGTCACCCAACCAGCTGCACTAGACAGTCAGAGCATCAGAAACACTCATCACCCAACACAGCAGTCCTAGACAGTCAGAACATCAGAAACACCCACCAGGCAACCCAGCAGTGCTATACGGTCGGAGCATCAGAAACACCTGTCACCCAACCAGCTGTACTAGACAATCAGAGCATCAGAAACACTCATCACCCAACTCAGCAGTCCTAGACAGTCAGAGAATCAGAAACACCCATCACCCAACCCAGCAGTCCTATACGGTCGGAGCATCAGAAACACCCACCACCCAACCCAGCGGTCCTATACGGTCAGTGCATTAGAAACACCAATCACCCAACCCAGCAGTCATGTACGGTAAGATCATCAGAAACACCCATCACCCAACTCAGCAGTCCTATACGGTCAGAGCATCAGAAACACCCATCACCCCACCCAGCAGTCTTATACGACCAGAACATCTGAAACACCCCTCACTCCACCCAGGAGTCCTATGCGGTCAGAACATCAGAAACACCCAACACCCAACCCAGCAGTCCTATACGACCTGCACTATTCACACAAATCGCCATTCGAATGTTCCAAAACAAAAAAAAGAGTGCAAGCACTCAGACAAATCCGCGCCAAATTTGGTTCCAAGTTGAACCAAAACCAATCAATGAACCAAAACAAATGAGTCGTCATATGATCAAGAAACAGGCAAATTCATATAGAGTTCCCTGGCCTGTCTATATGAAAAATTGCCATTGTCGAGCATCTTAACCCTTTACCTAACGAATCTTTCGCCATCCGTCCGCGTAATTTTCAATTTAAGCATTTGAAAAAAAAATTAAAAAACTCTCAACAAAACCATATCATGTGACCTCCTCATTGGAACGCGCTCGTTCCAATGAGGGTGTCATATGATATGATTTAGTTGCAATTTGTTTACCCCTTTACCTTACGTAACGGCCAAAACCGGCCAGCGCTATTCACAAAAATCGCCAATTTTCATTATGTTTTTCATTTTTTGTCTCAGAAACATAGGTTATGACCCCTCGTTGGAACGAGCTCCTCGAGCTCGTTCCAACGAGGGGTCATAACCTATGTTTATGAGACAAAAAATGAAAAAAATTAGTTATTCAAGAATTATTTTTGCAAGTGTCGTCTGCTTTTCAGGTTGGGTAAAGGGTAAAAAATATACAAAAATATAGTAAATATAATATAGTTGGAAATCGTACGCATGCGTGATGGAACAATTGAAAACGTATCTCTGACGTTGGTTCGTCGCCATTTTAAAACTTCAACTTTACGTGGCTTCATATTTTACAATGTTTACAATGTTCAGAACTTCACAGGCCTTGACATTCCAGGTAATGTGACCTGAAGACCCAAAACATGTGTATATTTGCTTCCATGTAACCAAATTTGGCTCCCCTACCAGGACAAACTGAAGAACCAGTTTTGGTTCCAGGAGGAACCAAAATTTCTTTCTGTGTGTATCAGAGAGTGAGTGTAGGTGAGTGTGTGTGATGATGAGGGTTAGAGCCTCAACTTCGAGGACGAGTGTGTATGGGAGGGCAAGGTTGGGGGCAACTAATCACACGCTTTCATTTTCTGTTTCAGACATAGCTTATGGGGCGAGGTCGTTGAAATCTTTCCATTGAAGTGTTATAAACTATGTTTATTGGAAAAAAAATAATTACTTCAGTTATTTCAGAAAATATTTTGGAAGTGTCACCTTTTTGACGTTTCAGATTGCTGTTAAGATTATGCAAATTATCAGGCCGCAACCATAAAGTTAACAGGACTTCGCATCCTGCCAACAATCCGGACATTTATTGTTTTTTTATTTTATTATTTATTTATTCATTTATTATTCCTGCAGATGTTTTATTTCTTTATCGAATGTAGCGCATTGTGAAAGTGACTTCCTTTGGTGGCCTATTTTTAAGAAGAATGTACAGTTATTTCATGTCTGAAGGTAATGTTATGGTGACCTTCAAGTAGGTCATTGCCTCGGTAAGAAATGTTTCATCGTGATTGATGTTCTTTTTTTAAGTCTGGATTTAGGCCAGTCGGCGCCTTCAGCGAACATTCTTCGTCAAATACTAACAGATGTTAATGCGTTATACTAAGAAGGCGAGAAAATTATCTTAAACTCGCATTAAAAACCAATATCAAACTATTGTATACTACTCAAAGTTTGCTAAGCACCAACTAACTGTTTTACGTTTTAGTTGAAATATTGTTATGAAAAGTGTATATATTTTATATTTAGTTATATCTTTAATGATTTAAGCACAGAAATTAAGATTTTATTTGTGTTTGACATTTTAGCTTTTGAATACGATAACCATGGAAAATGGATATTATTGATAAAAGAGGACATTTTTCAATTTGCCAAAAAGTTGACGGAACGAACAGGTATGGCTTCAGTATCAAGTATGAGACCCATTACTGTTAATTACAGCTTGACAACGCCTTCTCATGCCCCAATCAGGTTCCTTGTGGTCCTTTGTGGGATGTTGTTCCATTCTTGGATCAACATGGCACTAAGCTCCTGGACACTTCTTGGCTGGACTGGACGGGCTGAAATTGCAAGCTGCAACTCATTCCAGACATGTTCGACTGGATTGAGGTCAGGGGTTCTTGCTTGCCAGTCCATACGCTCAATCCCCTCCCTCTGTCGGCACTCCCCGACAGCATGGACAACATGCGGACGGGCATTATCGTCCATCAGAATGACTCTATCACCCACTGCACACGCATACAATCTGACTTGGACATCCAGGATCTCATCAATATACTGCTGTGCAGTCAATGAAGCACGTCCAAGGGCACAGAACTCTGTACGTCCATCCCTGCTGATGCCGCCCCAGACCATGATAGACCCTCCACCATGGCGGTCATGCTCAGCAATGTTGGCTGTATGGAATGGCTCTCCTGGTCTTCTCCATACCCTAGACCGCCTATCTGTGTGGTCTAGGCAGTACCTTGACTCATCTGTAAAAGGACAGGTCGGCAATCTTCTCTGGTCCATCTAACGTGGTCCATGGCCCATTCATATCGTGCCTGGCGGTAGTTCTGGGACAGCGGAATCCGAATACATGGTCTTCTGGATCAGAGACCACCTTCGTGCAACCTTGCCCGGATGTTCTGCGTCGAAACATTTACCCCGGATGCATTCTGAAGCTCATTGCAAAGCTGAGTTGCTGTGGCAACGCGATTCCTACGGGTCTGAATGATCAAAACCCGGTCTTCAGCTGCAGATGTTGCCCTGTCTCTGCCACCACCATGTCGTCTTACTGGTGTGCCATATTGTTGAAATCTTTCCATGGCTCTGGTGATCACCGTATGTTGCACACCAAGGGCTTCACCAACCTGACGATGGGTAGACCCTTGCTTCACCATCCCTACAGCACGCCACATTTCTGCTTAGACAAATGTCTTCTTACATTTGCCATATTTAATCATTAAATCACAAGGGTTTGTGTGGAAATGAAGATTGAATACTCCACACATGTCATGTACATGTAGCCAGTACACAAAAACATCATGAAAATGCTTCCCATGACTGTCACGAAAAGTCAAACACTGGGGATCATTTCAATACATTCCCCAATCATATCCACCAAAAATATCGCAAATATGTCACAAGCAAATTTCACAATGATGTGTCAAATATTTGGTGCTTGGCAAACTTTGAGTAGTATATGTTACAGTTTTTTTCAGACCGTCACTCCGGGAAAGTACATGAGGATTACTGCTGGGATGAATTTAAGCTGGCCAATCCGAAAAATCATTGAACGTGCATGACGGGTCCAGACACATTGGCTGCGACAGTTCGTGGCTGCTTTTAAGGTCGCTGCTCTGCGACAACAACATGTATAACATTAAACATTTACCTTTGAGAAACTCACAAAGCACCATATACAAACATCCCCAGTAACCCTTTTCCAAACGCACAATATCAAAAAAGATTTTTTTTTATGCTTTCCCATCTTGATGGGGGAAAATTTAGTGCTTTTGAAGTGATTTTTCTTCACCCTTCAACGGCGTATTCATCTTCTAGTGTGAATTCTGCTGGAAGGGTTAAAGCTCATCTAATGAGTTGCTTCTTCGTGTACAGTTAAAATTAGAATTCCTGTCACGAACTGTGCGCTTATCTAGGCTTAATTACGCGTAGGAATTGCCATATCGAATGGCATCCAAAGAACGGCCGGTTCTCCTGGTTACTCTTGGCAAACACAGGCAATGTTTCCTCCAGTGGACCTCCGGGTTACCCGGAGGTCCATTGGCTGAAACATTGCTTACGCACAGGCCATATGTACAGAATTTGACAGCCTTACTATGGTTATAACGCCAAGTTAACGCGCAGATCGACGTGCTATTTGTGCGCATTTCATGACAGGACTTCTGGTTTTAACTGTAGTTTCTATGCAGCCAAATGCGATAGTCATGTGACTCCTGTGACTCCCGTTAGTCACAACTAGCGAATTAAGATCCTTTATCTAAATAATTTCCATTATTCTTATTTATCACAAAACACTAAGGCCGCACAAAGTAGATCTGTTTTTCGGGCCATTATTTGTAAAATTGCATGTGGGAGAGCGGTTTTTTATTTTATTTTTTATTTCTGTAATTTTGTCTTTTCCATCAACAGTTCATGTTCTTGGTTTATGTTTTAGGCCTCGTAATCTACGGAATAGAATGGGTGGTGATGTATTTCGTCCCTTGAGAGCAAAGAAGGCTTTACAGTGCAAAGCCTTCTTGCACTCAAGGTACAAATTTATAGAGCGTAATCGCTTGACTGGACTGGTTACGTGAAATAATTCACCAAAGGCGAGGGACGTTGTACAAACACGAGTGCGCGAATATAATCCCTCGCCTCGAATGAATTATATCACGTAACCATTCCAGTCAAGCGATTACTCTGTTTATTACTTTTCATTATTAACGATAATTAGATTATTTTTAAAACAAAAAAAACAATGAAGTCCCCATTACACCCATAGCAAAGAGTCTTCGTTTGCGCGCACGGATACATGGCCCAATTGTTGATTACATAACTCACTTGTTAAGTTATCGTTTATTATCAAATCCCAAAATCCCAGTAAATCACACTTTGGACAGTAATAAATCATTTTTTTTTAAACTTCGGTAGAATATCGGACATAAACCATTCAATTTTTATTTTTTTTAAAGTTTACATTGGTTGTAAAAAGAAATCATGCGGCAGTCTAAGGACCTGAGAAACAGATTTTTAATTTTTTTAGGGCTAACATCAGTTAGACATTTTATTTAATGTCTGATGCGTCTATCCCTGCATGTCTCATTAAAATATTGAGCTCCCATATCTTCCGGGCCTTTCGATTTAATGCGGCAATTGATGGTATCAATATATTGACGACATGTGGGCTTCAATACGTTTTATCTCTGAGGATTCCCAAGGGCCTCAACGTACAGAAAAGGAACGGTGTTAGTCGCAAATTTGCACTCTGTGAAAACCATACAATGTTAAAATTAGTTTCAGCAAACAGATCTTTCAGCTCGACCCTGTGAGAAAAACAAGAGCTTTTTTAAGACTTGGCTTTGGACCTCTGGGTTCCACGTAGAGGTTTTCTGACTGGGAATTTGTCCTTTGTTTCATAACATGTTGATTATTGCTTGGTGACAACATTCACAATCGAAGGTGAATTACCAGAAATCCACTCTCAAAGTATTGAATACGGAAACATGAAGAGATAGAGAAAGTTTCAGCCAAACTTCTTCCACCCTTCTTCGTTACGTAATGATGAGTCTTCGACAGGGATATACAGCACAGCCAGCGTGGATTGGTCACTTTCCACGGGGGGGGGGGGGGGGGGGGGGTAGGGGGGGGGGGGGTAATATTTCCACGGACGCAATAATGAGATTCCAAGCACTAATTATAGGAATAATCAACAAAAATTGAATTAATGAAGCACCGGGTACAACCCGGTACAACCCGGTACAAACCGGGTAAACCCGGTACAACCCGGTACAAACCGGGTACAACCCGGTACAACCCGGTCAACCCGGTACAACCCGGAACAACCAGGTACAACCCGGTACAACCCGGTACAACCAGGTACAACCCGGTACAACCCGGTCAACCCGGGACAACCTGGTACAACCCGGTACAACCAGGTACAACCCGGTACAACCCGGTGTTTCATTAATTAAAACTTTGCTGATGATGGTTTTTGTTACCTGGTAAACGCATGCGTGGACATCACAGCGCACGCGTGGATTACGACCAAACCACGACGACTGTACTGTAGACAGTAGAATACTCTTAATCTGTTAACCCTTTACCTAACACGAAAAGCAGAGGACACTTGCCAAAAAAATTCTTGAATAACTATTTTTTTTCATTTTTTGTCTCAAAAACACAGGTTATTACCCCTCATTGGAACGAGCTCAACGAGCTCGTTCCAATGAGGGGTCATAAGCTATGTTTTTGAGACAAACTAGAGGTACTGTGAGCAAGCTCACAAAGTGATACCCCCCGCGCCTATCAGAACTGAATTATATTGCTTCATGCACATCTTCATTTTCAGTTCTTCAATTGTGTAAAGTTTCATGAAAATTCGTCAAACGGTTTAGGAGGAGTTGCGCTTATAAGGATGGGCAGATGGACAGACTGTCCGGGCCAACATTGGGGGTTTAGGGGATATTATTATTAGGGGCTACCTCCAAATTAAGGTAGTGTTAGGGTTAGGAGTGGGATGGGGTTAGGGTTAGGGGCAGCCCCAGAGTAGGGCTTAAGGTTGAGGAGGGTTAGGTCCCGGGGAGTTAGGGTTGGGGTCGGGGGGGGGGGGGTAGTTTTAGTAGCCCCTAAACCGAAAAATAGCTCCTAATCCTATTGGTTTGGCTAGGGTGGGGTTGGGTTAGGGTGGGGTTAGGGTTAGGGTTAGAGGTAGCCCCAGAGTAGGACTTAAGGTTGGGGGTTAGGTCTCGGGGTGGGTGGAGATTAGGGTCTGGGGTGGGCTTTTAGGGTTTAGGGTCATGGAGGGGTAGGGTTAGGGTGTGTTTTTTGGGTGGAAGGGTGGGGTTAGGGTTAAATATAAGTTCTAGGGTGGAGGGGTGGGGTTCTGGGTAAAATAAGGTTTTGGACATACAAAATGTCTTTTTGGTAGCCCATAAACCCGAAATGTTGGAGCGGACAGACGGACGGACGGACGGACGGACGGACGGACAGGGTGATTCCTATATACCCCCCCCCCCCCAAAAAAAAAAAACAAAAAAAAAAAAACTTTGTTTGCGGGGGGGGTATAAAAATGAAAAAAATAATGAAAATTAATTGGCGATTTTTGAGAAAAGCGCTGGCCGGTTTTTGCCGTTATGTTGGGTAAAGGGTTAAACGAGATCTATAAAATCATTATTGAATCTTTAGGGTGTATGGCTAACCGATCGTATATCAAGCCGTGTTTATTTTCAATGTTTTGCTCAACAGAAAGACTGTCCTTCGTTTCTAATTGTTTCAATCTCCACGTGCGAGACAATGATTTCACAGAGATCCTATGATCCCATGGCCCCTCCCTCTTTGTAGAAGTATTTCCAGCAATTGTTCACCCACCTGCCACTGTTTTCTCCCAATGTATATATAGCAAGCATGTGATCTCTAAATACTTACCGTCTTCGCAGCCTATTTCATCGTTTGCATCATCACAATCCGGCATCAGATCACAAACCCATTCTATTGGGATACAATGGTCTTCTCTAGCACATCTAAATGGACACTCTACAAAACGATAGAACCTTCAATCACGAAATGTAAGATCAACAGTTAAGCTGAGAATAAGGAGAGAGACAAAATTTACTGTAATCCGTTAACAATTTACCGAACGCACTGTGTATCAAAATTTGTATCAGCCGGCTACACGCCATGTAATATATTTATTGTGTCGAAAGTCCAGGTAAAGCAAGGGAATGAATACCTTTTCACGAGAAACAAAGAATGGCAGGACGTTTAGTTTTTAGAAATCGCTATTGACAGCACCGCGCAGAATCGCCAACAGTAACTGGCACCGGTACGTATCCATGGTGACAGTAAACAATTCTCGTTGTTCGAAGTGCGATATTTGTTTACAAAATAAAAAGTATCGCTACAAGCATATCTGAAATACCATTACATTCCCATACTGTCCTGGTAATTTACCCTCAGCAATCAGCAGTGCCGAGGAAAATGCCGAGGAAACGAAAAATATCCACAGCAAAAATACTGCCGAGGATGGCTTCTTCAGAAAGCCTTGTGGTGGCAGAAATTGCACAACTGCCAGGTTACACAAGGAATCAAACCATGTGGGTTGCACTACGCTGTATTGCTAATCTAACCATTTCCAGTACAACTTGCAGCATAACCACTAGAAACTACACGTTCTGCTTCTTCTATGTTGATAACACCAGAATCATATCAGTTTCTGGAAAGCTCTTACAGAGCTTTCCAGAAACTGATGTCAGATTCTGGTGTAATCAACACAAAAGCAGTGAGATACTTAGTTTGTGGTTATGCTGCATCTTATTTTCACACATACTATACATATTGAGCAAGCCGCCTACTTATTTCCAAGATTTTTTTCTCAGCATTAACATGGTTCATGATATTGGCATGATCCAATTGAGTGAAAGATTCTGCTCTTTGATAGTGATTATATACTCATGTATCTCGAACTACTTTCACATGTTAAAGTTACTTGAACGTTTTCACTTCACTGCATACTACATATACATGGCAATTGAGACTAAGCCCTGCCCCCTGGTGATTTTTACACAATCGAGCAGGCTTCACAGCAATTGCCGTAGAAGCACCAGTTTTCCACAGTATTTTTTTTTTTGCCGACGAAACAAGGATGATTATTTATATTTATTTATTGATGTTTAAGGTCACATATTTATGCACAATGGCTAATCATGACCGAAACAAGGATGAATTACTAGGACTGCAGTGAGAGAGTGAGTGACATACTGTCATTATCACCTGAAAATAGTTAACAAAGCACTTTTAAATGTTCAAAAAATCATTTTTAATGTGTTGAATAAAGTGTGAAAAAAATGATCGCTTCAGCTTAACCCTTTATCCTAACGTAACGGTAAAAACCGGCCAGCGCTATTCTCAAAAATCGCCAATTAATTTTCACTATTTTTTTCATTTTTTTTTTGTCTCAAAAACATAGGTTATGACCCCTCGTTGGAACGAGCTCGTTGAGCTCGTTCCAACGAGGGGTCATAACTATGTTTTTGAGACAAAAAATGAAAAAAATTAGTTATTCAAGAATTATTTTTGCAAGTGTCGTCTTTTTTCAGGTTTGGGTAAAGGGTTAAAAAATGAAAGCAACAAAGAACTTTTGGGACTACAAATCATATTTTCTGTCCATTTTTTAAATTTAAATTTAATGTTTTAAATTAGTGAATACGGTACCTGGAAAATATTTGTTGGTACTTAAAATCTCTTTTCTTGTTTGAATTCAAATTTTTAAAATTCCAATAGAGTGCAATGCCTCAAAATAGTAATGGCGGCCACTCGCCCGATGTCAAATAATATCAGGTGAAGTACCTGATACGACCGGAACCCTCAGGTGGTATTCCAGCGTCTGATGGACAAACTAACTTTGAGGCATCACAAAAACTGGAATGTGACTCATATACCCGAATGTGACTGTATACCAAATGCCAACAGATTCGATTTTGTAGAGCTGAATCAGAAGACTTTTAAAGAATATTCCTCATTGTTCCACATTAAAATCCAGGCTCCCACAATGAGTTCAAATATGAATATCTGGACTAAATTTGAACAATCTTGAATCTGACCCCTTAAGGGTGTTGTTTATCCCGTAAATGGCCGTTTATTTGAACAATAAAGGCCTTGGATGAATTTTTGCTTTATAATAAGTTTATTCACCTAGTAGGGTGATACATTTTCCCCATAGGTTTAACACTGAGAGAATTTATTCCCCTAGTAGCGACGGACTTGTTGACGTCTGACCTCTACCACATTTGTCTAGCATAATTAATAGTTCGATTGTTGATTTCTTTAAATCTTTTTGAAAGTATTACACAATGTCAATAAAAAACACCACCCACTGCTCATGTAATAAAGTATTTTTGCAAGCGTAGCTCAAGTTTGTATATGAATTATTTTTAGACATTAATGTATTACTGCGCCTTGTTTATTTTTGCCAATTTTGCTGGTCGATCGAATTGGACGAATGTGCTCCTCACTTCTCGCTGTGTTTTGTAGCGAATTGTAGCACGATTTTGCTGCTTTGCCCAGGTAGAAGATTTATGGGATAAATAAAATAAACGTATAGTGTTTTCAAGTAAAAAAATTATTCTACTCGTAGAATTAAGAATGAAACCGACTCGCCAGAAATTTGCAAGACGTGGCGAAGGGGTGGGTGGGTCTCTTGAGTGCGCCAAAAATGTGCATTTCCAACTTGTGCAATTTTTTGAATTTTTAAAAATATATCAATATATCAGCTAATATATACCATCATTTGTGTTTCAAACCTTTAAGATGATGTTGTACATCACACTCTTAACATAAATACAACATCGGGAAGCTTTATATGTGAGAATATTGGGCTTAATCTGGGAAAATGTCACACGTTAGTAGGGGGTGGATGTCTTGTTCAAAATGTAAAAAATGTGCAGACAATATTTTGGGAAAATTCTCTCTGATGCACTAAATTCAACCCAAGTTATTTATTTATTAATAGAATTGGTATGGATAGAAGAGGAAAGTAGCAAACACCTGAGAATACTGACAGAACAATTCAAATGAAAATTTGTTCCCGTATATGTACACCTGCTCTGGCCAAGCCTGATAATGAACACCTTGTCAATTGTAAATTGGGGCCCACAACAGCCCACAGAGGTTTAAATTGGTGGTACCAGTTTAAGAACATTATGAAACCCCCCTAAAGACAGGTGTGCCTACCAAATTTATAAGTTTATTTTGGATTTTAATGGGAGAGTGGGGGTGGGTGTCTGAGAACGGGAGTAGAAAATTTGCACGTAGGGGAGGGTGGGTGTAAAAAGGAGCTGAATAAAAAATAGGACGTCACGTCTTGCAAATTTTTAGTGCCCCCCCCCCCCCCCTCCTCGTAGAATATTTTTGTTTTACTTGAAGACACTATACGTTTATTACCTGTATATATATAACTAATATCAAACGATTATAGCAGGTGGATCTGAAAAAGAAGATCTTTAAAAAATATTCCCCATATGTAACTAAGTTATATTCGGGCTCCCACAGAAATCCCAAATATGGATCCAGGGACTTGATTTGAAAAAAAACTTGAATCTGACACTCTTAAGTTAGCAGAATACTGCATATACAGAACGTCATAATACGTTTGAATGGGTTAAGAATTATCGCACGAGATTGTTTTGGCCCAGAATATCACGAGAGCCAAAGGCTCCAGTGATATCCTGGTCCAAAGCATTCGAGTGAGAACATTCCTAACCTATTCAAACGTATGAGAGGTTCTGTATTTATCACACACCTCCCATGTAACAAGCACTCTACGCGAAAATTGAACTAAAAGCACTTTTCAACTAGATAATTGCTGCGTGTTCCAATAGGACCCCGAAGAGATGTTGTATACCAAGTATGAAAGAATTCTGACTGGTGGATCTGAAGAAGAAGATTTTTAAACATTATCCCCCATATTGCACTAAGTTAAAATTTGGTCGTCCATAGGAAATCCAAATATTAACCTAGGGACTTGGTTTGAACAGTCTTGAATCTGACCCTCATAACAATGATGTATACCAAACATTAAAAGATTCTAACTGGTGATTCTTAAGAAGAAGATTTTTAAAGACTATTCCCCATATTGCCCTAAGTTAAAAATTTAGGTTCCTGTATTGAGCCCAAATATAAACTAATGGGGTTCATTTTACACACATGTATCATACACACCTGGATGCCGTATACCAAATATCAAAAGATTCTGACCATTGGTTCTGGAGAAAAGACTTTTTTAATTTTTGAAAATATGCCGACTCAGCATTTTCCTGATGCCTCCCACAGAACGCCCTAACATAATCAATGGCAATTTCTTTTTGCCATTCAGTTCTACTGGACCTAAGGATGCTTCATATCAAATAACGGTTCTCTGTTCTGTGTGGTGTGGGCAATATGGGCGTTTGAAAATATTTCTATTTTTAGCTCCTGGGGTTCCCACAGGGCCGCTGGAATTATTTTTTTTTATACTAGTCAAGTATTTATGACCTAATAATACGAAATACCAAATTTGGTTCAAATCGGACCATCGTTTCAGAAAATAGAAATTTTGGGCGGGGCCAAAAATCTCACCCCTCCCATTTCAAAGCCAAATATTGCTTCACGAACTTCTTTTGAACAAACTTGATTCTACACCTCAAATGGAAGCCCCATAACAAATATCAAATCACTGTACCCACTGGTTCATGAGAAGAAGATTTTAAAAATATTTTAGAGCATTTTCCCACCACTTCCTATGGGACTGGGCATGTTGGGTTGAACAAAAATGCAATGCCCCTTCGGACCTATCACTGACACAAACTTTTACTTGAATTGGCTCAGTGGTTTTGGAGGAGAAGACCAAAACATAGTGTTGACGAATGACGGACGACGGACGGAGAGCAATTAGATAAGCTCAGCTTGACTTTGTCAAGGAGAGCTAAAAAAGGCCGGTGCCAAAATATTGAAAGTTGGCCATGCACATTCTCTCAAGAACTGTATAACTTTTGGAACAGGTGAAACTGCACTAAATGTGTCTAAATGAACAAAACTTATAACAAACTATAGGCTCAAAGCAGGGGTCAAAGGCACTGTGGTCTTCCGGGGTCACTGAGTGCATTTTCCGAAATATTGGAAATCGCATTTATAACAACCATAATCCTTTCCTTATGTTCATTTATGTCATCAACTTTAATTTTAAAAAAAAAATGCAGTGTGTGCATTTTTCGGAAATCCTGGAAAGCGTATTGTACGACACCCGGACACATTATGGGAGGGGGAATATGCGAATTTCAACATGTAAGAAGTGGGAGGAGCAAAAAATATTGTGACGTCACGTGCATTCCTTAATATGGTTTAAACTATTGACCTGGTACCAACAGTGAATGGGTAAAAAACTCAATGTATCTTCAAAATATTGGGTCAGGGTGACTGGGAACCCCGAGTGGTCATTGAGTGCAATTTTCAGAAATGTTGGGAATCGCATTTTAGAGCCCTATAAAGGTCACCAGACTCTTAGTAATCAAGCTTAGCTATATTGTTCATAAGAAATATGGCTAAAGTGTGCGGTTGTGTATTTCCTGAGGCAAACAGCTTTCGCTTCAAACAACCCCCTCCCCTTTCAAAAATGTTAGGAAGGGGAGACCGGGGACACTTGTAGCACGGGTCAATTGTAACATGACTGATATCTACTGCGAATTGAGAGATGCTCAAGATGTGTCCCTCTGGTAAGTGGAGACAATTTCGTACGATAGTCCACCGAAGTGTTTCACCGATTAAAAATTTTCTGACTATTTGAGAAGTAAAAAATGTTTTTTCAACCTGTCGAGTAAATTTTGGCACTTTTCTACGAAACGTGATTGTCTTGGAAAGGCTTATAATCATAAAGGTTGAATTACATTATCGAAACGTTTTACATTTCTCTTTCAAGTTAGGGGGGTACTTTTTAAATATATTTTCCCTGCAAATATTCTGCAGAGGTTTTCGTTACTTGACCGTGCAGTGGGGTCGGTTGCAACAAACTCTGCAGGGACAGATACAACATATTACGACTTACTCTCTGTCTGTTAAACTGGTGTTGAGTTTATATGTACAATATACATAGACATGTACCGCGAGAGTCGCGGTCACGTTGTTGCGTACACCAGTACTTTGTTTTCCTTTTTCTCTTTGCTTGTATTTGGAAGGTTTTTTGTCTTTTTTCACAGTGACATTTTCGTACCATAATGCCACATTATTGGTGACTTGAGGTTAACCCTCTTAAGGTGCTAAGTCGATAAGGTAAAACAAAAAATACTTTGTTTCTCAGGCAATCCCCCCTTGTATCTGAACCCCCTCATTGGACATTGTTATTGCCATCGAGTGTCTTCCAATATTAGTACAAACCAGGCATGTCAAAGTACTGCAAAGTACTGACGGTACCAACATAAGCGGTAAGGGACGGGGCAGAGCCTCTCCCGCCGAAACCGGTACCGGTACCGGGACAAATCAAGAATTGGATGACATATCGCAATCAGATGGGAGACACTCCCATTTAACCCGCCCCAGTACCGAAGATCGCACGATAAACGTGGCACCTTGCCAATTATTCTGCGGCGACATCAAAGTAATCATAAAGCACAATAATCGTGCTTTATAATTACCTTGATGTCACCGCAGAATAATTTATTTGAAGTAGCCGATGACGGCGCTTTCATTATCTAATGCGACGTTTGAAAAATCAAAATGGTCGGCCTTATCGTGGTCGTGGTGCAGACATAACATGCACCCGTAGAGTGTTTTGATATGTTAATTAAAAAATAAGGTAAAAGTAAGTCATGCAAGTGTGCCATACACGATTTTTAGCCTGTTTACCCTCCTTCAATTAGGAATTTCCCTATAAAATATTTTTGTCCTGGTACCGGCGAGACAAAAGCTTCAGTACCGGTACCGGTTTGAGCATGAGAGCACCGGCGGTACGGGTACCGGTTCTAGTACCGGTTGACATGCCTGGTACAAACTCAGGGAAACCCAAAACCTTTTATAATTTTTGACTGATGCATATTTATTTAGTTGCGTCTTCCATAAATTGTAACGAGAAAAATCGCCATAGATTAAATACTTTTACTTCAAAGATAATATCGAAAGAATATGTAGCCTTTGAATTGCAGTACCTACAGTTTGTTTTGAGAGGAATGTTTTATTTTTCAAATTGAAAATTAATTTATTTGTATAAATATGCCCTTATACAAAGACTGTGTGCAAAAACAGCCGAAATACTCCCCATGCTTGCTCACTTTTTGCAAAGGAAAAATAAAATTTAAAAATAAAACCCTCCATCCCTCACTGATTTTTTAAAAAATGTCTGAGAATCAATTAATTTATTTTGTGTGGCCTAATCCGATTTATTTTCCTCCGGTGCTATTATGGATTGAAGTTTTCAGAGTGAAAATCAAGCCGTGTCTCTTTTTGCTAGGCCATCATTATTACTATTTCTTTTTGGTACGTCCAGTTTTCGATAATCTAAGAATGTAGAACACACTTTCAAATTTCATTCTTCTAAAATCAAATAAACTTTGTAATATTCATATTCTTACATTTATAATGTACACATTTCCCGAATTTGAAGACCCTTGCTGTTACGAAACAACTGGGCACGACACGGGGACAGTTGTAACAGCGAGGGTGACCAAGGGAAGCGACGTGTTCCTCATAGCCTGCGATTGTTTCGTACCGCAGGTCAATGGTGCACCTGTCTTCAACCAATGCTAACTCTGCTTGTGTGGAGTTAGTACGTTGGGAGTCTGACAGTTGCTCGTCGATTCTCTCCGGGGACTCCGGCTTCGACCACCCGTAAAACTGTCCGTTAAACCCCGACAAATAAATAAATAAATAAATAAATAAATAAATAAATAAATTAGTTTGCACATTTGTCTACTATTCTCTGTCTAAACCTATTTAACCCTTTACCTAACATGAAAAGCAGACGACACTTGCAAAAAAAATTCTTGAATAACTAATTTTTTTCATTTTTTGTCTCAAAAACATAGGTTATGACCCCTCGTTGGAACGAGCTCGACGAGCTCGTTCCAACAAGGGGTCATAACCTATGTTTTTGAGACAAAAAATGAAAATATTTTGAAAATTAATTGGCGATTTTTTAGAATAGCGTTGGCCGGTTTTGGCCGTTACGTTGGGTAAAGGGTTAAAAATAAGAAAGCACCGGCTTCCACAATGTTTTAACCATTTGAACAATCATAGTCTGTTTAGTGTCATCAATTGTAGAGTCTATATTCGTTATTTGCGGGACAACCAACCAATATTTTCAACGTGCAGCCTCAATGCTGCATGCTGAAAATGTAGATGTTTATTGGTCTGCATCACAAATTCACTGAGCAATTATCTTCTTTATTAAATCAAGTCGTGTCAAGATCCTGGGCCGAAAATGCGAGCGCCCGGGTTCAAGGGGTTGATATTCTCTAACCTTTTTCTGTTCATTACGGGTATTATTGTATAATGAAAATTGGGGACGTGACAGCCTTTACATATTCTCAGTTCCTTATTCGACATTCGTTGTCAGATGACAAAAACGGTTGATAATGAATGTTGAATAAGGAACTGGGTATTAGTAACGATTGTTACGTTGATATGAAAATTGCGGTTTTTTCAAATGGTCATCTTTTTTTCAAATTATCAACTTTCAGAGAAAATGTTGACACTGGAGCAATCAACAGATTTGTTTCCAACCTACACAAACATTTCCAGACATGGGTATGAGGGCAAACCTCACTATCTTGTGGCCTGTGGGCACACAACTGTGTTCTGTACCACACTACAGCCTCGGATATTTAGCAGGGATTTCTTGGGGCATCGACGAGCATTCAGATTAACGGCAAATACCGACACACTTAGTTGTGGCCTGGTGGGAGAGAAAAGAGATGATATTCACTGGTGACTGTTTCATGAACGTGTTCGGGTTTTCTCCATAGAGCCGAGTTTACAGCTTCTCGCAGTTAAAAGTTTCAGGGGCGGAGGAACGATTTTCAAAGTGTGTGTGTGTGGGGGGTGGAGGGATGTCTGTTGATCGGAAATTTTAAATTCTAGGGTCCCAAACCCCCCATTTCCATGCATCTGAGCGGATATTTTGGGATTTTTCAGGAGATGTATTTGAAAGTTTTCACACTTTGAGAGCCATTAAAAAACGTCGGTAAAGCATACAGGTGAGGCCTGTTTATCAGCTTTGGTCGTAACGACCAAAGCTGATAAACAGACCTCACCTGTATGCTTTACCAGACGTTAACAGCAATTATAGTGTATGTGGATTATCTTGTCTTGGGGTGGATTTGGTAGGTGTATGTCTATAAGATTACGATCTATTTCAGTTAACCGATTTTTTTTTATACATGTTAGCGTTTGTTGCCACTTATTGCAAAAAAATGATCCGAAATCTATCGAATCTGAACCAGTACGAGAGAAACATAGCTGGCGAAAATAGGGGGGGGGGGGGAGAGGCTCTGGATCCGCCCCTTGTTTCACCAGTCATTGGTTGTGTTAAAATATATGCATACAAAAAAACATGGCGCAGCAAAGTGGCAAAAAAAGTGGTGGGGCTGAAGCCTCCCCAGCCCCCCCCCCCCCCCCCCAGTTCCGCCGCCCCTGAGGTTACATCATTTACATGTATACAGGTTCTCTTCCTTGAGCTAAAGTTTCTCCGAGAAGGATTCTTAGTTTTCCGGTTTCACGCTAAATCACATTTAAATGTAAGTGTGTTTTTAATAGGAAACGTCACGAATATGAATCAAGATATTGTATCTCAAGCTTTGAGCACCTGCTCCAACAGATTGCTACAGTGAATGGTTATCTGCCTCACTGCCTTGACACCGTCGACGCAGAGTACATTTTAACGGCGAACTCCGTAAAGCTTTTTTTTAAACGCCACATAACGTGGGCACAATAATATTACTTAGCCACGGTGTTTTCCGTCGATATTTAGGTGCATTTAAAGGGCTAATTCAAAACTTGATTAGAATCAGCTTCCAAAATTCTGACGATTTTTGTTGTTGTTTCCATTGCGGTGTAACGACACTTTCAACAGTCAGGTTCATATCGTGTTGGATACCTTTACGGGTGGAGGAAGATGGAGTACCTCAAGAGAACCACTGAGCAAGAGACGAAGAACTGCCAGACTCACCAAAGTACAAACTCCGCAACAGCAGGGTTAGCATTGGTTGACGGGAAGGGCACCATGGTCTTGCAGTATGCTTTAATGCAGAGCGCCACTGTGCCCACACGCGGGGGATCGGATGATTTGCCTTGCCTAGTGGCACAATGCAGTTACCCCTAGCAGGCATCGGGCCGTGGACCTTTAAGTTTGAAATCCTTACCGCAACCACTGACACCTGACACGCCCAACCCCCATCGGTTATCTTCCTGCAGTTCCCGTATTTGTAATACAGTATAGTCGCCATGGACTGGTCTTGATCCAAGCGTGGGCTGTGATGTCCACTCATTCGTTTACCAGGTAATATTTATTTATTTATTTATTTATTTATTTATTTATTTATTTATTGGTGTTTAAGGTCATATATGTATGCACAATGGCTAATCATGACCGTGGCAATTTTACGGGCTGAGGAAGCCGGAGTACCCGGAGAGAACCACCGAGCAACGACGAGCATCAGCCAGCTCCCCAACATCGTAACTCCGCTCTGCAGAACAGGCAGGGTTAGATTGGTTGAAGACATGCGTACCGTCTATTCGCATTACGCCTTAGTACACGGCGTCATCGTGCCCCCAGGTGGACAATCGGGGTTAAGTGCCTTGCCCAAGGATTGAGTGGAGGACGCAACGCGGTACCAGGTAATAAAAATTATCATCAACAAAATTTTAATTAATGAAGCACCGGGTTGTACCCGGTGCTTCATTAATTAAATTTTTGATGATTATTCACAGAATTGGTGTTTGATATATAATATTATTGGGGCCGTGGGAATATTGCACACCCGTGGAAAGTAACCAGTCCACGGCGGATGTATTGTAACACTTTAAATGTTCTTACCTTCATCATCATCATGTTCGTGTGGATCCGCTCTTTCGTGAGCACTTGGGCCATCAAAACTACCAATTGCAGTATTAGCCTCTTGTGTACCGCCTTCATTTACCGCGCCATTATTTGCATTTCTTCTTAATCTTGCAAGTAAAGGATTTCCTCTAATCACCTCAAAACAACAATACACCAAAATCACAGATATATAAATCTTCATAATAGGAGGTTTTATGTAGTTCAAGTAAAAATGCTGGATTCTATCAAGTTTTTTTCAGTTTTAGTTCCTTTTATACCTCGCCTTACAAAATTATCAGGTGATTACATTCAGTGATGGAGTCTCTACGTAACGTATTTCAGACGATCAGATTACACATTTCCGACGCCGAAGACTCAAAGAATTCGGTCATGTTTTGACTTGTATGTAAAGTACAGTTGGGAACACCTTATGTAATTGCTCTTCGATAATATCAAGCCGTAGTATAAACAAAGTACAAGGAGGTTATCCCAAGGTGGGAAGGAATTCCAACAAACTCGGGCATGAGACGCTCGCAAAACGATAACAGTTTGGAACAAAGAACATTTCACCCTTGTGTTATGGATGCCATTAGTATTTTGCGGATGTGGAGGAAACAACTGTATCGCACAAAATAATTCTTCCAACTGAGCTTAGCTTGTTTTCTACAGAATGTGCGAGGAAAACCTCCGAAATAAAGTTTCAAACGCATGTGGGTCGATCTCTCAACACTCGACATATATCAGGAAGCGTGAGAGAGAGAGAGAGAGAGAGAGAGAGAGAGAGAGAGAGAGAGAGAGAGAGAGAGAGAGAGAGAGAGAGAGAAAGAGAGAGAGAGAGAGAGACGCAGAGAGAGAGAGAGGTGGAGGGAGGGAGAGACGGATGGAGAGAGACAGAGACAGATAGACAGGGAGAGAGAGAGAGAGGCAGAGAGACGGAGACAGACAGATAGATGGAGAGAGATGGAGGCGGATGTGGAGAGAGAGAGAGACACATAGAGAGCGCTAGAGAGAGTTGCAGATGGAGAGAGAGAGAAAGAGAGAGAGAGAGAGAGCGCTAGAGAGAGTTGCAGATGGAGAGAGAGAAAGAGGGAGAGAGAGCGCTAGAGAGAGTTGTAGATGGAGAGAGAGAGAGAGAGAGAGAGAGAGAGAGAGAGAGAGACCAGCATTTTATTCATCAAACTTTATTAAAGAGCGCGTTTGTTAGAGCATTGGACTTGAGACTAAAAGGTGGCGGATTGTATCCTGACCTACGTCATCGTCGTTCTGCCCTAGGTTGCCTATGTAGGAGTACGACGATAGAGCATAACGATGGTAGTAGTGAAGGGAGGCACTATGGCGAAAGTAGTATTGAAAGGAGGCACTATGGCGACGCATGGCTATTCTTATAGTAATTCCCATAGAAAAACAATCCTATAGCAATTTCTCATTGCCCATTAGAGGAGGCAGTCAAGCGACTAACTAAATATACGACAGAAAGACACCCTGGGGTACAAAAAGGTAGGCATTCTGAGGACTTTTTGATCAACGTTAATCAAAAAAGCAGGTAGTAAGTAGAGAGAATTCAGGGAGAAAAAAAAATGAAAATTACAATTGTAAAGACTGACTGAGGCTGACTGAGGAAAGAATAAGATAAATAGATGCATGAAATAAGTGAAGTAAACGAGTTAACCCTTTACCTAATGTAACGGCAAAACCGGCCAGCGCTATTTTTTCATTTTTTTTTTCAAAAACATAGGTTATGACCCCTCTTTGTCTCGTCGAGCTCGTTCCAATGAGGGGTCATAACCTATGTTTTTGAGACACAAAATGAAAACAATTAGTTATTCAGGAATTATTTTGCACGCGAGTAGTATAGCATGTACCCGGACGACCCTTATTGGGGAAGGGAATGGGGGAGGGGGAAGTGACGTCATAGTCACGTGACTTCATAGTCACGTGACATAGTGGCGCCATGTTTGGTTGTCATGGTAACCCACGTGAGCGGCCATCTTGTGACGTCATCTCCATAGTGATACGTGGTGTGAGTGTGCATGTGCAGCGCGTGTTGTTAGGGTGATACGTGTTTCCGTCGTCCATTTTGTATACTGGAGGCCGCCATCTTGGTTTCTATGGTAGCACGTGGTTGCTATGTGACCCAAAACCTTCTAACAAGACAGGGGTGTGTTCAGAGGGTATGTTCCTTTGTAGAAGAGTAATTTCCCGATTTGAAGAATTACCCAAATAAAACCGACAATCCACCCAAATCACCAAAAACGACTTTATTTCCCCAATTTATCGGTATAGCACGTAGTGCTATAGTACCAAGGGAGGTACCGGGGGTGTGTTCCTTTGTAGAAGAGTAAATTTCCTCAGAATCCTTGTTTAATAACCCAAATAAACCCGACAAGTTGTACTCTTTCGAATTCTTTCAGAATACTATTTAGGATTGCGAAACTTTTGGTTTATAATAGTAGCACGTAGTGCTATAGTACCAAGGGGGGTACTGGGTGTGCGTTCCTTTGTAGAAGAGTAATTGTCTGGTTTTGTATTTGCCCCATGTGATTTATAATATTACCGAGAGAGCCCCGTGGGTACATTCCTTTAGACTAGAATAATGTTTTTTTTTTCTCCCAATAAATTGTATAAGAGTAGTGCTATAGTACCAAGGGGGGTACCGGAGGTGCGTTTCTTTGTAGAAGAGTAATTGTCTGGTTTTGTATTTGCCCCCTGTGATTTATAATAGTACCGAGAGAGCCCTGTGGGTACGTTCCTTTAGACTAGAATAATGTTTTTTTCTTCCAATAAATTGTATAAGAGTAGTGCTATATGACAAATACCTTTGGTCATTACCCAGAATCCTTTGTGTCTACCATTTGTAAAGATTACAAATATGGCTCATATGTGTACATGAAAGCCACAAAGCTGACTTCAAGTTCCACCATATACTCATATGAGGATCTACCCATATGTGTTGTGTGAGGTCTTATTTACTATCCCTCTTAGCCTTATTTCAGTATTTGAGGATACATTTTGGGTTTGTTAAAAAAATAACAACACAATTTTTAAATTTTAATTTCTTTTATTCAACAACAACAAAAACATACAACTTTTTATGGAATCTCCT
This sequence comes from Pictodentalium vernedei, assembly GCA_031216915.1. Classification (NCBI taxonomy): domain Eukaryota; kingdom Metazoa; phylum Mollusca; class Scaphopoda; order Dentaliida; family Dentaliidae; genus Pictodentalium; species Pictodentalium vernedei. Next base: position 463,542,992 of record CM062291.1, read on the forward strand.
ATGGTATGTAATTTGTCAAATATTCATAAACAGTCTTTCTGCAGATTGGACATCTTCTCAGTGGTTTACAACCGTCTTTGCACAGGAACAAATGGTTACATGGTCGCGGAGAGACATTGGCTTCAGCTAATAAACACACACTGCATTTCGTCCTCCGTGAATCTTCTTCTTGAAAGGATGTGTCCATTTCTTCTTTGATGACCATTTCTTCTTCTTTTTCATTGTCCATGAATTCAGGTGGTAAATTATGAATGTAATAACAGTCTGGAGAATAGTTTCTGTGTTCTTCTATAACATCATCTTCTGTTTCCCCAGAAACGAACAATAATATCACAATGAAAACATTGAGTTCTGTCTCCTGTCCCCAAATAAAAGAATCCAGCTTTTGTCAGTTCATTCGGGGTTTTCACACTTTCACTTTTGTAACATGAATTGAAATGTCTTAAGACGATTTTCCTTCAGTGCACACTTGATGTGTTTTGGTGGCCTTTTTTGTGGTGTCTTTCTTATTTTCTCTTCTCCACGTAATAGTTGCTCCAGTATTGGTGGCGGAACATCACTAAAATATGTTTCGAACGAAACACTCATTCTCTCTACAAAGTCTCTTGTATTTCTTATTTCTTGGTTTCGTGATTGATAATCATTCAGTGCCATCTGTATCAACGACGGAATAGTGAACATTCTTCAATCTTTTTTATCTTCATTCTTCTTTGGTTTTCTTTCTCTCTTTGATTTGCGTTCTCCTATTTCAAGGCTTCTCTTTTTTGCAATATCTACTGCTTTGGTCACTTGTTCCCAATCTCTCGTGGTAAACTGGAACCCAACGTCGTTCTTGAACAGTTGAATCTGTAAATCGTTGTTAAGTTTGAAGACGGTCACATTTGTAGACACCCTTCTTCTCTGGCTGCCGAAACACAAATGAGCTGAACACCAAGTGCACCAGTTTTTATAGTTTTCCTTCAATACAGCGACATCTAGTGGCTGGTTTCCTCTATGACGCCATTAACCAACACATCATTATCCATTAGATCAGTCGTAAACATGTTGGATATGGTATCCATCGGTACACCGCGACAGCGATGTTTCAAGTAAAACAGACAGTATTGTCCACACATTGGTAATGATCCTTGAAGGTGTTTTGTATTATACTTCCAATATCTAGAATTCTTCTTCAGGAAATTCTCGAATGGTCTGTGTTGCGGTGGTAATCCATAGGAATCAAAGTATTCTGTGTTGTGGTGACTCACAAAGGGAGCCACCCAATGTTCTCCTTTTCTGTGGTCTGGATCCGTGTTGGCTATCAAAGCCACTGGTCTGTGATCTGGTAATCTTCTTGGTGATTTGTTTCTTGCAAATACTCCCAAACATATTCTCTTCAAACAACTATCTGATCGAAATGCATTCTCTAATTCCAACCTGTTCATGTTGAGTAATCGAAGATTACTTGTCTATTCTTATCCACTTCTATGATGTTCTGAAATTCTGCATACACCAGTACGTTGATTGTGTTTGGTAATAGGTTTTCGAAATGGACTTCAAGTCTCAAAGTTCCTCTCTTCACCAGTTCGAAGTGTTGTCCATGTGATAGGTCTGGAGTCATGTCGAATACGAATAAGGTGTATCCATTTATGGACTCTTCTCGGCTGATGTGGTTTCCTTCATTCTCATACATTTGTCCAGTTCCTTGAAACAGTGTCGCATAACATCTGGCCACTTCTTGTTGTTCGAATCGAGGTTGTAATGGTTTGGCTGGAATCTGTTGGCCATCCACGTACAAAGCCAAGTAATTGATTTTATAGCTCTTGACATTATACAGATTCTTTGAAAAGTTTCCATTGAAGGCATCGTTGTTTACATATCCCACTACGATGCGTTTAGGTAGTTGGCCTAAAAATAAATTTTCTTGTGTAATACTCAGATTTCCTTTTGGCACTGAAAACACCTTGGTTTCCACACGATCGATAGGATATTTTGCAGTTGCTTTTGTTAGTGCTTTCTCGTGAGCCATTCTCACGAATGATTGGAGTCTCTCTTTGCGTACAAACATGGATACATCTAGAATTTTGATCTTGTATGTATCGGTATCGGTCATCAATGCAAAAGCATCTTTGGCTCTATTCATTTTAACATGAACATTAACTCCATTCAGCCAGTAACGAGTTTGGAAAAACATGCCCAAATGTAATCTCCCAGTCATGTCCACGATTTTACTTTTCTCTATAAATTTCTTTCGAAGAAGAAATCCCTTGTTATCATCTGTCAAATCTTCCATGTGTCCGGCCGTATCCTTGTACCATAATGTATTATACTCAACAAAGTTTCTATGTAAGCTCTGTAGTGATAAGTGTTGTTGGAAGGAGATACCAGTTTTTCATTCAAGCTGATATCGATTTGATTAAATAAGGAATGCATCCATAAACTGACTGGGCCCTCATTGGCATCGGGTGCAATTGATGCCCCATTGGAATCTACAACCTTTGCTTTAACATACAAATATGTCTGTGCCAAATTCAAATAATCATCTCCTGAGCCTGCAATGTGGAATTATTTTGACCCACTGTTTCCTATGGTCACCAAAGGCCTGTGTTCTACCCATTGCCCATGTTCCACACTAGTCTGCGTTGGTGGTATGGAAAATAAGTGGAGTTCTCTGTTGACACACTCGCAAGATTTTTCATTGATGAGAGACATCACGCACTAAGAATGTCTTGGGTCTGTACAGTTCTCCTTCGTTTTGTCGATTTGCCAGTTTTGCGTGGTGCAGGCCTTTTTATACTTTTCCTGCCGGGTTGTTTCGAACCACCAGCCACTTCATTCCAACCTCCTGCACCAGCCTCTTTGACTCTTTTGATTGCCGCCTTTTTAATATTTTTCCCTTCAATGACATCTTCGGCAAAGGCCGCTCCTTTTCTCAATAACTGTTTTCCCACGGTTCTGTCTGTAGTTTTCAATAAAGGTAACACCATATTCTTCAGTCCTCCCAATATACTTCCCGAACCATAACCTCTCTGTATTTGAGCCCCAGCTGGTAGACCGTTCCCAGCTTGTTTCGTGTAATATTTTTTTTTTCATATAATTTGGACTTACAACAATAAGTCATGTTTATGTGAAATGAAGAGATCTACGATTTCTGAAATGAAGTGTCACTGTCACTTTCCCGAACTCGAAAGGTACTATGGCACCCGTGTCGTCCCTTATATACATCTGGACGGTACTGAAATTTTTTCGTTCTACTGATACATAATACACATTCTCAAAAGTTTTAGAGATGATATTCCCATATTGTCCACGTACAGGTACGATACGAAGAAGGGGCATTCTTGTGTCTCCCACCACTTGGTCACGAACCAAGTCACAGTATACATAGAGTGAATAAAATCCTTGGTTGACATCGGCAACTCTGGAAGAATTGTAAGTTCCTGATTTAAAAACACACTCATTAAATCACAAAATATTTTGAAGAGTAGGGCTCAATGTGACCACGACTCAATCACGTACTATGATACGAACTTTACCAGACACTTCATCCAATTCAAAATCTATCTTATCGTGACGAGGCAAGAGTAATTCTTTAACACCATTGATAGCCCGTATCACATCAGTGGGATCCGAATATCGACCTTCCTTGAGAGTAAGTCGATAATTCCTTTTTGAAGACCAGAACACTGTAACGAAAGCTTCTTCCCCAGGAATATTGAACCAAGTATTTGGATACTGGATCTCTACTAAACCTACTTCCCATTCACCCGTGAGATTCACTGATTGTGATAACTGAGTGGTGTACGTAGTCAACGTGTTTTCAGAAAGCACGTTCACAGAACTATTACTTGGTAGAGTCAAATAAAACATTATTTTTTTTAATGGTTGGATTAGGTAACAAATATCCTATACTACTACTCAAGAGAGCAGTCCACAATTTGCTGTCTGTGTTCTCGAGAGTGAGATTAACAACACCGGTAATGATGATGATCTACAAAATGATTATTTGTGAAAAATAAGTGATCTAGCTCCTTGGAATTCTTTTTCCAAACAGAGGCCAAGAACTGTTCGATCCTTCTTCCATTTTGAAGAAACTTCAGAGGTTCACTTCCTTTTATACGCAAGTTGACTCTGCTTGATCCACGAATTGAACGAAGCAGGGTATCCTAACCACTTTACAAACAATTCCCTTTTCTTACCACGACCACATTTCTTGAGTAAGTGTTCGATTTTGTAAATAGTTTTATGTGAAACTCGCTGAAGCTCTTCAGTGTAGAACGACCCTTTCAATATTTCCCCATTATAATCTTGTAAGACACATGTGACTGGATGACCTGTTTTGATGGCTACCACCGTGAATAACTCTTCAATCCAATTGGGCAAATAACCTTTCTCAGATGTTTTCCTAACTTTACTGATTCTCACTCTGTCTCCCACTTTGAATTTTGGAATCTTATGTTTTATGGGTTTGCCATACAACATTTGCCAAACCTCTTCTTGATTTTCAAAGTTCACGGCAATTGGGGCCATACCTATACTAGGATGATGAGAATGATTATATGATTTCACCAACTTTTGAAGAGGAAAAATTAGTGTATCGTTCTTGGTAAAATATTTCCACATTTTGGTTTTCAAAGTTCTATTGAATCTTTCTACTATGGAACATTTTGTTTAAACATTTTCTGTAGTGAAAAATTCGACTTTGTGATCTTTGAGAAAATTCTGAAATTTTCTGTTTAGAAATTCTTTGCCTTGATCAGTTTGTAATTTTATTGCTTTACGACCTTGTTTAAATATTTTAGTAAAAACTTTAACGATGGAGTCACCAAGTTTGTTTTTGAGAGGTATGATCCAAGCATATTTACTAAACACATCTGTACATGTCAACAAAAATGTTGTGGTTTCGTTGAATTTACTTATGTTTGCTACATCTACCAAGTCAGCTTGCCATTGTGCATCGATACCACTAACTATCACTTTCCTTCTAGGAAGTGTACGACGAACAGGTTCGTCGTACACTTCCTAGAAGGAAAGTGATAGTTAGTGGTATCGTGAAGAGTGTATGTGTCTTGAGTCTCTAACCATTTCACCATTTCACAACTTGTTTAGTCTTGTTCTTGGACGCTCTACGAAGAGCGTCTATACCACCAAAACTACCAGGAGCTTCAGAGTCATAGTATAATGCTTCCATGACTGTCTTTGTTGTCATGAGTCAGCTCTATTTATACCCTTTTTCGGTCCACTTTGGCGTTTCTGTTTTCTTTGATTGTTTAGGTTTCGACTTTATCGGTGCCTGTTTCATAAAATCCCAACGTTCTTTAGGATCAGTCAATTCTTGGGGTATGTTACTATCTCTCAAAGCTTCGGCCAACACTTCCCATCCCTTTGGTTGGAAAGATTTTCGTCTTCTAAGTAAATCGTTTAGACGATCTGTTACATTCGACCCTACCACTGTTTGATCTTTGTAGACTAGTTCACCCTTCTCACTCCAAGATATATTTGGGTCACTTCTAATATGAATCAACAACAACTTTCCCTTTCTTTTCATTGTCATAGGTACAGAATCGAGAATGTCTTCATCTTTATTATTTTTCTCGAATTCGACTTTAATTGGTCGAGGAACCATTACCTTTTGTTGAAATGTCAAGTACATTTGTAAAATCTGATTATAATGTGTCATCTTTTCATCAGCCGAAAGAAAAGGTGCATCGAGAATATCTCTCATTTCTCTATCCAGTGATGAAACAGCTAGTTGTCTTGGGGTCTCTTGTAGACGTTCGAGCAACCTCGGTTCTACCAAAGCCATCTTCTTTGCATATTCCATCATTCTCCAAAAATACCTTTGACAGCACCCAATAGTACAGGAGGTAGCAATGCCCCCAAGAATCCCCCTTTCTGCAAGATTTGTCTCCTCTTTTTGTCAGGGGTACCTTTATGTGCCACTGCCCTCACTAGTTGTTTCTGACGAACGAGTTTGGTTGTCTGAGCTTTGGTCAGAGGGACTGCCCCTTTCAAGATATTCAAGGCACAGTCACACAAACAAGTAATCAATTCTTTGTCTGCATGTTTTAGTATGGATTTAACGAGTGCGGGTTTCGATTTATTAAGAAGCTTGATGAGAACGATGCTGCGCTTGAGACGGTCAGACATACTTCTGACTTGAGACGGGCTTGTTGCTCCCCTTTTATACTTTTCGGAGGTACACATATTGGGTTTCCCCTGGGAAAATTTGACTTCTTAATCTCATATGTTCAGGAGTATCTTGTTTGAGATCTATTAAAAGGTAACCATATGGTGTCGAAGTAGCATCTCCGAAAACTTCTCTCGGAAACTTGGAATGACCAGGATACATTTGTGCTGCCAAATGTGAGATCTGAGACCGATCCCTAGGATTTTTAAACAAGATCATGTAATGACTATTGAGAGCTACAGTCCTATGAACTTTATTTTTGTTGAATAAATTTTGAACAATGTACATCACACTAATCTTACGATGATGACTACCTTTAGTAAATAATCTAGACACTTGAACATCAGCATCGGGCATCAGATCATCCAATATGACTAAACTATCAGATTACGAATTCTCCTTGGGATAAGGTTTTGTATAACGGTTGCCATTCACTATAACACCAAATGATGTGATTTGGAACAGGTGATATAATATTTTGAATGTTTTGAATAACTCGATTTACAAAGGATGATTTATCACTACCCGTGGGACCACACAATAAACAAGTGAATGGATGCTTCCAATGGGGATCCATGTTTGTTGTTCTATGTGGGAACTACTCACCCCTTTTATACGTTTTTGGGAACGGGACAGTGAGTTTAAAAAAAAAAATGTGTATGCATGTACTGTATGCAGGGGAACTAAATTTCATTTTTGTTGAAAGAAAAAGGTTCGTCCTTGCCCAAAAGTAACATATCAGGTGACTTGAAGACATCCACGGCACCTTTTTCTGTGGTTACCAAAACAAAATTCAGAATAAAATGTTTTGTCCTTGCCCAAGGGAAACTCATCAGGTGGCTTAAGGGCAACCACGACATTTTTTTTTTTTTATACTTTTTTTTTTTTCTTTCTTTTTTTCTTTTTTTTTTCATAAAAACAGACATCTATTTACAACATCTATTTACATCTTCATACTGAGTGGTTTCTTGAAAGTCATGAATTCAATCAAGAATATGAACACCCATCCCTCATTAGGAATTAGACTAATTACGTCAAGTCCGATCACTTCATCACAGTCTGTTGCGATTTTTATTTTCCTAGGGAGTGTCAGGTAGACAGCCAATCTGGCTATGTCACTTCCCACGGTATGCTGAATACATTGTCTGTAAAACATTTATCTGTAAAACGTTTTTTATATGTATACCGTAAATAAAGAATCTGAATCTGAATCTGAATCACCAAATCCATGATACAACATCTCTGTTCATTTGTGAGAGGTTTCTCGAACATATCTTCATACTCTTTCTGTACTGGTGGTGGATTCATTTCAGAAGTATTATGGTGCAATAGTAGATGGACATCATTCTTGTTAACTCTTTCAAGTGCTTCACTAAAACATGTTGTAATCGTCTCTTCTTCATACATCATGAGGCATACATTATGCTGAATCTGACTTGGATGATCGACTGTACATCCATAACATTTTTCTTTTACTACAGCGTCAATATTCTCTTCCACATAATGAGCATATGCCAAACAAAGTTCATGGTGCAAGCGAACTTGCCTAAGTTCACTATCAGTTTCATCAACGATCAAATGGTAGTGGTTTGGTTCTTCTTACTGTGATCTTCTTTTTCTTCAAAGGTGGTTCCCTTGGTTTTTTGAAGTCATCAGAAGGTTTAGTATCTTCAGTTAAAGCTCTTTGTTGGGTGTTGATGGCTAGATCTATTTCATCTATTTGGGATTTCAGTGCATTCCATTCTTCTAAAGATAGTGCAATCCCTGTCTTCTTTGGATAAGGTTTCTGGTCTTTACCCTCAATGTTCTTTGAACATGTATCGTCAGTTCACCCTGGTACAGGGTGACATTAGAGTAAGTCTGCTTGCTACCAAGTCGGAGCATCTTCTCTGGTCAATGGTTCGATCATGAATGATGTCAAGTCCATGCTTCGTCTAATCTTATATATCTTTGACGGGCGTGATTGAAAACACCACCACAGTTCAGCAAATTTTGATCGATATTTTCATTCTTGATTGGAGTTTGTGTTTGTTTCCTATAGGATTATAGGTTAAAGTTAGAAAAATTAGAAAATTAGTATAGAAAGTAATGGAAAAGAAACACAATAGGAATACATTAATCTGACTGGTTGATGAACTTCGATCTGATTGGTCAGTTTGGCGATCAAACTGCAATCTTGATCCTTAAACTGAAGGATATGGCCCTCTGCATTTTTATACTGACTTGGGACAGGTCAAGCTACAAACCTCTGTCCTATGGAGATAAGCCAAATAGCTTGAGTGCATTCCCACCCCCTACAGTTCATACTTTTTTTTTTCTATTTCAATCCTGTAAGAAGTGTCCCTCTGCATTTTGTACTGAACTCGGGCCAGATCAAGTTTGTCTGATATTTGTCAAGAAGATAAAAATCAAATAACTTGAGAGCATTACCACCCCACAACAGGATTCTTTTTTTTTTTTTTAAATTTTTAAATCTTTTTTTTTGTTTTTTAAATTTTCTATAAAAAAAGAGAATGATGATGATGATGATGATGATGATGATGATGATGACGATGAATTGACAACATGAATTACTCCATTGGTAGGGATAACCTAAAACATGTTTTTCTTTAACTAAATATAATTGGGTATCATCTGGTTCCAATAGGGGTAACCTAAAGGATATCAAGAATCAACTTTTTAAAAAAAATATAAATGGAATGAAATTAAACATAAATGTTTTGAGTATTTTGAAAATAATTGGATATCATCCGGTTACAATAGGGGTAACCTAAAGGATACCAGGAATCAACTTTTTAAAAAATAAATGGAATGAAACTAAACATAAATGTTTTGACTATTTTGAATATAATTAGATATCATCCGGTTCCAATAGGGGTAACCTAAAGGATACCAGCAATCAACTTTTGAAAAAATAAATGGAATGAGACTAAACATAAATTTTTTTGGTTACGCTTAGCCTACACCAGGAGCGTACATCATGGCAATAGAATGATTCTTTTTTCTCTGGCCTGACTACTTCTTCAAGGAAAGATCCAGAAAGGGCTATGTATAAGCTCTTTGTGTCCTATTCACAAAGTTCAAAATCCTAACGATCAACAAAAAAATCTAAAAAAACATAGTAAAACTGGAGCATACGTAACTTGGCATATTGATACACGAAAAAACCAATGTGGTGGGGCAAGTCAAGTTTGATTCTGCTTTAATTCATTTAAATTTCATAAAGTTCTTCAGTGAGGGTGTTCAATTTCAGAAAGGCCAGATTATTGATGAGGTTGGACACATTATCTTCATCACAATACACTGCATTTCTGTCTTTTGCCTTATTAGTGACTGTCTTCCCATAGCCCGAATTACCTAATAGCTTCATCGTGTCAGCTACGATGGCTTTACTTGGGTCAGAGTCCCCTTTCCGTCGGGCCTGTGATACTTGATCACCAAATGTTTGGAAGCACGCCTTGGGCTGGTACTGGATGACTTGATACACCCGACTGACTACCAGTCCGTGCTCCAAATACCATTTCAATAATGTGATTTTTTCGCCAAAGTAGCTACCGATGAGACTACGGCGAGGTTGGCGCATAATGTTGTTGGCTTCAGCGTAAGCCTTCATGTGTGGCCCGATATCTTCCTGAGAAATATTTGTATTTTTGAAGATTGGTGTCATTTCTTCAAAATAGGGCTTCAGTTGGTCGGGTACAGAAATGTCGCACTCCACTAGGCCAAAGATATTACCTGTGCGGAGTTTCTCGAGAAGTTCGCTGGATGTCATCGAACCATCCACCGAAGTCCCCAACTTTTCCTGGAGAAAGGTCTTTAAGTCTGCATCGGTCTTTTTCTGCTGATGCCACTCACATTCCCAGATTTCTATTACATCATACCCAAGGCTCTGTAGGTACTGGGTGGTTCCATTGCTGTTTTCCCCAAGCTCTCACATGGACTTCCCCCGTACTGCATTGTGAGTGGCCAATGTACTGTCCTTCATATTCAGATAATATTCATGACCGTGCTAGAAACATCCGTGAAACTGATACACAGTTTTGATGTCTTTACACCAACCATCTACAGGCACTTGATGTCTACCAATCTTCATTTCTGTATCATTGTATTCGTGTCGGATGTGGACACCGTCCATGGTAGACATATATTCCAACCACTGATGGACCATCTTACCGTACTTATGGGAATACTCTGGTTTAAACACGTCTCTTCCTTGCGCCTGATGTAGCAGCCTGTTGGCATTTCCTGCATTAATGACCATAAGTACAAGGCGTTGACATCATACCCTACAACACCCCCACATCCCTTTGCTTCTGCGCCATACTTAAATTCTCTTATGTTGGTAATATTCTTCTCGTGATAACGATTTAATATAATAGAAGCCCCCCCCCCCCCCCCCCCCTACAATATTGTCCTTGATGAGATGATGTAGATCTTTGTTCTTCCCGTTGATGTTCTCGAAGGATATACCTTCGTCGACGGTACTGAATAAATATTTTAGCGTCAGTCCTGGAACGCTAATACCATCCTTAAACATATCGATCCCCCTTTCCAAGTAAAATTGTGATTGTTTCTCATTAGCCTCTAGGAATGGCTGGGCATCTCTATTATTATACCAAATCAGGAAGTCCCTAAATGACCTCATCCCATTTTCCCCCCAAACTTGCTGGCAGTAAGCATATTCTTCTTCGGTAATGTTTTCCTTTTTTAAAGAGCTATAAAAGGAAACATGGGGAGGTAATTCAGTAGTGTCCAATTTATCAATACAGTCACTCTATTCATAGGGAAAAAATCCTTTAGTAATGGAACACCCAAAAGTCTTGAGAAATTTATCATAACTAAATCCAGGGGCTAAGTAATTGCAAATATCTAAAAATTTCAAATGATCTGTTTTCAAAACCATAAAGTTGTTACTTTTTTCACAACAAAAGACAGTGAGTCATACTTTTTCAGATACTCCATCAGTTCTCGTTTAATCACGTTCACATCATATTTTCCAGAATTAAAACCTGAGACGGGCATTTCCTTCATGTAACGATCAAATTCGGCAGCTAATTTTTTCAAATGAGTGGGGTTTAGATTCATCTGTACCTTCCTGTGTCAAAGCATCTTGAATCATTTGTCTGAGGGATAATATGGTGGCCATGTGAATCTCTTGCATGAGAGAGTAACTTTTCTGAGAAATTTCCATTAAATAATTCATCATATTTTAACCAATGTCTCTGTGTCACCATCAATAATAAAACATTTGGGATTAACAAAACCGGGGACATTACTACATACACTAACACTGAGGGGTTTGTGTTGAGCTTCCCAGACAAGAGTATCAGTTGAAGTGGGGAGAGAAGTTTCATCAAAATAACATTCAAAATCAAATGTAGCCCTATAGGGATATGATCGTAAGTGTTCTGGAATAACAATACCTTCGTCATGTAACTTTTCAAAAATGGTCTTTGGGGTGTGATACATACCACCAACATACATATAAGACACATCATCAGTACAAGAGAGCTCATGGCGATGTAGTGCTTTCAACGATTTCCACAGTTTACCACATTTACGACAAGCAAAGGATTTACAATATTGATTAATGTCAGTGATATAACTAAAATGGTTCTCATACAAATTCACATACATAGTATTCTCAAAATTTCCATTAGACCTATGTACAAAAAGTTCATAAAAGTTCAAAAACTTCAATATTCACTTCAAATACTTTTTCTACTTTGGAAAGTTCATCTAATTTCACACCAGGAAAGTTATTTTTGGTTCATTTGTGTATTTACTATACAGGGTCTGAGTAATAATATTCAAATAATGGTGCTCCTTTCCGCTCCAGAGGGCTAAACACCGGAATAAACAGAGATTGTCATTATAAACAAAATAGTTGTTCTCATCACTGACAAGGGCAACAATCGAATGATTTTCCATAATATACTTGGGAAGATTTTCAGGGACCCCACCAATTGGATGATTTTTAATTTTTTCACATAAAAAGTTTCATTGGTTAATTGATGGACAATCCATTTAGAGTTGGGTCGTTGCTGCCTAGCCCATTCCAAAATATCTTCCCGTTCATGGTCTTCAAGGAAATTACCAAAATCTACAGCATTTTCAATAAGAGGTGGCCTATCAAGAACCCGGGCATTATTTTGTAAAGGATGATAAAATTTTAGTTCTTCTGTTTCATTATTTTTTATTTATTTAGTTCACAATTCATAATAGATAAATCAGTTGTATCTGGCCTGTAATTAAAAATATCCTGTATTTTCCTATTAGTTATGTGATGGGTCCGAATAGTATTCCAATTCCTACAATAAATTTCTGAAATTTCATCCCTTGTTTCTGCCAAAAGGTCCTGATCAAATTCAATGGGGTCAATGTCCAAAACAGTACGGGTTTTTTTCAGGGTTGTTGCTGGTCGTTTAGAATTCCGTTTCTTGGGGAGAGTAACAGGGAGATGAGCAGTGTTTTTATGGCTATTAAAATGTAAAAGTTGTTTAAATTCCTGTCCACATTCCAAACATGTATATACATCTAAGCAAGTTTTTTTTTTATGGTTGTCTAATTTATCTTTCCTAGTAAATGTTTTATAGCAGTTGTTAGAGTCAAATGTCTTACCTTGTCCGTGAGCTGTCCTCCTATGTCGATCCATATTGTCCTTCCTTGTGAATAGTTTCCCACAATACTCACATGAAAATCCAGAAGTCTCCATAATCCTTAGAATAATGAATGCACAAAAATAGCACACACAAAAAAAACAATTGAATATTCTGAGTACACAGAGATGATCCTTTTCCGTCAAGAGATGAAAATGGAATGAAGCCGACTCCACAAAGTCGCTGAATTTATTTAGACGTGACGGACGTGTTTGAAAACGTCATGACGTCACAGCGTTCTTTATCGATATTTTCATTCTTGATTGAAGTTTGTGTTTGTTTCCTATAGGATGAAAGGCTAAAGTTGGGAAAATTAGTATAGAAAGTAATGGAAAAGAAACAAAACAAGAATACATTAATCTGATTGGTTGATAATTCTGTTATTTCATTGGTCAGTTTGGAGATCCAAAAAGGAATCTTGATCCTCACATTAAAAAAAAATAAAGTTATTAAAAACTTATTAAAATAGTGATGGGGGTCATTTAAGGATGTTACTAAAATTAGAAACTATAAAAAAAAATAAAAAATAGAGGATTCTGGGTAATGACCAAAGGAATTTGTCACATAGACCTTCTCTTATACAATTTCTTGGGAGAAAAAAACATTATTCTAGTCTAAAGGAACGTACCCACGGGGCTCTCTCGGTAATATTATAAATCAAATGGGGCAAATACAAAACCAGACAATTACTCTTCTACAAAGGAACGCACCACGGTACGCCCTTGGTACTATAGCACTACTCTTATACAATTTATTGGGAGAAAAAAAAAACATTATTCTAGTCTTAAGGAACGTACCCACGGGGCTCTCTCTATACTATTATAAATCACATGGGGCAATTACAACACCAGACAATTACTCTACTACACAGGAACGCACCCCCGGTACCCCCCTTGGTACTATAGCACTACGTGCTACTATTACACACCAAAAGTTTCGCGATCCTAAACAGGATTCTGCAAGAATTCGAAATAGTACAACTTGTCGGGTTCATTTGGGTATTTAAACGAGGATTCTGGGGAAATTTACTCTTCTACAAATAGAACACACCGCCGGTACCCCACTTGGCACTATAGCGCTACGTGCTGTACCGATAAATTGGGGAAATAAAATCGTTTTTGGTGATTTGGTGGGATTGTCGAGTTTATTTGCTTAAATCTACAAATCGAGAAATTACTCTTCTACAAAGGAACATACCCTCGGAACATACCCCTGTCTTGTTGTAAGACTTTAGGTCACATAGCAACCACGTGCTACCATAGAAACCAAGATGACGGCCTGCAATATACAAATTGGACAACGGAAACACGTATCACACTAACAACACGCGCTGCGCATGCGCACTCACATCATGCATCACTATGGAGATGACGTCACAAGATGGCCGCTCACGCGGGTTACCATGACAACCAAACATGGCGCCAGTAGGTCACGTGACTATGACGTCACTTCCCCCTCCCCATTCCCTCCACCCAATAAGGATCGTCCGGGTACATGTTCTACTTCTCCACTTGTCGTCTCTTTTTCTTGTTAGGTAAAGGGTTAAACAAAATTTTCACAACATATACACCAGGAATGTAATTAAGAACCCCCTGAAATGTTTCATGACAGTGATGTTGCTGTTAATGATTATTATGTTTTGAAGATTGCTTTGGCTTGTAGTATATTTCATCCAGTGAAACGTGATGTTTCTGGTTGGTAGCGTACCCCAACCACAACCCCACGTCCACGTGAAGCATGCTTCCCACGAATGTCACAAAAAAACACTTTCATCCACGTGCAATATCTGAGTATAAAACAAGAATATTTGTCACTTCTTTTATCAATAAATGTTGACATGGCACGATGGACACTGCCAGAGGCACTAAGGTGACAAATCGTTGACATGTATGCATCAGGCATGTCATTCAAAGCTATTGGAAGGCAACTTAGCTATAATCATTCTGTCATCTGCAGGCTTGTCCGAAAACATCAACAAACCATCGACGTTAAAGACCGCCAAGGCCTGGACAACCCCAAAAGACCTCTCCTCGGGAAGATCGGAATCTGGCACGCCTCGTTAGGCGTAAACCCTTTGCTTCAAGTGGGGTTTTGAAACGCCTTCAGCTCCCCTACATGCATTTGTGCAACAGAACTGTCCAAAATCGTCTCAAAGTACTGGGTATGTGGTCCACAAGGGTCATCAAGTGTCCAGCTCTGCCCGATCAGCATCGATACGACGTTTGGAGTGGAGTATGGCACGACAATATTGCAATCTCGGGACGTGGAGGAGAGTCCACGGTCAGACGAGAGTAGGTTCCTGCTTCACGTCACAGATGTTCGCATGAAAGTGAGGAGGCATAGAAATACTGCTTACGTGCCCAGAAACATCAGAGCTACTGTTCCTTATGGAGGAGGATCGTTAATGATCTGCGGATGCCTCTCTCATGATTGTAAACTTGATATGGTGATATGGTGACTGCACTTTGGAATCTCAATGGTCATCAGTACATCCGGAACATTCTCAATCCGGTTGTCGTGCCTCATTTTGACAACCACCCGTTGTTGGCTACTCGCCCTGTATTCATGGATGGCAATGCAAGGCCATGTCGGTCCCATGCTGTGAGAGCATTCCTTCAGAACAAAGCTATTACAACACTACCCTGGCCAGTAATGAGCCCCGATTTGAATTCCTTAGAACACATCTGGGACTTTCTTGGACGTCGTGTACAAGCAAGGGACCCGCCTGTACAAACCTGGCTGATTTGGAAGCTGCATTGCATGAGGCGTACCAGCAGTTGCCTCTGGGCCGTATCGGAAGGCTCACTGGTAGCATTAGGAGGAGGGATCAGGTTGGCATCCGGACACGTGGTGGATAAACTCGCTACTGACGTTGTGCTCAGAAGATCACATGTTACATTTTTGTGTCAGTAATTACCGACATTGTTTCCTAATGGACCGTTCCAACACTATGTTTGTCGCGAGAGCAGTTTTCCATCAAAAACATTAGTGACAGATATGTGTAACTGGCGCCATTAAAATACTGCATATTTTCATCATCGTGGTTTTGCTCAAAATCTTCTGTAGACTTTTTATTTTTGTGTGAAATATCTTCCGTTTGTGTTGTTAGAAAAACTGGAATAACAGAAACGGATCAGTAATATGACTAAAAACGGACAATTTTGTGTTAAGGATTCCTCTTATAGGATTAAACTGGGTTGAACTAGGTTGAAGGGGGTGGGTTCCCCACATGAAAAGGAAAAAAAACATTCCTCCCAAAAAGGGGGTGGTGGATGATGGGCTCGAGGCGGGAAAAATTTGTCAGCATTGTGTAGAGGAATTGTTTGAACACCCCCCCCCCCCCCACACCACCACCCCTGATTCACGGATAAAATTACTCCTTTGTTTAAACACTGAACTCTACCCATGGCCGAGATAACTGGAAAAGTCTGTTTCGAGAATTTGATTCCGGCAGATAAATTTCCCAAAAGCCATTTTCTCTATATTTTAATGTACAGTACGTGGAGGGTGTATTATCACTAAATCACCCACAGAGTGGAGATTCCACCTGGGGAATAATTGCAAATTTGTTGCAAAGTATAACCAGCACCAGCAAAGTTTCAGCCAATGGACCTCCGGGTTAATGACTGAAACATTGCTTGTGTTTTTTGTCGATATGTACAAAATTTTAAAGTTATAGCTTGGGTGATAACTCCACTCCGCGGGTGATTTAGTTACAATCCACTCTCCACGTACTGTAGATTCGGAAGTGAATGCATTGATTTTGATTCAAGTTACAAGATTTGGATATGTTCCAATAAGATTAAAATTCTCCTCCTCTGATTGGACGAGAGCT
Source organism: Pictodentalium vernedei (assembly GCA_031216915.1). Taxonomy (NCBI): domain Eukaryota; kingdom Metazoa; phylum Mollusca; class Scaphopoda; order Dentaliida; family Dentaliidae; genus Pictodentalium; species Pictodentalium vernedei. The sequence continues at coordinate 463,559,655 of CM062291.1, forward strand.
CGCTTAGTATATTCTATGTTTACGGCTCAAGTGGCAAATGTTACCGTCTGACTCACAACGCGAAATATCTGCAATGACGTCGTCCGTTTCGCAACTGTTTCATCAATGGAGTGACTAACGACCCGCTTCATTTTTCTGGATGTATCACGTGTGTAGTAGACGGTGTTCTGGATGAAGTGTTGTTTACGATTTGAACTAAGATGGAATGAGTTTATCTTGTTTATTGATTATTTATCCAGTGTCGTCGTGGATACACGAGAGGTTTATTTACTAAACCTGCGATCGTTAAAAGTTGTCTTGAACAAGGCAACTTTTAATGATCACAAGTTTAGTAAATAAGCCTGTCGTGTTTCACGATGTAAGTTTTGGGCTACGGGTAGTGTCTGTTGGAACATATACGTTATTGTGATAAATTGACGGTAACGTGGTCTGGGGTCTGCGGTTCGGAGCTTATGTTCAACTTCGACGCTTCGCGTCAAGGTTGAACATAAGCTCCGAACCGAAAACCTCAGACCATGTTACCGTCAATTCATCACAATAACTTACAGTCTATTTGAACAACGTTACATCTTAGTCTACCACATCGAATTTGCTAAAATCCTACCTCTACTACTGAATCTTTCACCCTTTCAACACCAGAGGGCGCGTTACCGGCCCAGGGGCATGGTACGTCATACCTTCATTAAGTAGGATGCCTCAGTTAAGGGTGGGGTAGACCAAGCAATATTTTCAACGTGCAGCCCTAAGGTTGCACGTTGAAAATATTGCTTGGTCTACCCCAAAAAAATTAATATGGACTCTTCTAATTGCTGCATATGAACTGACATGGAATATACCACCAGGGTTCAAAGGGTTAACAATGGCTCTGTCTAATCAGTTTTAAACATATTTTGGATTATTCTAGCGGGGTTTGTTTTGAAGGGCTGCTTTACTACACGCCTCCCTTTCAAGAGATGTACTTGAGTTTTGTTTCTACAGAACCAAACCCTAAAATGTTATCTATAATGCCATCATGTCGCCAGTCCATAGTAGAAGAGGTAGCTGGCGTGTTACAAAAGGGACAGTTCGGCTTTCGGTGCGAAGTTGCAGACGTCCAGCGGACACACCGCGTGCGAATTCGTTGTCCACACGTCTCGCACATATGCAACCAAGCGGGTTTGGGATAATCTGGAACTGGTGCGTAGCAGATACAACATTCTTTAACTTCATGAAGATACTTCCAATATTTAAACAAAACATCTTTTTTCTGTTTTCCGATCCCTTAAACTTCTCGCTAAATCAACTTCACGAATCAGCACTGGGTTCCTTCTAATCTAATATTCTACCTTGATCTGCTCAGGTCAGTTTGTGGTGCCCAGTCCCAGCTTTGGTCGTTGTACAAATGAACAACCTTAAACTCTTGTTGTGCTCCGTGGGTGAGTGTTTTACAAGAACATCTACAGTTAAAACTAGAAGTCCTGTCACGAACTCCGCGCTTATCTAGGCTTAACTGCGAGTAGGAATTGCGCGCATTTGCCATATCGAATGGCATCCAAGGCATGGCAGGTTCTCCTGGTTGCTCATAGCAAACACAGGCAATGTTTCTGCCAATGGACCTCCGGGTAACCCGGAGGTCCATTGACAGAAACATAGCTTGTGCACAGGCCATATGTACAGAATTTGATGGCCTTACTATGGTCATAACGCGTAGATTAACGCGCAGATCGACGTGCTATTTGTGCGCATTTCATGACAGTACTTCTAGTTTTAACTGTACTTTTAAAACTTCACGAAGTAAGATTAAAACATAGCCTTCATCAGCGTCTAGTTCCTCAAATTCAACGCACTGTACATCTTTTCGTTGCTGATACAGAGCGTCCGCAGGGATTCATAATATTGTGAATTCCACAAATGAATCACCCGGCTAGTTTTGCGGCGCGTGTCATTGACCCACGGCCCTCACAATTTGCTGAGATCGAAGTTCCAGTTTTTGTCACAACCAATAGCACTTTCACAATTCTTTAGCTCATGCTTCTCAATCTCATTGTGCCTTTCTTTTCGATTGAGTGTGTAAGGCGTGAGGGTATAAGTGCTGCCATAAATGTTATATCCTGAGAGGAACATTCTATACGATTGTTTTCTCTTTTTCGATAGGTCATTTAATTAGTTTCAGTTGGTAGCTGCCGCAGTAATCTACTACTCTCTTCTGCCAGTGCCATCATAAAAATAGGTGTCCTGAAACTAAATATACTGTAACAGCACCGGTCATTACACTACCTTCCTGTTAGGGTTCTTTCGATCTCTATTGGATGATAAATAACAGATATGTTTTAAAAACACATGGTATTTATTGAATAAAACAAGGGGGTTATATTTGGTCTGAAAACTAACAGCGTTTACAGGGGCGGCGGAACGAGTTTCAAAGTGGGGATGGGGGAGGGGGTGGTGGGGAGGGGGTGGTGGGGGGCTGGATCGGGCGATGGATGGTCGTCGGTATGAAAATTTTATGTTCCAGGGTCCCAAAACCCCCATTTCCATGCATCTGAGTGGATATTTTGAGATTTTTCAGGAGATGTATTTGAAAGATTTCACACTTTGAGAGCCGTTAAAAAACGTCGGTAAAGCATACAGGTGAGGTATATTTATCAGGTTTGGTCGTAACGACCACAGTTGATAAATAGACCTCACCTGTATGCTTTACCAGACGTTTACAGCAATTATACTGTCTGTGGATTATCTTGTCTGGGGGTGGATTTGGTACTTGTATGTTTGTAAGATTACGATCTACTTCAGTTAACCGACTTTTTAACAGACTGTATACATTTTAGCGTTTGCTGCCACTTACTGCAAAAATGATCCGAAATCCATCGAAACTGAACCAGTACGAGAGAAACATAGCTGGCGAAAATGTGGGGGGAGATTCTGGATCCGCCCCTTGTTTCACCAGTCATTTGTTATGTTAAAATATAAGCATACAAAAACACATGGCCCGGCACAAAAAGTGGAGGGGCTGAAGCCCCCGATGCCCCCATACCAGCTCCCCCCCCCCCCCCCCCGGTTCCACTGCCCCAGGTTTAATATTCAAAATTTGCCAAATCCCAGAAGCGTATGACTGCATGACCCGCTTGATTATGAAGGATACAACACCTTTAAGATAACTCCTACCTTTAACAAATCGCCAATGGATTGTACATGCGGCCCTGTTCGGATAACTCTTTCCTTATGATTCTAATCCCCCAGTTATATCAAATTCTTTACTCTCTTGCTCAGCAAATTCCTCTAAATGTAAATAATCCTCAGCTATAAATCGTTCTAAACGTTCTCCTTTGAAATTTGTGCAATAAAAAAACACCCGAATGATAATCCAGAGGAACTCAGGAATTCGTCGCCTGAGTGCTAGAATGTTCTATGTCCCATAGGGGAAATACTATACCGTCCCATAGGGGACATAGAACATTCTAGCACTCCGGCGACGAATTGTTAAGAGTACTTTTTCCTCACAACAGTATAAGTCCTGCGGACAATTTAAGATATTATACGATTTTAAGAAAGTACACTACTTTATTTAGTTCTAGGACTAAAATATTTACAATCGAATTTGCTATGCCTACCCAGGAATGTTATCGTGTGACAAGTATGATAAATCTCTTGCCAAGAAGGAAACCAAATCCAGTGTACTTGTAATTATCTTGTTAATCGAACAAGCCGTTTTTGCTCTTGTGCATTCAGTTGGTTAAATTCATGAAAGAGGGACTTAGATGCCACCATCAAGTCAAGCGTCTGCTCACTTTTATTTCCTCTCTCTCAATCTACTGTCAAATATTCTACCATATATTTAAATCATAATAATCTTTTCATCGATTGCCTTTCTTTGCACTCTTTATTCTGAAAGTTCACTGAGTTTGTACCTGCACTATTTGTTTTAGTTTTTTTTTTTTTTTTGGTTTCATTCTTTTTGTTTGTTTTTTTTTTTTGTTTTTTGGGGGGATTTGTTATTGTTTTGTTTTTTTTTGTTTGATTTGGTTACATAAAACACCTTGAAACCCTTCCAGTGCGTGGGTTTTTAAAACTTTGATTAGAATATTTATTGGGAAACTGTCTTTTATTTGCACGAAAAAAGGTGAGAAGTTGAGGTGAGTAAATTAATGCGGAGAACAAAGTGGCGTCCAGCAGAGGGGGCGTATTGGCTTATACACAGTCACTGGCAGTGTATGGACTCAATCCAATAGCCGGTTCACCATTGAATAACCTAATATCGCATAGTCCGCCGATGCTATTAGAGCACGTTGATTGGTCAGATTAAACAAGTTGCATGATAAAAACTGATTAGGGTTTTGAATGATAGCGCAACCTGATTGAGCAAACAACGACTTGATCTAATACAGAAGTTGAGACAGGTTCAATGGTAGCTAGAAAACTTGTAGTAGTGCTACTAGTCAATAGTAATGGTGCTAGAAAATGACAGATGGTGGTAAATTGAGGAATCGTAATAATCTCCCCAGTACAGTGGTGGTAGAAAGTAATTGTTCAACTAGGAGATAGAGAGAGGATTAATTGAAGGCGGTAGTGATTAGAAGCCAAGAAACCATCCACTCTCCAGGAGCTAGTAGTCATGTGATGATCTAGGAGCTAATGCCAAATACAGGTTGACGGTTATGATATTCTCCGTTCGGTGTTTGGTTTCGTTTTTTTGTGGGAAACGAGATTTGTGTTACGGTTCGGTTTCGGGTTTTTTTTCCGAACACCAATTACTTTCTGCCCATGCAAATTGTCCAGCAATAAATGTGTGAAATCCCAGCCATTGTACAACTCACGCCATATTTCCCCAAAATAAAGTGAGAAATTTCGGCAGTGTACTGGATAACTTACTTCATAAACTTTTAACAGTCGGGTTGTGATAACAATCAAATAAAATATAGCCTTTTTCATGTGAAACAAATTGTTTTATAAAGCATTTCTCTTATAAACAACTACGGTATTATTGTAGTATTTCGATGTAAAATCACAAGCTATGAACCGCTCGCACACGATAGAGAATGCACGTAAGTGCAATAAGCTTTTCATTGAAAACAATATCCCATAATTTGTTACTTCCGTTTTTAGTTTCAATTATTTATGAATATCAATACTGTTATAGAGTAAGGGTAATTTTCTTGCTGGATATTTCGGTCTTGAGACTATTCGGCATGGGACGTTTCGCCCCTCCTCCATAAAACATTGCGCAACGTCCTATATTGAAACGATTCGACTCTAGGACATTCCGTCTTGAGACGTTTTGGCCTGTCACTTTTCAATTGTTTGCGTCCTTCGTTATGTATTTGATGTTGATTTGTTGGGATAATTAATTAATGATCGTGTTAATGTCCTAAAAACACTTTAACCCTTTACCCAAAGCAGACGATATCAAAATTTATTATTTTAAATATAATTTATTGAAAATTTTCAAAAACTTCCAACAAAACCATATAATGTGACCCCTCGTTGGAACGAGCTCGACGAGCTCGTTCCAACGAGGGGTCACATGATATCGTTTTATTGAATTTTTTTTTTAAAATAATATTTTTTCAACTACTGAATTTGCATATTACGCGGGCGGATGGGGGCGATTCGTTGGGTAAAGGGTTAAAAAATAAAACTTCTGGTGACAGTTACCGTTCCTGCAATTCTGATGGCATGCTGCCCGACTCAGATATAATGATATTAGAGGGTTAATGAGTACGTACCATATATTTGTGAACTCATTATTAATTACTGCGCTGAAGTAATTAATCAAATCAAATTCAATTTGAGATCGCAAGTTGTTGTTTTCTTGAAAATGGTACCAAACCCGCCAGGGATGTAGGTACCCATATGAATATTTATACGTTTGAGGTTCACAGTGATATTGTTTCCATATTACAAATTTTCTACATGGAAGAGTTATTATTATGCTAGTAACTTTGTTTATCCAATCACACGAAGTTACTAAGAGATATAGACTCCGCAATATTAGGTTCAGGATGGCTGAAAAGCACCCAATATTAATTTAATATTAGGTGCCCGTCAGCCATTTTGTTTTATCATTATATCCACACGCCTCAGCTTTAATTTACACGTACGTACATCCTGCCGCGCAGTCGTACAGAAGACACACCATATAAAATAGCCCCATCGTACACACACTGCATTCGATTGAATGAAACTGTTATAATAAAATGCCAAACCAGCTCAAAACATTGGCGGTTAGAACAAGTCACAAGTGATTTATTAGAATGCGGAAGCAAAATTACTCCCCTTGTTGCGTATGTAAACATCGTCTGCTTTGTTTACATTTTTCTAGAAGTGCGCATCATTTAACTATTCTTTGAGTTAACTTCCCCGATGACATTTTAGCATGCCGTGCATAATAAATACGTTAGAGGGCGTATAGTTGGCAGATACAGTGTCATATAGGGCTCAGAGAAAACAATATTAGGTTCGGCTTCGGTATCTGCCAACTAAACGCCCTGTAACTTATAATATACAGCACAGCCAGCGTAGATTGGTCACTTTCCACGGGTGGGCAATATTTCCACGGACGCAACAATATGAGATTCCAAACACTAATTATGGGAATAATCAACAAAAAATTAATTAATGAAGCACCCGGTACAACCCGGCACAACAATAATTAAAATTTTGCTGATGATGGTTTTTGTTACCTGGTAAACGCATGTGTGGACATCACAGCGCACGCGTGTATTACGACCAATCCACGGCGACTGTACTTTAGCAAATCCTCATTACTATGGTTTTGATTTTATTTAAGTCACACAGCTAAAAACATATATGGGAACTATATACACAAATCTATACCAAAATATTCATTCCCTGAATTCGACGCATTCCATAATTTCAAAACCCATTGCAAGTCGCAGGTAAGGGTAGACTTGCCATCTAGGCAGCTGCTGCGAGTGTTCTTAATAAACAGTGGTTGAATGTCACTACGACTTATACAGCAGTTACCGGTGAAATGGAACTATTTAGCTGGACACTGAATGGTACGAATCACACAACGGGCGGCACACACTGCTGAAAGTAAGAGGAAACCGTCGCGCCGCCTTTTTTTATATAGGGTAGGGCGGATTTTCGGATATTTGTTTAAAAACCGAAACCGGGTCGATTTTCGGTTATACCGCCCATCTCTGGAGACGAAGAGCCACCATTAGTCCATACTAGTCAGAAACACTAGTTCCTAACAGCCTTCTGTCCCCTAAAGTCCTCAAATACCTTTATTATGCCAGTAATTGTTATTGGCCAATCAGCTTCAATATCTAGTGACCGTATATGAGACTGTGTACCATCGAGCAGACCGTATATAGAGCTTATATACGGTCTGTTCCGACATTTTGTTTTTTGATATCCAATGCTCGCTTCGATGATGTTTTTCGCATGTTCAACGAACAACAAATAATTTCGGGTGTGTGTCTGTTGAGCAACGTACAACTATAATACGTTTCTTCCAGTGTTTGAGACATTTTAATAAACAAATGTAAATAAATACAATAAATACAATAAATGAACCACTAAAACGACATGAATAGAAACCAACTGGCACTGTCTGAGGCGAATGATGAATGAAACTGTTCCCACTTACCTTCTTGAAAGAATTGTTAATCCATTTGCTCCAGTTGTTTTATTTTTCCAGTACTTAACACTAAATTAAAGTTGTGAATTGTTAATATAAATTCCTGTTTATTGAGAAGAAAACTCCGTTGTTTCAGCGCCTGTTACTAGCGTGACCTTCACATGACGTAAAACCGGGAAATTCCCTGATAGTGATAACAGAACATTTGCGCTAGGAATCTGGGTACACTTATGGTTGTGTCTCTTTCAAAGGACTGGCATAATAAATACGTTATGGGGCTTTCAGTGGGCGGATATGGTGTGATATAAGGCTCAGCAAGATCAATATTAGGCTTGGCCTTCGGCCACGCCTAATATTGATCTCACTTTGCCTTATATCACACCATATCCGCCCACTGAAAGCCCCATAACTTATAGTATATACCCACGACGTATATATTTTGGGGGCACATTGCGACATATTGCATAAGCATATTTCAGTTTATAAAGCATGTGGTCATGTGTTGTACTGGTTAGACATTTTGTATGCAAAGATCGCAATAATGTCAACTTAATCATTGGAATGTATAGGCAGATACGAGTTAGGATGTGGGATGGTGGAGTGATCTGACTGAATCTACTCAGACTCTATCAAGGACAAGGGTCGGCACTAACGATAGTAAGGTCCGGATTGAATGTTAGGGGCCGAGAATGGTCAGAAAGGCACAGAGAAAGCTAACTAAGAAAATATACACAATGAAAGAATGATAACTGTTCCATATACGAATGAGGTTAAGATGGTGCTGGAATCAAAGGCCCATGTGGCTAGAAAAAAATAAAACAAATACATATTAGGGCCGGTAATCAGATTTAAACCACGAGTGGGATAAGGCTTTTAACCACTCGGCTTGCCGTGTGATTAAAACCCTTATTCTACGAGTGGTTTAAATCTGATTACCGGCCCTAGTGCCTATTTATTTTATTTATACCATGCTCTTTATAAATAATCAACTTTGTCACCTAAAATGGATAAATAACGACACTTTCTGTCGCAAACACACGGGTTTGTTATCCCCGCATTTGAAAAAATTGCGGAGATTAGGGTAGTATTAGGGTTAGGTGAGGGTGGGGTTAGGGTTAGGGGTAGCCCCAGGGCAGGGCTAAAGGTTGGAGGGGTTAGGACCCAGGGGGTAGGGGTTGGGGTCAGGGGTGGGGTTTTAGTTTTTATAGCCCCTAAACCAAAAAATAGTCCCTAATCCTTTTGGTCTGGCTCGGGTGGGGTTAGGGTCAGGGGTGGGGTGGGTTGGGGTTAGGGTTAGGGGTAGCCGCAGAGTAGATCTTAAGGTTGGGGAGGGTTAGGTCCCGGGGGTGGGGGTTAGGGTCAGGGGTGGGGTGGGGTGGGGTTTTAGGGTTTAGGTCAGGGTAGGGTAGGGTTAGGGTTAGGGTGTGGTTTTTGAGTGGATGGGGTGGGGTTAGGGTTAAATATAAGTTCTAGGGTGGAAGGGGTGGGGTTCTGGCTAAAATAAGGTGATGGACATATAAAATGTTTTTTTTCGTAGCCCTTAAACCCAAATAGTTGGAACGTCCGTACGTCCGGGAATGGTTTCCGGCGAAAGAACTCCTAGGGGTTTCAATTCCAAACATTGAAAGTGTGTTCATGTTCATTTATAGGGTCTGTAGATGTGCATAAAGGTTTTGGATTTTTGATTCGGCCCTCGGGGGCGTAAGGGGCACCACTTTTGTCGTAAGAGGAATGTTTTCCGGTGAAAAAATCCTAGGGGTTTCAATTCGAAACATTGAAAGTGTGTTCATGTTCATTCATAGGGTATGTAGATGTGCATAAAGGTTTTGGATTTTTGATTCGGCCCCGAGGGGCGCATGAGGCACCATTTTTGTCGTTAGAGGAATAGTTTCCGGCGAAAAACTGCTAGGAGTTTCAATTCAAAACACTGAACGTGTGTTCATCTTCATTAGTAGGGTCTGTAGATGTGCATAAATGTTTTGGATTTTTTATTAGGCCCCGAGGGGCGTAAGGGACACCATTTTTGTCGTTAGAGGAATGGTTTCCGGAGAAAAACCCCTAGGGGTTTCAATTCGAAACATTAAAAGTGTGTTCATGTTCATTCATAGGGTCTGTAGATGTGCATAAAGGTTTTGGATTTTTGATTCGGCCCCGAGGGGCGCAAGGGGCACCATTTTTGTCGTTAGAGGAATGGCTTCCGGCGAAAAACTGTTTGGGGTTTCAATTCGAAACACTGAAAGTATGTTCATGTTCATTAGTAGGGTCTGTAGATGTGCATAAAGGTTTTGGATTTTTGACTCGGCCCCGAGGGGCGCAAGCGGCTCCATTTTTGTCGTTAGAGGAATGGTTTCCGGAGAAAAACTCCTAGGGGTTTCAATTCGAAACACTAAAATTGTGTTCATGTTAACCAATAGGGTCTGTAGATGTGCATAAAGGTTTTGGATTTTTGATTCGGCCTCGAGGGGCGCAAGATGCACCATTTGTGTCGTTAGAGGAATGGTTTCCTGTGAAAAACTCCTAGGGGTTTCAATTTGAAACACTGAAAGTGTGTTCATGTTAATCAATAGGGTCTGTAGATGTGCATAAAGGTTTTGTATTTTTGATTCAGCTTCGAGGGGCGCAAGGGGCTCCATTTTTGTCGTTAGAGGAGTGGTATCCGGCGAAAAAATCCTAGGGGTTTCAATTCGAAACACTGAAAGTTCGTTCATCGTCATTAATAGGGTCTGTAGATGTGCATAAAGGTTTTGGATTTTTTATTCGGCCCCAAGGGGCGCAAGGGGCACCATTTTTGTCGTTAGAGGAATGGTTTCCAGAGAAAATCTCCTAGGGGTTTCAATTCGAAACACTGAAAGTGTGTTCATGTTAATCAATAGGGCATGTAGATGTGCATACAGGTTTTGTATTTTTGATTCTGCTTCGGAGGGCGCAAGGGGCACCATTTTTGTCGTTAGAGGAATGGTTTCCGGAAAAAAAAAACTCCCAGGGTTTCAATTCGAAACACTGGAAGTGTGTTCATGTTAATCAATTGGGTCTGTAGATGTGGATAAAGGTTTTGGATATTTGATTCGGCTTCGAGGGGCGCAGGGGGCACCATTTTTATCGTTAGAAGAATGGTTTCCGGAGAAAAACTCCTAGGGGTTTCAATTCGAAACATTGAAAGTGTGTTCATGTTCATTCATAGGGTCTGTAGATATGCATAAAGGTTTTGGAGTTTTGATTCGGCCCTCGGGGGCGCAAGGGCCACCACTTTTGTCGTTGGAGGAGTGGTTTCCAGTGAAAAACTCCTAGGGGTTTCAATTCGAAACACTAAAAGTGTGTCCTTGTTAATCAATAGGGTCTGTAGATGTGCATAAAGGTTTTGGATTTTTGATTTGGCCCCGAGGGGTGCAAGGGGCACCATTTTTGTCGTTAAAAGAACGGTTTCCGGAGAAAAACTCCTAGGGGTTTCAATTCGAAACACTAAAAGTGTGTTCATGTTAATCAATAGCGTCTGTAGTTGTGCATAAAGGTTTTGGCTTTTTGATTCGGCCCCGAGGGGTGCAAGGGGCACCAATTTTATTCCCGCATTTTAAAAAATGCGGGGATATTGTCGTGATCTCCGTCCGTAATTTCCGTACGTCCGGTTTTGCAATTCGAAACGCTGTAACTTTCTACACTTGTTCAATAGTATCTGTGCAATCCAAAAATGCCACTTTTAAAGTTTTGCGCCACCAGGTGGCTTCTGTGGAGCCACTTGAAAAATGCGCTAATTTTTCACTTTTCTTTCAAATAATCCCAACCAATGTAATTCAGAGTTCTTTAACTGCACTAGGGTGTTGGTAAATGATCTATAGATGTACACGAAGGTTTCAGATTTTTCAGGTGCCATGTGGCTGTGCCACCATAGCCACTTTCGTGTTTTCTTAGACCGTTTCCGGCGAAAGGTTCCTAGGGTAAGTAATTCGAGACCCTAAAACCATGCTCAAATATTGCAGTAGGGTCTGTAGATGCGCACGAAGTTTCGGATTTTTCAGGTGCCACGTGGCTGTGCCACCGTTGCCAGTTTTGTGTTTCCTTAGACCGTTCCCTTCGAAAGACTCCTAGGGTATGTAATTCGAAACGCTAAAACCATGCTCAAATGTTGCAGTGGGGCCTGTAGATGCGCACGAAGGTTTCGGTTTTTCCAGCTGCCACGTGGCTGCGCCACCGTTGCCACTTTCGTATTTTCTTAGACAGTTTCCGTCGAAAGGCTCCTAGAGTGTGTAATTCGAAATGCTAAAAGCATGCTCAGATGTTGCAGTAGGGTCTGTAGATGCGCTCGAAGGTTTCAGATTTTTTGGGTGCCACGTGGCTGTGCCACCTTTGCCACTTTCGTGTTTTTTTAGACCGTTTCCGGCGAAAGGCTCGTAAGGTATGTAATTCGAAACGCTAAAACCATGCTCAAATGTTGCAGTGGGATCTGTAGATGCGCACGAAGGTTTTGGATTTTTCAGCTGCCACGTGGCTGCGCCGCCGTTACCACTTTCGTGTTTTCTTAGACCGCTTTCGGCGAAAGGCTCCTTGGGTATGTAATTCGAAATCCTAAAACCATGCTCAACTGTTGCAGTAGGGTATGTAGATGCGCACGAAGGTTTCGGATTTTTCAGCTGCCATGTGGATGTGCCACCGTTGCCACTTTCGTGTTTTCTTAGACCCTTTCCGGTGAAAGGCTCCTAGGGTATGTAATTCGAAACGCTAAAAGCATGCTCAGATGTTGCAGTAGGGTCTGTAGATGTGCACGAAGGTTTCGGATTTTTCAGCTGCCATGTGGATGTGCCACCGTTGCCACTTTCGTGTTTTCTTAGGCCCTTTCCGGTGAAAGGCTCCTAGGGTATGTAATTCGAAACGCTAAAACCATGCTCAAATGTTGCAGTGGGGTCTGTAGATGTGCACGAAGGTTTTGAATTTTTCAGCTGCCAAGTGGCTGTGCCACCGTTGCCACTTTCATGTTTTCTTAGACCGTTTCCGACAAAAGGCTTCTAGGGTATGTAATTCGAAACGCTAAAATCATGCTCAATTGTTGCAGTAGGGTTTATAGATGTGCATGAAGGTTTTGGATTTTTAGGTGCCGTTGCCACTTTCGCGTTTTCTTAGACCGTTTCCGGCAAAAGGCTCCTAGGGTATGTAATTCGAAACGCTAAAACCATGCTTAAATGTTGCAATGGGGTCTGTAGATGCACTGGAAGGTTTCGGATTTTTCAGGTGCCACGTGGCTGTGCCACCATTGCCACTTTCGTGTTTTCTTAGACCGTTTCCGGCGAAAGGCTCCTAGAGTATGTAATTCGAAACGCTGAAACCATGCTGAGATGTTGCAGTAGAGTCTGTAAATGCGCAGGAAGATTTCTGATTTTTTGGGTGCTACGTGGCTGTGTCACCGTTGCCACTTTTGTGTTTTCTTAGACCGTTTCCGGGGAAAGGCTCCTAGGGTATGTAATTCGAAATGCTAAACGCATGCTCAAATGTTGCAGTAGGGTCTGTAGATGCGTACAAAGGTTTCAGATTTTTCAGGTGCCACGTGGCGGTGCCACCGTTTTGCTTTCATGTTTTCTTAGACCGTTTCCGGCAAAAAGCTCATAGAGTGTGTAATTTGAAATGCTAAAACTATGCTCAAATGTTGCAGTAGGGTCTGTAGATGTGCACGAAGGTTTCGGATTTTTGTGGTGCCACGTGGCTGTGCAACCGTTGCCACTTTCATGTTTTCTTAGACCGTTTCTGGCGAAAGGCCCGCAGGGTACATGTGTGTAATTCGAAACGCTAAAGCCATGCTCAAATGTTGCAGTGGAGTCTGTAGGTGCGCACCAAGCTCTGTCACCTGTGCCACTCAATATGATTTTAGTGTGTCATATAATACATTTCATCTTTGTATCAAGCATTCATACAAAGTCAGGGATGCAAATGCGGAGATACACTATAGTGTGCTTCTAGTTTTGTTTACGTCTGCGCCGGTGGACATTACTACCGGCTGCACGTGAAAGCTTGATTGACACCTAGACACATCTCCAAAGTTGATTGAATTTACCTTGCCTATTCAATCAAATTATTATTAACAATTCTTTACTTTTTATTTTAAATATTTAATTGTAGGTATTTTAAACTTAATTCATTGCACGTAGAAGATAGTACCGCAAAACCGCGTATGTTTTGAATGAAACATCACGAAGTGTGAATGTATCGGAATTGGCAAATTAGATCATCTCACGTCATGGATGAACTTCCTACTGTGGGTGTATTTTTTTTTGAACACCAGAAGACGCATTACACCGGGAGTGAAGTTAAAAGCTAAAATTTAACCTACAGGCTTTTCACAGGTAGTAACATAGGCGAGCATGGTATAAAATGGTTTTATCCCGATAGCAAAGTTAATACTAAATAAATAATCAGATCATATCTCTTTATTTTATGACGACCACAAATAGTCCCTCAATACCACTGTAGTTTGCGCATCAAATCCAGCTCTCCGGAAAATAAGATTGTCAAGTTTTCCAGATCACTATCATGCCTGTCTCAAACGAGGCGTACGTGAACAGACTATTTCTACCAGTGACCTATAAATAAATCAGTAACATAAACATAAACACGAGTGTCTCCTCATTAAACTCCGTTGACAAACATTCCAGTCGAGGTCTATTTGAAAATGCCTTGCTGAACAATTGCAAAATGACAATTACCAACTATTTTCAAGATGCGAATCCAACAAAATGTTGGAGAATCTGTGTTATCGAAAACGATTCCGATTGAAATTCAAGTCTTGACTCCATTGTTTTGACTTTCAAGTTTCATGTTCGACACGAACGTTTGATATTACTACGCGTTTGGGATTCCCCAATTCCATAAATTGTTAATGACTATTTGGCTAATATAATTCTTGTTGTATTTGATTTTTCAGGTGTTGTGATCAGTTTAAAATACCAATTGTTATATAATAAACAAATTACTACAACAGTCAATTGCACGCTAAAAACTAAAGTGTTAAAACTGACACTGTCAAGGTGTTAAACCCATTCTAACTCTTAGGGTTTGATTTTAACACTCAAAGTGCAATGCTTTAAGCACTTAGACATTACAATCGTCAGATATCTGAAACTTGAATGGATGGCACTCCCCATGTGTCTAGCATTGGTTGTTCTTCCAGAATCGTCCATAATTTGATTTGCGCTTGGTGGGTACATAATTAAAAGGACACAACGCAGATGACGCGGATCAGGCTCGAGAGTTCGAGCCTGATCCGCGTCATCTGCGTTGATTCCTTTTAAGTGTCGCGACATTACACTTGTCAAGTGGTATTATTGTAACACCTGTCAAGTTCTGGGATATCTACACTTGAACAAAGTGCTAGTTCAGCACTTAGTAAGTGTTAAATACAGCACTTCAAGTGTAGTTTTTAACACTTTAGTTTTTAGCGTGTGATCTGTGCTGTTGTACTATGCATTTCTAACCCGCTATGTCCAAACTACATCTACCGGGTTTATCCATTTGGATGGAACACACATTCGTGAAATAGGAAAAGCGACTGGCGAGGTGGACGAAAAACAGCCAGTTCACCAAGTTTCGTCAGTGAGCGTTAGTCTTTATTATGTTCACTTTATCGAACAGGAATTAGGTCCTTACCTTCCTTTTAGAGAGTCAATTCTTACCCAACACACAGTGAGCAGCTTACTACCTGAACTAAAGTTTATGAGGTCCCGATCACCGTCGCTTCCAATAATATTTGAAGAAGTCGCACCAAAATCGACTTCAAAAGGTGTCTAAATTTTCTCCTGAATTCGAAATTCCAACGGGAAATCAATAGCGATACCTGTATAACATATTTTATACCATGATTACAGTTAAAACTAGAAGTCCTGTCACCAAAAGTGCGCTTATCTAGGCTTAATTGCGCGTTGGAATTGCGCGCAATTGCCATATCGAATGGCATCCACAGCACGGCAGGTTCTCCTGGTTACTCATAGTAAACACAAGCAATGTTTCTGCCAGTGGACCTCCGGGTTACCCGGAGGTCCATTGGCTGAAACATTGCTTGTGCACAGGCCATATGTACATAATTTGATAGCTTTACTCGGGCCATAACGCGTTCATTAACGCGCATATCAGCGTGCTATTTGTGCGCATTTCATGACAGGATTTCTAGTTTTAACTGTACCTATTCTACTATATACGAAAAGCCTATGACATAAATTTTAGCTTCACACGCCAACTGTGACGAACACGCCAGCAATGGGATTTCAATAGTTAAAATTTACACCTACAGTGGAACTACATTCAAGATGACCAATGGTGACGTCGCACTGACTGCAAACTTGTCTAAATTTATTATTGCTCGTCGCCTCGCAGAGTGAAATGTAAGCGGCAATTATTTAATATGCTTTTAAATGAGTTTACCTCATTAAGATACTAAAAAATAACAAACATACGTGGTCTCATGTTAATAAAGCATACATAACTCGAAATAGTGTGTTATTAAACTGGAAACGGCCCAGTGATTTCTCGTTTCTTTTTCCACTTCATTTCGGCAATAAAATTGACAGCGGAAGTACTGTCCACCCAGTGCTCATGTAAACAAAAAACAAAGATTCGTACATATGTACGTCTGCTGCTCAGTAAAATCGAAAAAAAGATAGCGACTCTTAACTGGTAGAGTGCTGGAAGCCCTTATTTGGGCTTTACTCTGAAGTGTCAGTACCAGCACTTAAAGGCTTCATATTTTGTGGATGTTGTTCATACCACCTTTGAAGTGAAATTATTTAGTCCTTAAGGATTTGCCATGTTACAATTTATGGGAGAGTGCCTATTGGCACTCTCCCA
The DNA here is from genome assembly GCA_031216915.1 of Pictodentalium vernedei. Taxonomy (NCBI): domain Eukaryota; kingdom Metazoa; phylum Mollusca; class Scaphopoda; order Dentaliida; family Dentaliidae; genus Pictodentalium; species Pictodentalium vernedei. The sequence goes on from CM062291.1 coordinate 463,576,060, forward strand.
TAAATTGTAACAAGGCAAACATATGTGAACAAATTTTGATGACCAAAAATAATTAGCACTCTACCAGTCAATAATATGGTAGATTATGGTATAAATAAAATATGCCCAAAATAGGTTGGCGTACCAAATGTACACCACTCGTGGAGAAGTGGTGTTAACCGCTCGCCGAAGATTCGCAGTTAACACCACTTCACCACTCGAGGTGAACATTTGGTACACCAAGCTACTATGGGTATATTCTATATATAGAAGTCTGGTGACATAATCCTGCGTAAAATAATCCTGCGAATATGGACTTATCGTTTAGTTGTTCATGCTGTTGTAGGTTCCCTCGCATCTGCACTGTATACTCTTTGGCAACTTATGTTTGAGTTCGTTTACGCTCCGTGCGACTACTTTACCGTGTCGCTATTTTCTCTTACCAAGCGCACGTGTTATATTCATAAGGAACGTTGGAAAACGAGAAAACGTTACGTCATGTTGGTAACATTCAGTACCATCGCCGTAAACTGGTCGTGATCCACGCATGGGCAATGATGTCCACGCATGCGTTTACCAGGTAAAAAATTCGCCATGAGCAAAATTTTAATTAATGAAGCACCGGGTTTTACCCAGTGCTTTATTAATTACCTGTTTGATGATTAGGCCACACAAAGTAGATATTCTGTTTCTCAGGCCATTATTTGTGAAATTGCATGCGTGCGAGCGGTTTTTTATTTTATTTTTTATTTTAGTAATTACTTTTTTGCCATCAAAAGTTCATGTTCTTGGTTCAAGTTTTAGGCCTCATAATCTACAGAATAGCATGGGTGGTGGTGTATTTCATCCCTTGAGTGCAAGAAGGCTTTGCAATGCTTTAGCATTGCAAAGCCTTCTTGCACTCAAGGGACAAATTCATCAATTTTTTTTTAACTTTGGTAAAATATCAGACATAAACCATTTAATTTTTATTTTTTTTATCTTTAAATTGGTTATAAAAAGAGAGCATGCGGCAGCCAAAAGGACCATGCGGAGGGCCTGAGAAACAGATTTTTTTATTTGTTTAGGCCTTATTCCTAAAATTAGTGTTTGAAATCTAATATACTGAGCCAAAAAAGAAAATATAATAAACTTTGAGGAGCAATTCTTTTAGTATTATCGACTTTAATCCCAAATAAATTATTGTAAGTTCATATTTCATGTTCTTACTGTTGCCAGCGTCATGTCAGGACGTCGCAATTCAGACATGGGGTGAAATGAAAAGTTCTCAATAGCGTGTATGTCCACAGGTTGCCTCTTGGATGGCAACACATCGACGGCGCATGGACCTGATAAGTCTCTGGATGTCACCCTGTGGTATTGCGTCCCACTCATGCCTTAGAACATTACGTAAATTGCCTAACGGTTGGAGATCATGAAGTCGTACCCGACGGTACAATTGATCCCAAAGATGCTCGATTGGCGATAAAGCTGGCGAAAGTGGGGGCCAGGGAAGAGGTTCGATGCTCTGCTCCTCAAGAAAGTCACGACAGATACGTGACATCGAGCATTGTCTTGCTGGTATAACTGCAATCCGACGTTAGCATTGAACAACGGGACAACAATAGCGTTGAGAGTTTCGTCCCTATATCGCTATCCATTCAGATTACCATCGATGAAGATCAACTGCGTTCGATAGTGCAAGGACATTCCTGCCCAAACCATTACACTATCCCCGCCGAAACGGTCGCATTCCCGTAAGCAAGCATCAGAAAACCGTTCTCTCCGTCGGTGGTACACTCTTGCCCTACCATCAGCGCGCCGTAGACAAAACCGTGATTCATCACTAAAGATAACTAGGCACCAACGCTGCTGAGTCCAGCGAACACGCTGACATACCCATTCCATTCTGACGGTACGATGACTTTGGGTTAGGATTGGTCCATGGTATGGACGCCTACTTCGGATGCCGTGTTCAGCGAGTCTGTTGTGGACAGTTTGTGCACTGATTCTATTGTTAGTTCTACCAGGAGTAATTGCTGCTGTCCTCGTCGCCGGAAGAAAGCGATCCCGCAAGTGAGACGTCCTGATGTGTCGGTCCTAACTCTTTGTTGACCTGAACGCGGTCGGTCGGCAGTAGATCCAGTGTTTTTATACCTTCCAATGAGACGGTAAATAGTGGCCACAGTGACTCCGAACTCAGCAGCGAGCTCATCTGGAGGTATCCCAGCCTCGTGCATACCAATGGCACGCAACCTCTGATTTTCGGTTAACCTTGGCATTTTTTAAAGTGTTGGAAGACAAAAACTAGCGTGTTTTCTCCTCGATAACTCAGGCTCTCTAGCACAACATAACACAAAGACACTCGTCGGTCACCCATTCAATTTGACATTCTTGGGTAGCACGTGCTATTTTGATATCCGTAGCAAAATTGTACACGGTTGGGTGGACAACAACAACATGTCAATAAACTCTTTGCACGACTTCTTGTCAACAAACATGCAACATTAGAACTATTATATTTCATCCTTTTATGTTATTTTTCACATTTGTTTCTATTATACTTTCTTTTATACTTTTATTTTTGCGTCCGTGGAAATATCGCCCGCTCGTGAAACTGACCCGTCTACGCCGACCGTACTGTAATGCCTTGTTTCTCTGATCTATCTTAGCATATAATATTAGTTACACAGGTTGTTTGTGGCCATAGTAGGACACCAACAAACTGTGTAACGAATATATCTTACCGACTGCTGCATCGATGCACAGAACTAATAACAACAGCGATCAAAATTAAATGAGAGAATTCTCACAATGTGTTCACGTGTCTTTGCCTTGTTACAATTTATGGGAGAGTGCCTACAGGCACTCTCCCATAAATTGTAACAAGGCAAATTCATACATACCAAACAGTTTCATTTCGAAGGTAACATGACACACATCCACAGATTATGAAGCCTTTTAGGTTGCCCAACCTGCACTTCAGACCAAATATGGGCTTCCAACACTCAATCTTTCAACTTGAAGAGTTTATCGGCTGCCGCCATTTTGAATAATCAATGAACAAAGGGGAGATTACCCATAGCTGTCAGCGTATATTGATGTTGACAGGCAGTATATGGTTTTAAATGCAGTCTGCATGTGACGTCTTTGAACCAATGAAATTCCCAGATACTTGTAGGAGGTAAGATTTGAACCAATGAAATTCCCAGATACTTGTAGGAGGTAAGATTTGAACCAATGAAATTACCAGATACTTGTAGGAGGTAAGATATATACGAATATACGTCTCTTATCGTATATAATGGCCTTTGTTATATGAACCAATGGACTCCTAAAGAGATATCGAGTTGATAATAAAGTAATGTCTATGGGTATGTTTTTATGCGTAGCAACATGGACATCGTATTAACAACCCTTTATCTAACATGAAAAGCAGACGACACTTGGAAACAAAAATCTTGAATAACTATTTTTTTTTCATTTTTTGTCTCAAAAACATAGGTTATGTACCCTCATTGAAACGAGCTCGACGAGCTCGTTCCAATAAGGGGTCATAACCTATGTTTTTGAGACATAAAATGGAAAAATAATGAAAATTAATTGGCGATGTTTGAGAATAACGCTGGCCGGTTTTGACCGTTACATTGGGTAAAGGGTTAAATACGACATTACCTCATGGCGCCATTGCGTCTCACGTTTACGACCTCTGTGGGTTTCGGTAATGTGAGTTTTAAAATTTCTTTATGACAAGTATTCGTTCGGGTAATCGATTGCAACTGGTTCGGAGAGTCGCTGCGACAATGTGACCAAGATCGTCACTTGAGCGAAAGCTATTGGAAGTCGTTTTTCAAAACTTAGTGGAGAGGTACGTCAGTTTATCGGGGCAATTTGTTTTAGTCATCAATTTAATTATTCATTGGAATTTCACGACATTTTCAACAGCGAAGGTCAACTCGTGTCGGGCAGTTTACGAGTGGAGAAAGCCGAAGTACACGGAAAGAACCAGCGAACAGCGGCGATCAGCTGTCAGACTCTCAACGTACTCCGCACAAGCAGGGTTAGTATTGGTTGAAGACAGAGGCACCATCGACGTACAGTACGCTTTGGTACACAGCGCCACTGTGGGCAATCGGGATTAAGTGCTTTAAGGACGAATAACTCTTTCCGCTTGTCAGGATTGAGCCACGGATCTTTCGGTTCGAAGATGAATGCTCTTACCACCGATACGTCGAGTTCCCTGTATCAGTGGATAATAATATTTCAAGCTGGATATATGGGTAAAGATTTATGCACTCTGTTTCCTGTAGGAATCGAGCATGGCACGAGGTTGTGAAGGGTCTTCCGTGAACATATCCTCCAGATTATACCCGGTAACTGTGGAGTGTCGTCAACTGTTTTCCGTGAATATATCATCCGGATTTTCAAAAGTAAACTACGACTGAGGCCATGAGTAACTTGAGTCGGGCTTCCATCGGCTTCTCAGGTCAAGGAGTATGAAGGACTGGGGGGCTTACATTTTTGTTTTGATGCGTTTCACAGTGAATTTGAAAGATTCCTTGGGCTTAATACTCCTTGACAAAACAACACCTAGTTCTTATATTTACACCATAATGATAAAATCCACGTATTTTCGTCCTTGTGCCTAATTTACATAGTATAATATCATCCGCATGTAGTTATTACGGAATCATGTTTTTCCATACCTGGGATAGAGGAACTACTGATGCGGAGGTGGGGGCGGTCCTCTCTCTGCAAGATGGTCGTCGCGGTTGAATTGAAAAATGGTCAGGGCTCGAGATTCTCGGAGGATATCTCCGGGTAAAATGTTTCCATATGGGAACTATTCAGAGGAGGTGAGGTACACGCCGTTCCCACGGCGTGTACCTCACCTCCTCTGAATAGTTCCTTTCTGGTTGCGGTCACAACGATACAAGTATGTCATGAGGGATCTCACCAGTTTTGTCGGATCTCATGCTGGGTCGCCTATGTTAAATCATACGTCACCTGACCGGTGACAAGACATTGGTAATCGTGAAAGAGCGTTTAAGTTGCCATGTTAAATGATGATGGGTGGGTTTAACGCACGTGCGTGTATAGTGATACGTGTGCCCGTCTCAAATTTCGCCTTTTGGGGCCGTCACCTTCGTTTCCATAGTGACACATGACTGCTAAGGGTTCCAAAAGCCTCTAATAGGATGGAGCGTATAGTTGTATTTGATATGTTCGATGCTATGGGAGTCTATCTAACTCCGACACGGGGTGAACGCTGGCTGTCGAAACTAAATAAAAAATCTAACTAATTATTTACCAGAATCAACCCAACAACTACCGAAATGCATCCTAACGGACTTTATTTGGCTCGTATTCGCCGGTTTCCTGTAAAAATAATGAAGAGGAAGAAGGAAGAACTTCAATCGAACAAGTTCCACACGTGGTGCGCATGCTCACTAAAACCACAATTCTCCACAGCCACACGGTCACAGCATATGGGCTTGTGTGCATTACCGGGATAACCCGAGTGACGTTCCTCGATCCACCCATGATACACTATGATTACTATTATAGTATCCCGATGGGCACCCTGGGCAGGTGGAAACTGGAACTATCCATGGGAAGCTGAGTATGTGGGGGAGAGGGTGTTACTCACTGGGGGAATCGCCTGGGGGATACCATACTGTCAGTCTGTCATGACGATTACAGCTGTGGCATCCCCAAGGACGTTGCTCAGCACCAGCTGCTTTGTGGTAGAAAGTCCCTCATGTTCCAGTCACCAACATGCAAACACGAGTTGACTGGGGGGGGGGGGGGGGGGGGGGGGTTGTTCGTTTTTTTCAGGGTATTAATCCCATTGAATTGTACAGAATGCGCTGTGGTTGTGAGCAAGGACGCCAGGGCCGTATTATTCATAAGGCTTACTAGGCTGAAGCTTAGGGATCGCAGGGACATGAGGCCCGCCAATTTATTTTTCCTGACGCACTGTTACCAGCGCCGTCTGGCTCCAGTGGTTAAAGGCACTTTACACTCTGCGCCGTAGCGATACATGTACATATGTATTTATCCATTTATATACTCTCATAACTATACTTATATATAATTATAGCCAGTACATTATTTTAATGCTTATTTAAATAATATGTCAAGTTGTGAGTAGAATTCTTCAGGAGACCCACAGAATGGATATAGGGCTATGTACTGCGGCATAGTGCCTACCGTACCAGGGCCAGATTGCCATCTGTAGTGGGGGGAAAGATTGAAGTGCCGGAGGGGGCCCCGTCCTGAAGTACCTAAAAGCCTAGGGGCCCGGCCATGGGACGCGTATAGTTGGGAAACTCCCTGTTTGTCAATTGCCTTCAAGATGAGAACGCGCAGCGGCATGTGCCTTCAAACAGATAGCAATATCAGCTGCTTTCCGTAATCGCTCTATCTGTGCCCATCGTTTTGTAGTCAACTGTCGATCGATTTCTCACAAAAATCTGAAAAAAAAATTGCATTGATTTTCATATTATTTGGCTAGATTTATTTATTTATTTATTTATTTATTTATTTATTTATTTATTTATTGGTGTTTAAGGTCACATACTTATGCAAAATGGATAATCATGACTGTGACAGTTTTACGGGTGGAGGAAGCCGGATTACCCGGAGAGAACCACAGAGCAACGACGAGCAGCTGCCAGCTCCCCAACATCGTAACTCTGCACTGCAGCACAGGCAGGGTTCGATTGGGTGAAGACATGCGCACCATCGACGTGCAGTACGCCTTAGTACACGGCGTCATCGCGCCCCCATGTGGACAAACGGGGTTAAGTGCATTGCCCAAGGACACAACGCTGCAGTCCGAATCGATCCCTCAGACGGTCACCCATCCGAGGACTTACCGGGCTCGACGTTGCTTAACTTCTGCGAACTGACGAGACCCGGTTACCGCAATTTCACCGCGCCCCCATTTGGCTAGATTAAACGAACAGAAAAATATCTATGTTCATTTTCTGGTAGCCAAGAAATAAAACGTCTGAGCATTCTAACACGTGAAAAATGTTTCGGGATTTCTAACTTTTTAGTTAATTACATGACCATTATTTCGGAATGTTATAAAAAGAATAAGATACAGTACATAGTGGACTGGTCATTTTCCACGAGTGGGCAATATTTCTACGAACGCAATAATATTAGATTCCAAACACCAATTACAAGAATAATCAGCAAAAATTTAATTAATGAAGCACCGGGTACAACCCGGTGCTTCATTAATTAAAATTGTGCTGATGATTAGTTTTATTACGTGGTAAACGCATGCGTGGACATCACTGCACACGCGTGAATTACGACAAATCCACGGCGATTGTACTGTTTGCTCCACCTCGACGGTCGCATTTCATGTTTCAAGCGTGGCAAATTGCCAGATCTTTGAAAATGCCAATGGTTTATTTCAACTCAATTAAAGTCATAACTAGGAAATATAATTCTAAAAAATACAATTGTAAACGTTTTATAATATTGGCCTCTTGTGAAAGTTGCCCAGTGCTGTGAGGGGGTGGGGGCGGGAAAGGGTTGTTTGAAGAATGTTACAGATCACAGAGGTCTTTATGGAGTGTGTAGGATTCACTAAACAGCTAAATTCATTTCGCTCTACAGATGAAAAATACCTTTCATTTTATTTGGTTTTAATTAATTTCCATTGTTCTTAAACCCATATTTTATTTTCTAACCAACTCGCGATTTATTTATAGCACAAAGTTGGAGCTTTTACGTTACGTTATCTCTTTCAGCAGGTATAATATTTTTATTTATCATATGACTCGTCCGTTTTGTTCACTTTAAAACATTTGATATTTTGTTTTCATATTAATCAGTGATAAATATAGCCTTCCGTCAATTTCATTGGTCAGTTTCCAAACTAGACAATTTGATTGGCTGAACAACATAAAACTGGGCCACATTTTCATAATTTGCATAATTAGAGTTGGGAGCCTTCATTGGCCAGTTTCAAAACTGGACAGTTTGATTGGCTAAACAAAATACCACTGGGTGACATTTGCATAATTTCAGTAGGGAGAATTTACGTTATCTGTCCTATTTAGGGTGGGTTATATTGTATTAATCTTTTACCTACAAGAAAAAAAGCCATTCATTTTTTTTATATTTTCACTTTTTGCTTCCAAAACAGAGGTTATGACTCCTCATTGGAACGAGCTCGATGAGCTCGTTCCAATGAGGGGTCATAACCTATGTTTTGGAAGCAAAAATGAAAATTTTTAGTTATACGAAGATGTTTTCTCCAAGTACCGTCTGCAACTCAAGTTAGGTGATGGGTTAAAAAGTCATACTATGTGACTAATTTGTGCGTGTGTGTGTCATATGATAAATAGAATATGAAATGAGTGTTTTTCTCATATAATATTTATGAAACAGAGGCTCGCCAAAACGGAAATTCTTAGACTCGTTTATCATTATTATTTATTCCTAGACTCTTCTTATATATATATAGATTTTTTTTTTGTTCAAAGGAAAATCTGTCATCCAATGCTAAAATGACGAGATAATCAAAAAATGATGAAATGATTATATATTGTAATAACACAATCCAAAGGTCCGGTGGGACTGTCAGAATAATTATATTTCTGAAACTTCTCACAAATAAAAAATAGATTCGCCCATTTTAGTGTAATAATATTCCGTTGAGAAATCCCATTCTGGACAACGGTGTTGAAAAGGTTAAGTGGAATGTTGGGAAAATGGCTGTGCGGTAATTCTCAGATTCTCAGTAAGTCAATTCGCAGTGATTGACACAGCATCAATTCTTCTCCGACTTGCATAACCATCCTTCCAGCCTCTAAATGTATTACCTAAACTGACTGACCCAAGCAAATCACAGTGGTGCACACAAGAAGGAACATTCAAGAAAAGTCGTCGATAATTAAATCAACAACTTCGAAGAACAAACTTCAAGTAGATATATAAGTACAGTTAAAACTAGAAGTCCTGTCCTGAAATGCGCACAAATAGCACGTCGATTTGCGCGTTAATCTACGCGTTATGACGATGGTAAGGCTATCAAATTCTGCACATACGGCCTGTGAACAAGCAAAGTTTCAGCCAATGGACCTCCGGGTAACCCGGAGGTCCATTGGCAGAAACATTGCTTGTGTTTGCTATGGGTAACAAGGAGACCCTGCCTTGCTTTGGATGCCATTCGATGTGGCAATTGCGCGCAATTCTTGCGCGCAATTAAGCCTAGATAAGCGCTCAGTTCGTGACAGGACTTTTAGTTTTAACTGTACGGGTTTTTTTTTTTACTTCCCACCTCTGCTATTCCATAAATTCTAATTAAATATACACACATTATACATCAAAGGGAAGCTAGTGATGTTTAGAATACAACAAATATATGCAGTCAACTCATAAACTTGGTCCCAGGCACTAATGGTTCCTTGAAGATTGCTACCGTATTCGTACCAGAACTGATAAAAATCCCTTACTTATATAGCACCTTAATAGATAGGGTGTTCACTGCCGATCTAGTCAAGGGTTAAATCGTACCATACTTAGCGAACAGCCGGGGTACTTAATCAAATCGTTGATAGACTTTGTAAACGAGGTTCACGCGTCGTAAGGCCGCACCACACACAGGGTCAGTTTGATGAATTTTGAGCCCCGAGATGAATTCTATTACTATGCCAGGGACCGAGTTCATGGTGTCGAACTTGTCATACAAATGGTTCAGGTCTTGTTCAAGGCGTATATAACGTTTGACCTATATTCAACCCAGGAGAAACATTTGCTCTCTGTTTTATCAAGACGTGATTGTTTCGTGTGGGTAATTTACACTCCAGAAATAACATATACATCCCTATAACAACATGCTTTCTGAAAGTCTGTATTGCTAATTGACCCAATCGAAATACTCAGTATCGTACGATTTCAGATCGTACCATATGACGTCATGATTGGTGTCCAATAAAAAGCAATTAAGGTTGTATCAGAAATGTGAAGCATGACTTTTCGAATTCAAGCTTTAATTGAGTCTGAGTGGTAACAAATAGTAGCAAATGTCTGAATTGTGAGGTCGAAAAAGACACGCAAAGCAATGAGAAAATTACGGATGGCGCCCAATATTATACATGCTGAGTTTATTTTTCGCCAACAAGGATTGGATTTGCTTTCTTGAACCACTAACTCTAAACAATCATTACTGTCTCGTGCACTGACATCAAATGACCAAACTGTCAAGCAGGAATTTTGTCTCATAAAGCAACTAGCATTTCACCATTCTTGTCTCAATTTGACAGAGCACGAAGAGTTCTGTAACAAAATTTCATTGGCTAAAAGCCCCAGGGATGCACGTTAAAAATATTGATTGGTCTACCCCACACATTCACCTTGCAGCCATCATATTTAATGAAATTATGACGTATCATGTTCCTGGGCCGGAAAGCGGTCTCTAAGATTTAAAGGATTAACAACGATATTTTTTTTATTAACCCTTTATCTAATGTAACTCCAAACCGTTCTGCGTTTTTCGTAAAGATCGGCCTTCAGAAATTATTATTTGTCTCATTAAGTCTCAAACGAAAAACTTCAAATTCTCATAAGAACGAAATCGTGGAGCTCATTCCAGTAAGTGGCCATTTGTAAGCCGAAGAGTTCGGAGTTTCGTATATATTTTATTGTCGACATTCTGAAGATGATACATCATCCTAAGTTTCTGTGGAACGTGATTGACCTTGTGTGTGACATGAACGTCACTTCTCTATAAACATTTCACTGTATTGGTTATATCCCCATTGGGACTCTGCCTGTCGTTACCCCTTGTATATATTTATATTCTTCGCCCCAAAATGCATAGCATTTCATCAACATTAACAGTCGCTCTTACCCTTAAACAACTCAACTGAGGCATTAACAAGACGAAACCGGCATGATATACAATTCGTGAAGATTTATCTCTACTACACAAGTTTGGCGGAATGGTTCCACATAGAAACCCAATTTTTTCACCACAATTATGGTTTAAGTCCCGCCTGCCAACATACACCAACTTTTTCATCAAGGTATGCCTTCGTCGTTAGAATATTAGCCACTCGGGATTATATTTCAACAAGAGCACCGCCAAGCGTGGCTAAATACGCCCGTTGTGGGCGCGGTGTCGTTGCGGTAACCGGTTCTCGTCAGATCACCGAGGTTGAGCAACGTCGAGCCCGGTTAGTCCTCGGATGAGTGACCGTCTGAGCGATCGATTCGGACTCGCGCGTTGTGTCCTTGTGCAAGGCACTTAACCCCGGTGCTTCACATGTGGGCACGATGACACAGTGTACTAAGGCGAACTGTACGGCGATAGTGCGCATGTCTTCAACCAATCTAACCCTGCCTGTGCTGCAGTACGGAGTTAGATGTTGGGGAGCTGGCAGCTGCTCGTCGTTGCTCGGTGGTTCTCTCCGGGTACCCCGACTTGCTCCACCCGAAAAACTGTCACGGCCATGATTAGCCATTATGCATAAGTATGTGACCTTAAACACCAATAAAATAAATACGCCCGTTAGCCATTTTTTGAATTGTACTACCCTAAACTACTAAACAAAATGTTAATCAATGGTCTAATTCTAAGTTGAAAAAGGGCCGTAACTCATGTAAACATAATTGGACGGAACCCATATTCGAACTTGGCCTGTATGACTAACTGGGTAATACACATACCACCTTTGGTTGAGATCAAATGATCCAAACTGAAGTCATCGGTCGGAAACCAAAAAGGATATCGGACGGACAGACGGACGGACAGATTGATTTCGTTATCCGACCGTTTTTCAAACGGGCTACAAACATTTATTGGAAATGTATACGAGGGCAAATAAAAGATGCATGTAGTAGTCGAGACGCAACGTTTTAAACACGCTCCGTACTGCACATTGATCATGATTTCCCTCCTCTTTTCCCAATTGTACGAACCGCCGTCAATTTGTGTGGCCGCCTGTGGGTGCGGCATAAGTGAAAGGCTCGCAAAGAAAAGTCTCGTAAGAACGTTCATGATTTCTAGCAAGGGCGAGCCGATATCTTAAACTGTAATCCAGACGAAAATATTGCGACTACAAAACCTACTGGAGGTTTAAAACCATGCTCATCTATGTTACTATCTGTGAAAAGCCTGTATGTTAAATGTAAACATAAACCTTTAATCCCACTACCGGTGTAAAGCGTATGCGGTTAAAACGTTTCCAATGGCAAATCCATTACAATTCGGTACAGTGGAAGAACAAGTTACAATCGTATATCGGCAAATGTACCGTGACACACTATACGCTGCAAAAAATATAGGTTCTCTTTAGAACCAAAACTGGTTCTAATCTTGTCCCTGAGATGGAACCAGTTCTGTTTAAACAGTATGCATTTCAAATCAAATAAATTTACCAAGAATTAGCATTCAATTTTAACAGAATATTACATGAACTGAAGTAGATTCAGCAGCTTATTCAACGCAGTCGCCAAACATTTTGAAACAAAGGAGATATGAACAGTTGGCATATCGAACCAGTTTTGGTTCTGTATAGAACCGAAACTGGTTCGATATGCCAACTGTTCATATCTCCTTTGCTTAATAATGATTTGAGACAACTTCGTATAAGCTCTAAACTTACGACTAAACCCCCTCAATTTATGTTTAATTCTGTTAATATTTACTGTTAATCTTTATAAATTTATTTGATTTGAAACAAATACTGTTTAAACAGAACTGGTTCCATCTCAGAGACAAGATTAGAACCAGTTTTGGTTCTAAAGAGAACCTATATTTTTTGCAGTGTAGTGTCTCGTTTGGATGAGCATGCCAGGGTGTGGTCACAGTCATATCGGATTCGTCTACTTCAATCATCTTCCAACCCGGACTGGCCTTCGGGTTGCAAGATGGATGAAGTAGTCGAAACGGACCGAAGCTTCCAAAGGTGGGATTCATTGATCAAATGTAGTGTCGATTTGTAAATAATATATTATAGGAATGTCTGTATATTGGCACGTTTGTGTGCGCCCATTTTAACTCATTGTGCAACCACGTAACATGTCTGTGAAAAAAGTGGAGGGGCACGTGTCACCTGTACCCCCTGGTTCTGCCGCCTCCGATACTTTCTAGTTCTCATTTCTAATTCATGCCTACGTTTTATATTCCTTGATACGCGTTACAAACATCATTTGACGTCAAGCGTTAACATACATAAAACAAAGACTAAACATGGCTTCAATATTGTCCGTGGCCTCAGAATATTTTGCGAAAAAACTGTGTACAACAGAAAACTACTACCTGCGTCTATGCAGCACACACGAATTGTCCTAGTTAAGACAGAACTCTAGTTGAAGTTTGTAACTTTTGTGCAAATGGTCCATGACAAAACAGAAATCGGGCGGTTGAAGATACTAGCCAAAATTTGTCCGTGTTTCCAAGTTTTGGTTGATGATGCAGAAGAAATAATTATGAAAAACGTTTCTTCAATAGCTTGGAGCGTGATCCTCAGTTTTGAAAAGTTATAGGTAAATAGGTAACGGATGGGGTGGGGCAATGACAATTAAATTAGAACCTATTAGAATAAAGAAATAGAAAATGTAAGCCAGAAAGGGTAATTTGGGTCATCCACCCTATTCGTTGTATTAAAGACATTGTGCTTGCTTATTTTATAATCCATTATAAGTTAGGAGGTCTGTCTGGACACTTTGATATGTTTGGAGAAATGTGGAACTGTGTCGCGATCCGGAGGGTAGTGAATATATGGTTATAGCTAAAGATAAAAAAAAGCATTACGGAAGAAATCCAAAGTTTGTCCATTGTGTTAAACTAAAATTGTGGGCAATGCTGCAAAAGGGAAAAGTGTCTCATTTCAATTTATAAATCGTTTGCAGAAACACCTGTATATTACTGCAGGAAAGACAAAACATTTCACAAATTGCATTGTTACTGGCACTGGGAAGGTTACACTGAGAGATGCTGAAACGTTGTCCAAGAAACATAAAGTAGGTATAATCAAGTTTACCGGTTTGTTGGAACATATGGTCGATTGTGTTCTGTAAAGAACAAAAATCTTTCAAATTACACTGAATCACAGTGCAAAAAGATACCTGGAACAATGAAATAATTCCTGAAAATCACATTATGCAAATATGTTCCAATAAGACTAAAATCCTCGCTCTCTGATTGGACAAGAACTCGCTTAGTTTTTTTCTTTTGCTCCATCGGTTTATGTTACCGTCTGACGTCACTAAGTGAAATATTCGAAAATATGATAACAATGGGAGGAGATTCAAAGTGCATAGAGTCTGTAAAATCGTATTTTTCGAGGCCAGTGATTCTACGAAGGTATACTCCACTGGGAGTGATCTGCGCTTACAGAATCAGTTCGTTTCTTGTTTTTACGCTGATTCGTTACGACAGTGTGCAGACTCGTTCCCGATTTTCAAAAAGTTCGGAAGCTCTCTTTTTTTACGATGACAGATATGTGAGTATAACATGAGTATTTTGTCAAATATTGGTTACGGACGCCACTCGCCTGAACAAAGTTACGGCAATAACTCTATTTTAACGTCCTACAATAGTTTAGTGGCATATAATATAGTCACGTGCAGAATGCGTGCCTAAGAATCAGCGCATACAGTTAAAACTAGAAGTCCTGTTTATTTGGTAGTATATACAATAGAAGATTATGCATAAAAATTCACAATCCCGACCTCGATATACGTTTTGCTGTTATTAATACATGATATATAGAAGAGCTGTGTAGATGCCGGTTTACTTGCTGGTGCAAAATTTCAACAGTACACTACAGCACAGTACATGGAGGTAGATTGTCTTTAAATCGTGGTGATGTAGATTTTCCACTCATAAAATGCCTCTAATTTTGCATCAAAGTACAAGAACCATCAACAAAATTGGATCTCGTAGACCACTGGGTTGCACTCGGTGGTCCATTGGATGAAATTTATCACATCGCGTTTTAGCGACAATACACCCTCCACGCACTGTACGTGGATAAGTATTTTCATTGTTATGCCCTCAAACTCTGAAGGAGGATTCGGAGATATCCAGTGAACACCTCCGTCTGTTCATCTGTCTATGAGTCCGTCTGTCTGTCATTACAAAACGTTTAATTTCAAAACCGTCTGTCGGACATGGATCTCCTTTGTTATACTGACAGACCCACATGGGGGAACGAATATGCACAATGAAGGGTTCCGTACAATATTTTGTCCAAGAGTTATGGCCTTTTTTCACTCTTTCGACTTAGAAAATGTTTATGTCCCACAACATCTTTATGGCTATCGAACATGCCTACGAGTCGAGGGCAGTAGCCCATGCTTTGCGTAGCCCTTGTTAATATTGTTTCGCTCAATTTTGTAGTTTAGGCCAATCCCAGCTTCCTCTGACAGTTCGCCCTTTAAACCATCTGGGACTTAGCCTATGCGTTTAAAGGGGCGCGTCAGAGAAAGCTCGGGTTAGACAGGGACACACACCGATTACATTTATTCTGCGTCATATCTGGCGCCCAAGTGTGAACGTGTCGATTTTAGTGTTAATGACAGACCGCACATTGGAGTGCCGACGAATGGGAAAATAGTAAACATATGTAGCCTTACATGTACAATGTACACATTACTTGCATCTTTTGAAACAAAAGTGTTATATATATAATCCCACTAACCCACCCCAAAAAGTGCAATATTTACAGTTGGATTATAAGTATACAGTGTCGCCTTTTAGACTTTTAACTGAAGTTTTTCGCCATGCAAACTTCGGGGTTCATTTTTATCTCACCTGACTGAATGCCAGTGGGAGCTTAAGTGATCACTTTCTGTCCGTGGTCCGGTGTCCGTCGTCCGCCCACCCGGCGTGAACTTTACGTTATTGACTTTTCCTCATAACCCACTGGACCGAATTAAACCAAATTTGATATACATGCTCCTTATCATAGGTCAATTAAAGTTTGTTCAAATAAAGTTGCCACGCCCAGAGAGGGCAACAGAAGGGCCATTACTCCGATAGCAACCATAAATTGATTTCCAAAATTAAAACATTCTTCTTCTCCAGAACCACCAATTAGAATCTTCTGATATTTGGTGTGTAACATCTCTGGGGGGGGGGGGGGGGGGGTGGCAGATTGAAGTTTGTTGAAATCGAGTTCCTGGTTTAATATTTGGGCTCCTTATGGGAGCTAGAGCTGTAGGTTTTTAAATTTCTTGTTCGGTTTCGGTTTTGGTTTATCAGGTGGAGTAAAACCTCGGTTCGGTTCGGTTTTCGGTTTGTTCATGAGGCCAAATAAAATTCAATAAAACTCATTCTTATGTCCGGAGTCATAACTGAATGGCAGTGAAATTGAGTGAAACTCAATGAATGCCCGAAATACGCTATAATACATGAAGAATCAGGAAGGCCAATATAATAATTACCTAAATATACAGAACTGTTATTGTGCTTGGCCATTTTTCGAGGTCTGACACCTACACGCAACATGAGGGAAGCTAATAACACAACTAAACTGAAATGTCGGAAATTCACAGAATCTAGCCTTCCCATAGTAGTGAGAGTACCCAGACACTGCCATTGGCTACATTCTGCGAATTTCTGCAGCAAGAGAGTATTTAATAAAAAACGAAAAACTTTAGATTATGGGATGTCGACGGTTTCGGTTTCGTTTTTTTAAAAAAACTAAAAACCTCGGTTCGGTTTCGGTTAATCTACAGCTCTAATGGGAGGCCGAATTTTAATTTAGTCCATATGAGGAAATTTCTTTAAAACTCTTCTTCAGATGCACCAATCAGAATCCTTTCATATATGGTATACAACATCTTTAGGGAGGTCAAATTCAAATCGGGTCTCTGGGTTAATGATTGGGTTCTCTGTGGAAGCCTGAATTTGAACTTAGTGCAATATGAGGAAATGTTTTAAAAACCTTCTTCCGATTCACCAGTCAGAATCATTTCAAAATTGGTATACAGTTTTGCTAGGTGGGGCAGATGCAAGTTTGTTCAAATCGCATCCCTGGGTAAATATTTGTGCTCTCCATGGGAGCCCGAATTTGAACTTAGTGCTACATGTATATGAATAAATTTCTTTAAAAATCTTCTTCTTCAGATCCACCGATCAGAATCCTTTCATATGTAGTATACAACATCTCTAGGTGGGTCAGATTTCAGTATGTTCAAATTGGGTTCCTGGGTTAATGCTTGGGCTCTCTATTGGAGTCCAAAGTTTAACTTGGTGTAATGTAAGGCCATTTCTTTAAAAACCTCCTTCTTCAGACCCACCAGTCCGAATTCCTTCGTATTTGGTATATAACATCTATAGGAGGGTCATATTCAAGTTTGTTCAATTTGAGTCCGTGGCTTGATATTTGGGCTCTCAAATCCATTTCTAAGTGTTTTTTTTTTCCATAAAATTTGCCTCTCATGACTTAATTCCTCTGTAGTGTTGATGAACCGTGACTAAGAGAATGTAACCTCAAGTACTTCTTTGAACCACTTCGTCAGGTGAGCGATTAAGACCCCTTGTGGCCTCTTATTTTATTTGTACTTGCTCAAAGAGTGCATTTAGAAGTAAAACAAACGAGAATCAATTCTTATTTTGACACCCTGTGCGTTCCCACAGGCCCGCTGTGTGAAAATTACTATAAACGTTCGTGACCAAACACGCAACGACCGTTGCCTTCATTTCCCAATGGCCCACACACCCGCTGATAATCAATAAATCAACCAGTCAATCAATCAGTAAATTAACAAAGGGTATTGATGCTGAAATGGGAGAGCTTTGTGAGAATCCCTTTCGGGAATTCACACGCCTTGTTGGATTTCTCTGTCGGTCAAAATGCAATGACCGCAATGGATCTGCCATTCATTTCTTATAACACCTATAGTTTACAGTTAGCTGAAGGGGGTGTCAGGGCCATGACATGGAGGAATAAGAAACATTGCGTGCTTATTCGAAGCACTTCGCTTGTAGAGCTGTAGGTTAACCGAAACCGAACCGAGGTAGATACACAACAAATATACTGATGATTCGAGCGGAAGTATTATTAGATGTATCCAAGGTGTATAAACCAGCAGGGGGGGGGGGGGGGGGGGGGCAGGTGTCCACAGTATAAAAATTAACTGGGGGGCAGGTGTCCTGTTAATAAAATTTAGTAGGGGGGCAGGTGTCCAGTCCTGGAAAATCCTAAGAGGGGCAGGTGTCCTATTCTGTCAATTTTGACAGAGGGGGCAAACATCCCGGGGGCAGATGCCAGGGATTCGTGATAGTGATTGCAACGAATCTGAGCCCATCAGATCTGCCTGCCTACGAATCTGCGCCATTGATGGAAAGAATCAGAGCCCATGACGTGTCTCCAAACTTCCCCATTGGCTTCAAAACTACATAAGATAATATTACTATTTCACTTATGCTGAACTTATGAGTTATAGAACTGAAGATTTCGTGAGTAACTGTGTTTCTCTGTTATTTTTTTTATACAACAAACTTGTTCGAAAGGCAGGTTTTACGGAAAATCTTCGAGAACTACAGTTAAAACTAGAAGTCCAGTCATGAAATGCACACAAATAGCACGTTGATATGCGCGTTAATGTACGCGTTATGGCCTAAGTAAAGCTATCAAATTCTGTACATATGGCCTGTGCACAAGCAATGTTTCAGCCAATGGACCTCCGGGTAACCCGGAGGTCCATTGGCAGAAACATTGCATGTGTTTGCTATGAGTAACCAAGAGAACCTGCCGTGTTTTGGATGCCATTCGATATGGCAATTGCGCGCAATTCCAACGCGCAATTAAGCCTAGATAAGCGCACTATTCGTGACAGGACTTCTAGTTTTAACTGTAGCTGATCAGTGCCAAGTTTCACACAAATAGAAACAAAATACCTTCTCATTTTGTAACGCTTCGTACTCTTAAAATACGACTACTCGAGGACTCAGTCGGACCCAGAACAGTTGTAATAATCCCCCTGTGTTCTTTTTTGGTTAAATACTCGCCATATTTATATCATTTCTTGTCGATAAACATGCATCTTCTTGATAAAATCGGAAAGAATCTGCGCAAAAATCGCGAACGAATCCGAGCGGAAGTAATGAACGAAGTGCTTCTGTAAGCGACGGCCACCCCCAGTGTACTCACAACCCACTTCTAAAATAGTCGACGTTACTCCATCTCAGTTCAAATCAAGAACTTGTTCAAGATTTGAACTGAGATGGAGTAACCTCAACCTTTATCAGGTGTTATTTATTTTTCGTTGCCCAGTGATGTTGTGGGGTATACGAGAGGTTTATTTATTAAATGTGTTATCGTTAAAGGTGCCTTGTTTATTGAAGTTGCTTTGTTCATTTCACGGTGTGGGTTTTGGGCTTTGGGAGGGTCTCATTAGAACATATATGTTATTTTGATGAACTGACGGTATCATTAATCGTGATTTCCCTTCCCTTTTCCAAATCGAACGAACAGGCGTCCATTTGTGTAACCGCCTGCTGTGGTTAAAACGTTTTCAATGGCAATTCCATTTTACATATTTACACCTACAGTAGTATACTTCGCGATGTTTCATTCAAACATACGACGTTTTGCGATACTATCTACTTTCCAATATCGGGATTTAGTTTTTGTTAACTAATTTATTTATTTTTTTTATTATTATTCATTTATTGGCGTTTAACGACACTTTCGACGGTCAGGGTCATCTCGTGTTGGATAGTTTACGGTGGATGACGACGGAGTACACGGAGAAAACCACCGAGCAGCGGCGAGCAATGTCAAACTCCAAACGAATTAAATCCTGCACAAGCAGGGTTAGCATTGATTGAAGACAAGCGCATCATCGACGTGTGCAGTACGCCTTCATAACTGACAATGTTCGTCATTCGAAGAGATTTACATGAAAGTTATCTCCCCTTAATTTTCTAAAGTTGTCCGAACATTTGACACTAAAGGTGTTGGAATTTCATACAAAAATTGAAATTTTGAAAATGTTAGCGAAGCTGTATCATCGATGTGTTCATCATTTCACAAACTTCGATAGGTGGTTGCACTGCAGCGCTGGGTGATATCTTTTAACCCTTTAACCAACGAATCGCCCGCATCCGCCCGCGTGATATGCAAATACAGATGCTGAAAAAATATTATTTTTCGAACAATTTTAACAAAAACATATCATGTGACCCCTCTTTGGAACGAGTTCGTCGAGCTCGTTCCAAAGAGGGGTCACATGATATGGTTTTGTTGAATTTTTTTTTAAAATTTAAAAAATGATATTTAAAATAATTAATTTTGAAATCGTCTGCATTGGGTAAAGGGATAAAGTGATTTTATATATATATACACATGCTTATGAACCCTTTCGAAAATTTTCATTAGTCCTGAAACGGAAAAAGCATCATTTATAATGTGTCTGGGTCAGAAAATTTACCGGATTGATGTCAGAGTCGAGATTTTGAGGTCAATGTCAATTTTAGAATAGGAAATTTGAAACTCAAGTTTCCAGTTGGAAATAAAAGATCAAAATTTCTCATCATTAAGTTGAGTCTTAATATTTTTCATGAACAATGTTAATTTATTGTATTTCCAACTATTTGATTTTTGACCTCAGATTTCCAACTATTGAAAACAATACTCCTAGCTGGGGGTGGGGGTGGGTGGGGGTGCGACACCCCCTGTCGCCACATCCCTGAATACAAAGGCTGGACTTTTTTCCCAATCAGTTTGAACGTCATACTATTATTCTCTGTTTAAACCCTTTTAAAAATAAGAAAACCGGCGCTATCATCAACTTTTCATGTTCTGTAACTTTTCTTCATGTTCATTATATCAACGGTATGTGCGTCGTGACATCTAAGACAGACACTATCCTTTTCCATGAAAATAAAAGACTAGGAGATAAGAGCCCACAATTATATTTGTTTATTTATTTATTGGTATTTAAGGTCACACACTTATGCATAATGGCTAATCGTGACCGTGACAGTTTTACGGGTGGAGGAAGCCGGAGTACCAGGGGAGAACCACCGAGCATCGACGAGCAACTGTCAGCTCCTCAACATTCTAACTCTGTTCAAGCTCCGCTCAAGCAGGGTTACAGCGGTTGAAGACATGTGCACCATCGACGTGCTGTACGCCTTAGTACACGGCGTCATCGTGCCCCCATGTAGGCAACCGGGATAAAGTGCCTTGCCCAAGGACACAACGCGGGTCGTCCCGGACTCGGATCGAACTCGGGACAAGGGCCTACAAAGTAGACCTTTTGTTTCTCAGGCCATTTTTGTAAAACTGCCTGCGGGCGTGCGGTTTTTTATTTTAATTTTTATTTTTGTAATTATTTTTTTGCCATCAAAAGTTCAAATTCTTGGTTTCTTTTATGTTTTAGGCCTCATAGTCTACAGAATAGCAGGGGTGGTGGTGGTGTTTTTTGTCTCTTGAGTGCAAGAAGGCTTTGCAATGCAAAAGCATTGAAAAGCCTCGCTGCACTCAAGAGAAAAAGTTATCAATTTTATTAACTAAAAAACAAAATATTATCAGACATAAACCATTTAATTTTTAATTTTTTATGTTTGCATTGTTTTTAAAAAGAGAGCATGTGGCAGCCAAAGGGACAATGCGGGAGGGCCTGAGAAACAGAATTTTAACTTTTTAGACCTAAGATTTGTTAATTTTTTTCTGGGAAGAATAAAATCTTGCAAATTACATGTACTGTAAAATCACATTCGCTGAACAAAGAGCCAAAGTGGACGTTTACACAGATGCTTCTAATCAGCTTGTCATAAAAATCCACGTTTCCTTTTTGTAACTTTTGATAAACGAAAGCTGTTAATTTCGTTTGTTAAAAGTAACAAAAGGAAACAAACCTCAATCTCTACTGATGCCATAGATGATTTCTCAACAATTATATGCTTCTTTATAATAATTCTAGGGGAGATAACTTTACAGAAAGTCGATTTTTATGACAAGATAAGTCAGAAGTATGTACACAGCGTCACCGTGCCCCTAGTTTTTTTCAATAAGCTATATAATTAAAATTAAATTTACTTAACCCTGAAAGATACCATAGTCATCCACAGGTGTATGCCTCGCACGTTGGTAGCATGTGGTCGCTATGAGCCTGAAAGACCTACCTACAGCAGGACAGGGGTATGTTCGGTGGGAATGTTCGATTGAATAGGAATAGTTTCCCGGTTCGTTTACTTCGTAGAATTACCACAAATAACCCGACAACCACCGAAACGGACTTGGAGAAGCCCCATTTTGGGTTCAAAAGAGTAGCACGTAGTGCTATAAGACGCGTTCTATTGTGTAAGAGAAGACTGCTGGTTCGGATTCCTGCAGAATCTCCTTTACTTTGTAGAATTACCACAAACAACCTGATAATTTTTCACAGAATTACCGAAACGGACTTCAATATATATAAGAATAGCACGTAGTGCTACAGTACCGAGAGGGCTTCGTGGGTGTAAATTCGATTGCAATCGGGTCGCGATCCAGGCACGCCCCGATCGAAATTCTCTCACCGACTTATGGCGACAGTACTATAGTTTATCTGATATGGTACAAGGCGTGATGTAAGAAAAAACAAATTACGAAACCGGAAACTATATTTGATTGCACGCTGCCTTTATTTACAATGACATCGCGGTGGTTCGTACCCACGCCGAGAGAGTTTCCTTCGCCTGAGGGAAACTCTCTCGGCGTGGGTTCGAACCCCCGCAATGCCATTGTAAATAAGACCAGTGTCCTTTCTAGATTTTATAGCACGCGTGAAATTTGAAAAGGTGACGTTCTCGCTGATTTCGGGGTAGTGCAGTATGTAGAATTAAGTGATGTAATTATGTGATGTATATTTTGTAGCATTCTGATGAAGGTTTTGTCCCTGCTCTGCTCTGTCGTTTCATCTGTCAGCCGCATTATAGAATTCCGTCGGTAGAAAAGGCTTCTCTGTCGTTTTATCTGTCAGCCGCACTATGGAATTCCGTCGATAAAAAAAGGCTTCTCTGTCGTTTTATCTGTCAGCCGCATCATAGAATTCCGTCGGTAGAAAAGGCTTCTCTGTCGTTTTATCTGTCAGCCGCATTATAGAATTCCGTCGGTAGAAAAGGCTTCTCTGTCGTTTTATCTGTCAGCCGCATTATAGAATTCCGTCGGTAAAAAGGGCTTCTCTGTCGTTTTATCTGTCAGCTGCACTATAGAATTCCGTCGATAAAAGAGGCTTCTCTGTCGTTTTATCTGTCAGCCGCATTATAGAATTCCGTCGGTAGAAACGGCTTCTCTGTCGTTTTATCTGTCAGCCGCATTATAGAATTCCGTTGGTAGAAAAGGAAATAAAAGAACAATTGATTCTGAGATGCTAATTTCAATTTGTGTGTTCTGAACTGATCTTTATTTCGCAGTAGTTTATTTACGAAATCTTGAGCCACTCGGAGGCGGCAGAACCGTAGAGGGGGCAGGAGGGTGTTATTCCCATCCACTTTTATCAAACAGTGCCGCTGTCATTAGAAAAGAAAAGTGCCTCCGCGACAGACGGTAGAGCTGTTGATTAACCGAAACCGAACTGAGGTTTTTAGTTTTTTAAAAAAAACCGAAACCGAAACCGTCGACATCCCGTAATCTAAGGTTTTTCGTTTTTTATTAAATACTCTCTTGCTGCAGAAATGCACAGACTGTAGCCGTTCCAGAGTAGTGAGAGTATCCAGACACTGCCAATGGCAGTGTCTGGGTACTCTCACTACTCTGGGAAGGCTACATTCTGTGAATTTCCGACATTTCAGTTGAGATGTGTTTGCAGCTTTCCTCAAGTTGCGTGTAGGTGTCAGACCTCGAAAAATGGCCAAGCATAATAAATGTTCTGTATATTTAGGTAATTATTATATTGGCCTTCCTGATTCTTCATGTATTATAGCTTATTTCGGGCATTCATTGAGTTTCAATTTCACTGCCCTTCAGTTATGACTCCGGACATAAGAATGAGTTTTATTGAATTTTATTTGGCCTCATGAACAAACCGAAAACCGAACCAAGGTTTTATTCCACCTGAAAAAAATCAAAACCGAAACAGAACAAGAAATTTAAAAACCCACAGCTCTAACAGACGGGAATATCCCAAGCGTCCATTCACACGTAGGTATTGCAGAGTAATGGACGGGACGTGACAACCGGTACATATTCACAATTCCATATTTGACATTCGTATCAACTGAATTTATCAGTTGATAGAATGTCGAATAAGGAATTGGTTGTCACCTTCCCCGAGGGTATAAATGAACTTGCATGCGTAATTCTGCAATGACCCAAATTTAATCCCTGAAATTCGTGTCCATGTTTATGTATAATGGTTAGCGTACCGTACAAGGTTACAATACACTGTTTTTTCCCATTGGCAACAGTACAAACCTTTTCCTCTCTCTCTCCACCTCATCAAGCCGATTTTGGTAAAATAACCCTATATCCATTTAGTTTATCACCCCTTGAAAAAAATATACTGAAAAAAATAAAGGTCGACATAAGACTTTTGCCTTTAAATTTGGTGATTCCTATACTGCCGTCCAGTTTCGCGCTGATACATATACTTTTACCAACCCCACCAAATTTCTCTCACACTTTTCAGCTGATATTTAACACCACTATTTTATTTTTCACCACTACTTTGAAATTTTATTCACCCTTACAAGCTCAGTTCATTTTCCACCAACTGGATAAATCAGAGAACGTTTTTCCTCCATTAAAGGTTGGGGTGCAAACTGCTAGAGGCGCTTTTTGCATGAAGATAGTGTATTGTAACCTATACGTCTAACAAAGTCAATAAAATTATCTGTAATTTGGCCGCACAAACTTGATCTTCTGTTTCTCAGGCCATTATTTGTAAAATTGCATGCGGCCGAGCGGTTTTTTATTTTATTTTTTATTTCTGTAATTATTTCTTTGCCATCAAAAGTTAATGTTCTTGGTTTATGTTTTAGGCCTCATAATCTACGGAATAGCGTGGATGGTGGCATGTTTCGTCCCCTGGGAGAAAGAAGGCTTTGCAACGCCTTCTTGCACTCAAAGTACAAATTTATTAACAAAAATTATTTTGGGTAAAATATCAGTCATAAACCATTTAATTTTTATTTTTTTAAGTTTGCATTGGTTATAAAAAGAGAGCAAATTTTTTTTAAAACATAATTTTATTTCTCAAAATAGAAATAGGGTTTGAGTGAGGAACAGGCATAGCCTATATCAACGTCACTCCCAATACATTTCACAAAGTACAAAAGATAATAAGTGGGTGCAAGTGCGTGTGCAATGGAGGGCAACACATAATTCTAATTTCATTAATCACATTTTACGAAAAACTTAATTAAATTCTATGCGTGTTGACTCAAAAAATGATTCCAAATAACAAATTTAATGATTTTTTTTTATCTTCTGTTAACCCTTTACCCAACGTAGACGATTTCAAAATTTATTATTTTAAATATCATTTTTTAATTTTTTTCAAAATATTTCAACAAAACCATATCATGTGACCCCTCTTTGGAACGAGCTCGTCGAGGTCGTTCCAAAGAGGGGTAACATGATATGGTTTTGTTGACATTTTTCGTAAAATAATATTTTTTCAGCTTCTGAATTTGCATATTACGCGGGCGTATGCGGCCGATTCGTTGGGTAAAGGGTTTATATACCAACTGAATAGCTATATAGACTATCAAAATCATAAAATTATTCTCAGAAAATGATAATCAAAAACATTAACCCTTCCATTTTTCTCAAAATGAAAATGAAAACAAAATGTACTTTTGTTGCATAAAGTGTTTGGATAAAGTACAGTTTGCAGTAGAAGTACAACATATGACAGAAGCACACTCTAACATGAGATAATCATATGACCTCAATGAAAAATGACACAAACGAACACGCTGTGCTGGCTACAGATCTCCAACCACTGCCACAAATGTAGCAAAAAACTTACACCAGTTCATCTGAGTCCTCACATTTCAATCCCAGAGCCAGAATCGCAAACTGTTTCATTCACATACAGTGCACAGAGATAACAAGCTACTTGGGAAATTAATTTATCATATGACTCGTCCGTTTTGTTCACTTTAAAACATTTGATATTTTGTTTTCATATTAATCAGTGATAAATAAAGCCTTCCGTCAATTTCATTGGTCTGTTTCAAAACTAGACAATTTGATTGGCTGAACAAAATAAAACCTTTTCATAATTTGCATAATTAGAGTTGGAAACTTTCATTGGGGTTCAAAACTGAACAATTTGATTGGCTAAACAAATACAACTGGGTAACATTTGCATAATTTCAGTAGGGAGAGTTTACGTTATCTGTCCTATTTAGGGTGGGTTATATTGTATTACCTAAAAGAAAAACGCCATTCATTTTTTTTATATTTTCACTTTTTGCTTCCAAAACATAGGTTATGACCCCTCATTGGAACGAGCTCGACGAGCTCGTTCCAATGAGGGGTCATAACCTATGTTTTGAAAGCAAAAAATGAAAATTTTTAGTTATACGAGGATGTTTTTTCCAAGTGTAGTCTGCAACCCAAGTTAGGTGATGGGTTAAAAGGGTCATACTTAGTGGCTAATTTGTGCGTATGTGTGTCATATGATAAATAGAATATGAAATGAGTGTTTTTCTCATATAATATTTATGAAACTCGTCCAAACTTTCCGTTTGGGTTCGCCAGAGGCTCGCCAAAACGGAAAATTCTTAGACTCGTTTCATAAATATTATATGAGAAAAACACTCATTCCATATCCTCTATAAATCACACTTGTGGGTGATCCAGATATTGCCAAAATGAGACTAAAGTGCAAAT
The DNA here is from genome assembly GCA_031216915.1 of Pictodentalium vernedei. Lineage (NCBI taxonomy): Eukaryota > Metazoa > Mollusca > Scaphopoda > Dentaliida > Dentaliidae > Pictodentalium > Pictodentalium vernedei. The sequence goes on from CM062291.1 coordinate 463,602,831, forward strand.
TTCCCCCTGGTTCTGTACTGAGACCATATTAAGAAATGATGTGCATTCTGCTCATTGGGATGAACCTGCATGTTCTGAAAAGATGTGTGGGTACTAACCTCATGAGGCGTCCTGTGGTACTCATGACTGCCAAATTTTCAAAGTAAATTGATCAGGAGAGATGAAATGTGATGGGTGGAGATAAAAAAAATAATTTTTACAAATCAATTCACAATTGAGATTTGAGTCCCTCAATTTTGTACAATATCACAGTTTTTCTTCATTTGACCCACATTCTCAAGTCAGCATAATACATGTAGCTATATGCCCATTCCACTCTATCTCTACTTCTTTGACATTTAAAAAAAAATAAGTTACTGAACCAGGTTGGGATCAGCATAGTGAATCATTCCAGCCAGATCCAACAACTTATTTTAACAGAGATCTTCTCAAAACAATAGTTTTATAAACGACTACAGTACAGTCGCTGTGGACTGGTCACTTCCCACGCGTGGGCAATATTTCCACGGACGCAATAATATTAGATTCCAAACACTAATTACAGGAATAATCATCAAAAATTGAATTAATGAAGCATCGGGTACAACCCGGGTACAACCCGGTGCTTTATTAATTAAAACTTTGCTAATGGTGATTTTTACTACCTGGTAAACAGATGCGTGGACATAACTGCCCACGTGTGGATTACGACCAATCCACGGCGACTGTACTGTAGGTATCTTACACCATGCCTTTACGTGGGCAATCGGGATTAACCCTTTACCCAACAAATCGCCCGCATCCGTCCGCGTAATATGCGAATTCAGCAGCTGAAAAAATATTATTTTTCGAAAAATTTCAACAAAACCATATCATGTGACCCCTCTTTGGAACGAGCTCGTCGAGCTCGTTCCAATGAAGGGTCACATGATATGGGTTGTTGAAATTTGTCGAAAAAAATTAAAATACGATATTTCAATTAATAAATTTTGATATCGTCTGCGTTGGGTAAAGGGTTAAGTGCCTTGCCCCTGGACACAGCGCAGTTATCCGTTGTAGGGATCGAATCCTGTTCCTTTCGGTTTGAAATCCAATGCCCTAACCACTGACCCACAGTGCTCCCGTCCAGTGTGGTTCTCATGCCAATAATCGTACATTGGATATCGAGTCCCTGCACTTGTCAACGTAGAAATGTCTTTATGGATACCATTGGATTGTATCTGTAAAGTAAAAAAAACTAGCCCAACTTTTCAGAAGCAAATGATAGGCAACTCTACACACTAAAAACGAAAGTGTTAAAACTGACACTTTCAAGGTGTTAAACCCATTCTAACTCTTAGGGTTTTTTTAAACACCCAAAGTACAATGCTTTAAGCACTTAGATATTACAATCGTCAGACATCTGATACTGAATGAATGGCACTTCCCATGTGTCTGGCATTGGTGATTTGTCCAGAATCGTCCATAATTTGATTTGCGCTTGGCGGGTACATAATTAAAACGACACAACGCAGATGACGCGAATCAGGCTCGAGAGTTCGAGCCTGATCGCGTCATCTGCGTTGTTTTCTTTCAAGTGTCGCGACATTACACTTGTCAAGTGGTGTTATTGTAATACCTGTCAAGTTCTGGGATATCTACACTTGGTCAAAGTGCTAGTTCAGCACTTAGTAAGTGTTAAATACAGCACTTCAAGTGTAGTTTTTAACACTTTAGTTTTTAGCGTGTACTTGTACTCGCTGTTAAGTTATACAAAGTAGACCAGTGCGTAAACTCTAAAATCAGCTGGGTTAAAAATCTATCCAAATCCAATTTGAGTGAATATGTACCCAATTGGGTTCATGTTTACTAAACAAAGCGGATTTGGGTTAACTGTTAACCCAAGAGATTTTAGAGTGTATTTTGATATACCGGGTTCATACTGGAGACAGACAACACCAGTATGACGATAGTTAAATCGTACCAATTGAGAAGTGGATTAGTTTTGAGATTCGGTTCGGTTTCAAACCGTTTGTGTGATTCGATTCGAACGAAAAAGTATGATTCATCGAACCCTACGCTGTTAATGTAGTTACAGTTTAATAACTTTCACATCTCTAGAACTACTAACACCATATCAGCACTTGTTTTTTTTAATAATAATTGAAACATGTTTCGGATTATCCAATTAATCACATATTATCAACATTAATTCAATTATCAACATATCACATTATTAATTAATGCGCATGTTTGTTTGCTGCAGGTAAAAGAAATATTTATTATATGCTAGTCTGTGAGTTATCGCAAATTATCTAAAAGATATTTCTCGATATCAATCGACTTGACGGATATCGAGAAATAACCCTCAGTAGCTTCCTGAGTAGCGTCACGCTTCGGCACATGGCGTCGACTTGAACGTGGTCTTAAAGGAACGATCAACAGATCTTTGTTATTGTCTTGAAACTGTTTGCGGCCGTGCAAGCGCTCGTGAAAAATAAAATTTTCAGGTCAAACACTCATGAGATAATTCTGGATATTCACTAAAATAGCGTAGATATCCTCTATACAGTACGTGGAGAGTGGATTGTAACTAAATCACCCGCGGAGTGGAGTTATCACCCAAACTATAACTTTCAAATTTTATATATATCCACTAAAAACACAAGCAATGTTTCAGCCAATGGACCTCCGGGTTTAACCCGGAGGTCCATTGGCTGAAACTTTGCTTGTGCTTGTTATGCTTTGCATCAAATTTGCAATTATTGCTTGGGTGAAATCTCCACTCTGCGGGTGATTTAGTGATTATACACTCTCCACGTACTATACATTCGTTAAAAGCAATTGGCGATTATCGGGCGTCTGAAAAGTGAAAGCTAAAGAGAAAAAGTTTCTGTTGAGAATTCATTGTCTATTTAAAGCATCCCCACCCCACCCCGCACGCACGCACGCACACACACACACCCACGCCAAGATGACAACAAGTTGGACATGTTTCTACTTTTGACCAATGAGCAGTGTTCACGCTGTCGGATGTTAGTTTAGCAAATTGCACTAAAACGTTTGATATGGCACCAAACGCATAAATCTTTATTGGCTAAGGTTTTACCACCACAACGATTTGGCGCCAAAACAAAGCAATTGCGGTGGCGAAGTTCGCGATCTATGACGAAACAAACAAAAAGAAAATATTTTAATATTTCTAGAACAAGAAAAACTTCAGCTGACAATAAAGGTGAAAACAATATCGGAATTTTCATGAAACACGCCTAAAACTACGTGATTTTGTCAATAAGGCGTTAAAAATAGTGTGTCGACAACTTTTAAAATTAATCGTCAGTACATGGTAATGAGGCGTTGATTGTTCTTCAGTTAAATATAGTTGAACATCAACTTTACAAAAAAAGCAGCACATACTTAGATCAATACTTCATGCAGTCGCGAGTAACTGCCTTTTTGTAAAGACTGGTGTACCGCTAAACCCAGTGGATTAACAGTTACATCACCGAAAGGGACTATTGTCGCCTATTTTATGATGATTTTCTGTACCTTCTGGTTTCTGCAGATCAAACCTACCATCTGATTAATTGTTGGAAAGTGCTCAGAGAGCCTTTTCCAGCAATTAATCAGATGATAGAGTTTCAAGTACATCATAAATTTTAATAAACTTCCTCGCATATAGTCGTACATGGAGGTCCTCCATATATGGCTAAGGTGGGCGTGGCAGTAAAATGGTTAACAATAATTAGTCGACTGATCTATTTTATCCAAGTGACTTAGATGACTTATCTAATGTTGCATCCTTCAGTATAGAATAAGTGTAAAGTAATGGAAACTAGCTATTGAGATCTGCTCCGTTGTTGATATCTAATTCTTTAAACTTCTGCAGGGTAATTAACCCTTTGAACACTGGTGGTATCTTCCATGTTAGTTGCAGCAATTGGAAGAGTCCATATTCATTACCTGGGGGTAGACCAATTAACATTTTCAACGTGCAGCCTCTGGGCTGCACGTTGAAAATATTGATTGGTCTAATCTACATCATCATGAACCAGCCAACCTACGTAATACAAGTATGACGTACCATGTTCCTGGGTCGAAAATTCGGCCCTTTGTGTTCAAATGGTTAAATTTTGTTGCGGTCTTCATTTTGGCAAGGAAGAATTTAAACAATTAACTATTCTTTCATCTACTGCCATCTACTTAATTTATTTATTTATTGGTGTTTAAGGTCACATACTTATGCACAATGGCTAAGCGTGACCCTGACTGTTCTACGGGTGGAGGAAGCCGGAATACCCGAAGAGAACCACCGGGCAACGACGAGCAACTGTCACTTCCTCAACATTCTAACTCTGTTCAAGTTCTGCTCAGGCAGAGTAACAGCGGTTGAAGATATGTGCACAATCGACGTGTAGTACGCCTTAGTACACGGAATCATCGTCCCCCATGTTGACAACCGAGATAGAGTGCCTTGCCCAAGGACACAAAGCGGGTCTACTTAATTAACAAAGTATTAATTAATAATAATTTATAATAAATATTGTAAACATTATAATAAATATTGTAACGCCTATTGGTAAAAGCGAACTGATTTTCAGAGGTCTCCGTGTCTTCGCTAAAACCATGTGTTACTGTACAAATTTGTTTCCACGCTATTTGAGAACTGTCGCTTAACCCCAGTAATATAGTCCCATTGGCACAGGCAGATAATAAAACTCCGGAAGACCTTATTATAAAAGTGAATTTCTGCAGAGTTGTTATCTTCTAATCTCTAAACATAAAAATAAGTTGTTCATATTCTAGCACTTACCTTACAATGGAAACTGTTCGCCTGTGGTGTGTGCTGATCGGGCACAGTGACCAATTACATCTTGATAGATAATTCTACAAAGGCTTAGTTTATCGAGACACCTGTTTAAGGCGCTGTGTTGGCGTTTGATGTCTCGCTCAGATACTACAGAGTACCAGAGGACATTGCAAGTCACTGCACTCTGGTGAGTTTGTGGGTAGGTCTTAAATGGCAGACTGAAGACATATCTTTTAACGGCAGTATCACTTCGGTGAGACTGGGTAAAGTAACCAGACTGTCATCCACATGTTTCCCCCACCAACCGTTCATCATTTTAACCGCTATGGAACTATTTTCACCGTTACGTATTCTTATCATCCTTCAGTCTATCCCTGGAGGTGATCATCCATAGCTGAAGAGGCGAGCGTTGGTCCTGCGTCCCAAACGTACCCTTTTTGTAAACGTTCTCACAACGCCTTAAGATCCCGTCCGAATAGGACAAACAGCAGGCCTGTCTCCGAAACAGGGAAGTTCGGGTTGTTGGTACCCGGCAACGTGGTGTTTTTTTTTTCTCACTGGGTTAACACAATGGCTGTGCCTTCCTTCTGCCTTTTGCCTTATTGAACACCACCGTCATGACCACTTTCGCCATCGTGATCACCATTATCCTCAACTGGGCTCAGCTGCCTTCTCCACTCAGACGTGAGACACATGGCCAGATGCAGTCTATACTATGGCGGCCCCTACAGGTAAAGAGTGGCAGACTATATTTGCCTGAAGGTACTAGCTCCATACGTTGCGTGAGACAATAAAAAAAACACCGCCAACGGGGTCGAAAAGGGTGGACCCCCCCCCCCCCACCACCACCACCACAACGTCCCCGAACGCCTTCGGCGTGCCGAAACCATCCTTCCCTCGGTATGTGTTTAATTAACCCCCTTCACTCTGATGTCAAAATGCCAAAATTTCAGGAAGCTGTTATTTCCCATAATGCATCTAGAAATTTAACCAATTCAATCTCGTTTGACAGAGCTCAATGAGCTCTGTCAAACGAGATTGAATTGGTTAAATTTCTAGTTGCATTATGGGATTTTTTTTCTGCCTGAAACTTAGAGATTTTGACATCAGTGTGCAGGGGGTTAACTGGTTGAGTGCTAGACGCCACTATCAGGGCTTTCAAAAAAATGAGAAAAAGTGATCAAAAGCCAACAATTTTCTTGTTCATGTTTCATATTCAGTCAAATGTAAATGATATTTTGTTTATATAAATTTGTTTATTACAAATTATTGGAGAGTGCCTGTGGGCACTCTCCAGTAATTTGTAATAAACAAATTTTGGGAACAAATTCAGGCCACCAAAAATAATCTAGCCCTCAATCAGTTAATTAAAATTGTCTGTAATTACATAACCTAAGAATCAACAATAGATCAACCATAGACCGACCATCGCGGTAAAGGAAATCTGATGCAGGCATTTTTTGCGCGCCTACCGCTCGAGCAATTTTAATCCCACGTAAGCATTTTTTGCGGGCCTATTTTTAATCGTTTTTGATATTGCCCGTATCTCGGACATTCCGACATCTCCCTTTGGGAAGGATAACACAGACGTGGCATTTAGCCCGTCTTTTATCTTGAACCTTCAATCAAGAAAATATACGATGTCTGATCAGTCTGGAGGCGTCGGGCGGTTAATCATTCATGTTGGTCCATCATCAGCCTGTAGTGGCCTTAAAAAATATGTCATTAATTTTTGTATTACCTATAATAATGTTATTTTAGTTTTGCATATCTCACTATTTGATCTCAGGGGTAGAAATGTTTGAATTTTTACAAACCCATTTACCGCATATGTTCCGAGTGGAATCCAGGAGCAACTTCTTGCTCAGTATGCCTATACTGGGTGGGTGGGTGGGGGGGGGGGGGGGGGGGGTGGATTTATAAAAAATGAGCACCAGTTCAACAACAAGTTATTGACACTGATTTTTGCATTCGTTCCACAGACAACACATACACTATTTACTATACATTTTGAGGATGTTTGTGAAACAAAACAACGAAAAATAATTCAGGAGAGCAATAATTTACACGTCCAAATAATTCACCGGAGTGCATTTATGTCACCTTGAATTTTTCAGGACAACTACAGTTAAAACTAGAAGTCCTGTCATGCAATGCGCACAAATAGAACGTCGACCTGCGCGTTGACCTCCGCGTTATGACCATAGTAAGGCTATCAAAGTATGTACATATGGCCTGTGCACAAGCAATGTTTCTGCCAATGGACCTCCGGGTAACCCGGAGGTCCATTGGCAGAAACATTGCGTGTTCGCTATGAGTACCCAGGAGAACGTGCCGTGCTTTGGACGCCATTCCATGTGGCAATTGCGCGCAATTCCTACGCGCAATTATGCCTAGATAAGCGCACAGTTTGTGACAGGACTTCAAGTTCTAACTTTAGGCCTGAGTTGCTAAGCATAATGGTTGGAATGTTGGGAAAATATTCAATTTGTGTTTAAATCTGTCGACAGTAGAACTGTGAGTAAAGTTGAGTAAAGCTTTGCTCACACGTTTCTTTTAAATGAATGTCGGTTACCATTTAATTCTGTTGTAATCTGTCTGTGTATTGTAAACCATATTTGGTAACTCTTTTACCTGAACTCTCTACCATGCCGCAATTTGTTAGATAGAGCTGGCTGGCTTCATAAAATACGCGGCACATATTTTGTACGGTGAAAAATTGCTCTGTTTACAGCCCTATCTTCGGCAATCAAACGGGCCAATTCTCTTTGATACAGATATGTTATCTAAATCTATCAATGTATTTTGTTGAATATTTGCGGGAACGCGCTGGACAAACACACCAATAGACAAACATTGAATGTTGGTCTACACAGAAAATACAGAATTACTTCAAAATACATCTTATGTCCTTCCACTCCAGTTTCTTGCCCTTGCACAGTAGTACATTTTTAAAACATTTTCATACTAAAAGCAATGTTAACACTGTGCTTTCTGTAGATGTTATCTTGCCACATTTATACCAGACCAAATCATAACATATTTTATAACATAAACACAGAGATATATAGTCAAGTAACATGGTGTAAATATTATAATTCACCAGTGATATAACGGAAAAGCTCCCCTGTCAAGTATATACTGTCCAGAGGCGGCGGATGCTCGATAAAAGTGGAGAGGCACAAATTGCCAAGGCTACCATGGTTCGACCCAGTGGGAGAAAAAGTTTCAATCGTATATCGGTAAATGTACCGTGACACACTATAATCTCTCGTTTAGATGAGCATACCGCGGTGTTGTCACTGTCCTGCCCATTTCTTCCACTTCAATCATCTTCCAACCCGAAGGTTGGTCTTCGGGTTGGAAGATGGTTGAAGTAGACGAAACGGACCGAAACTACCAAAGGTGGGATTCTTTGGCCAAATGTTTCGATTTGGAAATAATATATTAGTAGAATAGCATGTATGAAACGGGCCTCATTAGCAGGATCGTATGTAGGATCTCATGTGACGTCATACCCACGTGACCTATTGGCGCCATGTTTGGTTATCACGGTAACCCGCGTGAGCGGCCATCTTGTGACGCCATCTCCATAGAGATGCGTGGTGTTCGTGCGCATTGCGCAGCGCGTGTTGTTAGGGTGATACGTGTTTCCGTCGTCCATGTTGTATACTGGAGGCCGCCATCTTGGTTTCTATGGTAGCAGGTGGTTGCTCTGTGACCCAAAGGCTTCTTATATGACAGGGCTATGTTCGTAGGGTATGTTCCCTTGTACAGGAGTAATTTCCCGATTCGTAGAATTACCCACATAAACCCGACAATCCCTCCAAATCACCGAAATTGACTTTATTTACTACGGATTCCCCATTTTATCGGCTTAGTATGTAGTGCTATAGTACCGAGGAGCATAGGGGTGAGTTCGATTGACTAGGAGTATACTCCAGCAGAGTAGAAGATCCTATCAACTGGAACAGCTTTGCTTATTGTTACTATATTTAGTTCATTTACTATCCAACCTAGCCTCATTTCTTTTGAAGTCATGAGGGCCATGAAAACATCCCTCAGTGGGGTATAATTTACTATCCCTCTTAGCCTCATCTCGGTATTTAACAGCCATATCCCATGGAACCCCATTTTGGGGAAACGCCTGTGGCTATGAGATCCCTTTTTGTCGTATGAGGCCATGAGGGCCATGAGAAAGCCATCAATGAGGCCTCATTTACTATCCCGCTTAGCCTCATTTCTTTTGAGGACATGAGGGCCATAAAAAAACCCATAATAAGGTATAATTTATTATCCCTCTTAGCCTCAACTCGGTATTTAACAGCCTTATCTCCAGGCACCCCAATTTCGACACCCCTTTTTGGAAAACATATGGCCTTTGGCACCCTTTTTTTGTCGTATGAGGCCATGGGGGCTATGTGAGAAGCCCTCAATGAGGCCTCATTTACTATCCCTCATAGCCTCATTTCTTTTGAGGGCCATGAAGAAAGCCCTCAATGAGGGCCTCATTTACTATCCCTCTCAGCCTTCGGTATTTGAGGATACCTATGGCCTGGTGTTGTATTACTTGAGGATACCTATCGAGGATACCTTTTGGATAATCCCTTTTTGTCGTATGGGGCCATGAGGACCATGCGAAATCCCTCAATGAAGTCTAATGCTGTCTTACCAACGGCTTCCATCTTATCTCCAAACCTCCAAGACCACTACTTGTTTATGTTCTATCTGTCCTATCATTAGCTTCTACAGCAGTCTTGTTCCATTGCGGCCTTGTACCAGTACTATTGACTAAACTACCATCTATTAATATTGACTTGTATCACTACTTCCTAGCTATACCTTCCCTCAGGCCTTCAACATGTTCAATCAGATTTCCCCTGTGTACATATAAACGGGCTTTATAAGGCATTCCGTTATTGAGATTACTAGCAGATTCCGTAGAGTTTGATTCCGTGAAAAAAATTTTGCGAAAAAACGGTGTACTACAAAAAACTACTGCATCTATGCAGCAGCCACGAATTGTCCTCGTTAAGAAAGAACTCCAGTTGAACTTTGTAACTTTTGTGCAAATGGCCTATGAAAATTCAGAAATCGGACGGTTCAAGATACTGGCCCAAATTTTATCCGTGTTTCCAAGTTTTGGTAGCTGACGCAGAAGAAATAATTATGAAAAGCGTTTATGCATTAGCTCAGAGCTTGATCCTCAATTTTGAGAAGTTATAAATAGAAGCGGGTTAGACGAGAGCGCACTTACTTGTTTCAATGGCTCCATTGGCATATGTTACCGTCTGACGTCACCAAGTGAAATATTGGAAAATATGACAACATTGGGAGGAGATTTAAAGTGCATACTGCCTGTAAAATCGTATTTTTCGAAGCCAATGATCATTCTATGAACGTATACTCACAACCTACTTATGAAATAGACGACATTACTCCATCTCAGTTCAAAACATGGAATTGTTCAAGATTTGAACTGAAATGGAGTAACCTCGACCTTTATCACATGTTATTGATTTTTCGTTGTCCAGTGGTGTTGTGGGGTACACGAGAGGTTTATGTACCAAATTTGTTATCGTTAAAGTTGCCTTGCTTATTGAAGATACCTTGTTCATTGCACGATGTGGGTTTTGGGATTTCTGAAGGATCCTATTAGAACAGATACGTTATTGTGATGAATTGACAGTATCATGGTCTGAGATTTGCGGCTCTGTTGAACATGTGCTCCAACCCGCAAACCTCGGGTTGTGTTACCGTCAATTCACCACAGTAACTTATATCATCATGCCACCTGTTTAATTTGACCAATCAACGTGCTTTAATAGTATCGGTGGACTTAGCGATATTAGGTTATTCAATGGGGAACGAGCTATCATATTGAGCCCATACAGTGACCGTGTATGAGCCCGTACACCCCATTTGCTTGGCGTTATTTTGTTTCTGAATTAATTTTCCCACCTCAAATTTACATCTATTTTCGTGCAAGCAAAAGACCGTTTCCTGATAAATATTCAAAATGAAGCGATTCGGATCTTTTAATTTATTTTTCAATTCGTTTGGTGGCATGATAAATACGTTTCGGCCGAGCTTAATATTGTTCGCGCTCAGTCTCACGTGGCGACATACCTGACAAGTAAACGTCCTGTAATTTATCATGTGGCAATCAAAATAGTGAATATGTAAAACCCTTTTCTCATGCAAGTAATTAGGAGAATGAACAGATATCAAATGCCTTGGTGGGTCTTGCATGGCACTCTTCATCAAATAAACACGACACTCATTTTTTGGCTGTAACCCTGGAAATATTATGTGGGCACTACATTGCCATACACTACACAAGTTAAGAGAACATGTAGCGGTCGAGGTATAAAGGCCATTTACCAACCAGCCCGGTTGGTCCGGTTCTCTTAGTCTCGTGGTAAATCGGTCGCTTAGTGTGCTAGAGGTCGACGGTTCGAACCCCGGCTCCCGCACTTATCTCTCCTCCTGTTACATTTGGGGGCTCGTCCGATCCTCAGCAGTTGGTGGCGTTGTGAACGCTGTGGTGAAGCATGGTGGATGTTTCGACCGCTCTGAGGTGGAATCTGGGTGAGATTCACGGTGGGTGAATCTCAAAAGAAGGGGAGTAGTGTAGCGGTCGAGGTATAAAGACCATTTACCAACCAGCCTGGTTGGTCCGGATCTCTTAGTCTCGTGGTAAATCGGTCGCTTTGTGTGTTAGAGGTCGACGGTTCGAACCCCGGCCCCCGCACTTATCTCTCCTACTGTTTCAAATACAGTCAATATTATGAGTTACTTAGCCCCTTGAATCCTAGCGGCCGCCTTTCCGATCCAGGACCATGATACGTCATAATTTCATTTTGCGGGATGGCTGCTCAGTGAATGTATATGGGGTCGACCAGTTAATATTTTCAACGTGCAGCCCCAGGGCTGCACGTTGAAAATATTAATTGGTCTACCCCTCAAATAATGAATGTGAACTATTCCAATTGCTGCCATTGAACTGATGTGGAAGATACCAACAGGGTTCAAAGGGTTAGTCAGAAAGTGACCGGATACGGGATGGTACCTGATCTGCAGGTTTTATACCAGGTGAGCCGAAGCGTACCCGATCACATTCTGACTATGTTACGAATTTACCCCACCGATCACCTTCAGGAATAAGGTTAATGATATATTGTATAAAAACCAACAATTTTACAGACGTTTACTGTCATTGCCACCTGAAACGAGTTAACAAAGCACTTTTAAACGTTCAAAAAATTACTTTTCATCTGTTGAGTAAACTGTAAGGAAAATGTTCGCTTCATCATAAAAAATCGATAGAGCCGTAAAAACGATAAAGAACTATTGGGACTGCAAATAATACTTTCTGTCCATTTTTTAAATATTTAATGTTTTTTATATCAATAAACAAGGTACCTTGAAAAAAGTACTTAAATTCTCTTATTTTGATTTTAATTCAAATTTTGAAAATTCGAATCGAGTTGAAATGAATCAAAATAGTAATGGCGGCTACTCGACCAAGAAAGATAACTCTAGCTCACCGTATATTAAAGTGATATCCATCTTTTACGGGATTTAATGTCGGTATACACGTAATATATAGTCAAACAAATTGGAGGATATATCAACAAATGTGTCAGAGGTGGGGTAATAAACACTATTTTATATTTAATACTTCCTTTTGATGGTCTGGGCATTAAGTTACTTCTTTTACTTTTGAGAAATGCACTTGAATTTTTATGGAAACTTTTTTTTGTAGAATGGCATATTTTAGCGCTCCTAAGACCGCCGTTAGTGGCCTTGTCCAACAAACAACGACCCTATGCGGTCCAGTACTCAGATGTGCAGTCAGATATATTCTCACATGAACGGTTCAAGGTGGTCAGCTGTACCATAGTAACCAAAGAACCCCAGTAGCTTTACGGATCAGTACAAGGCGGTCTACTGCAGCATAATAATCAAACAGGCTTAATGATATATTGTATAAAAATTAACAATTTTACATACCTTTACTGTCATTTCCACCTGAAAAAGGGTTAACAAAGCGCTTTCAAACGTTCGAGAAATCACTTTTAATCTGTGGAGTAAACTGTAAGTAATCTGTTGAGTAAACTGTAAGGAAAATGTTCGCTTCATCAGGGGGAGGCCACCAAAAATTTGCAAGACGTGACGTGGGGGTGGGTGGGTCTCTTGAGTGCGCCAAAAATGTGCATTTCCAACTTGTGCAATTTTTTGAATTTTTTAAAAAATATATCGATATATCAGCTAATATATACCATCATTTGTGTTTGAAACCTTAAAGATGATGTTGTACATCACACTCTTAACATAAATACAACATCAGGAGGCTTTATATGTGAGAATATTGGGCTTAATCTGGGAAAATTTCACTCGTTAGTAGCGGGTGGTGTCTTGTTCGAAATGTAGAAAATGTGCAGACAATATTTTGGGAACAATTCAAATGAAAATTTGTTCCCGTATATGTGCACCTGCTCTGGCCAAGCCAGATAATGAACAGCTTGTCATTTGTAGATTGGGGTCCAAAGCAGCACATAGAGGTTTAAATTGGTGGTACCAGTTTAACCCTTTAACTAACATGAAAAGCGGACGACACTTGCCAAAAAATGATTGAATAACTAATGTTTTTCATTTTTTGTCTCAAAAACATAGGTTATGACCCCTCATTGGAACGAGCTCAATGAGCTCGTTCCAATGAGGGGTCATAACCTTTGTTTTTGAGACGAAAAATGAAAAAATAATAAAAATTAATTGGCGACTTTTGAGAATAGCGCTGGCCGTTTTTGGCCGCTACGTTGGGTAAAGAGTTAAGAACATTATGAAAACCCCCTAAAGACAGCTGTGCCTACTACGTTTATAAGCTTATTTTGGATTTTAATGGGAGAGTGGGTGGTGGGTGTCTGAGAACGGTAGTAGAAAATGTGCACGTAGTGGGTGGGTGGGTGGGTGTAAAAAGGACCCGAATAAAGAATAGGACGTAACGTCTTTCAAATTTTTAGTGCCCCCCCCCCCCCACCCCCTTGGCTTCATCATAAAAAAATCGACAAAATCGTAAAAACAACAAAGAACTTTGGGTACTACAAGTAATTTTTTCTGTCCATTTTTTAAATATTTGATGATTTTTATATCAATAAATGCAGTACCTTGAATGTAGGGTCCTGCGAATATTCGAGATTCGATTCGATATCGATACCATATGTATGCTTCGAGATCGATCCCGAATAAGTCTCAGGATTCGATTTTTTCGAATCTCTCGTACTAACTTCAATTTGTTACATTTCCAACAAAAATAGGATAAAACTCTCATTAGAAAATTCATTCATGTAGTCTCAATTCCTATTTATCTGAGTAATTGACAATGTTTAATTGTTAGGTAAGGTATGAATTTGTCTCAGAACATTATCCATAGTTTTGGTTTTTGAAGGCTTAACTTGTTACTATTCACGTTCTTAAGAACGCGAATAGTAACAAGTTAGGCCTTCAAAAACTAAAACTATGGACAATAGGCCTAGCTGTCTCAGCGACGGTGCTACAGAGAATATTTAGTTATTGGTGTTTAAGGTGTTCACTCCGTCGGATAAGGGTCATCACAGTGTTCCTTAACTTCCGTTTGATGCAATATGAAATAACTTGTCTTTTAAGATTCGATTCGGGATTCGATTCGATGTCGATATCAGAGACACGATTCGATTCGAGATTCGATTCGAAAAGAAATTTGTGATTCGCAGATCTCTACTTGAAAGATGTACTTAAATTCTCTTATTTTGTTTTAATTCAAATTTTGAAAATTCGAAGTGAGTTGAAATGCATCAAAATTGTAATGTCGGCTACTCGACCGAGAAAGATAACTCTAGCTCATCGTATATTAAAGTGACACCCACCGTATACTCGATGTACCGCCGGAATGCTCGTAATATTCTAAGCCAATAAAATTCGGGTTGATATCAACAAATGTGTCAGAGGTGGGTTAATAAATACTATTTTATATTATCAAATAATACTTCGTTTTGTTTGTTTGGGCATTAAGTTACTTCTTTTACTTTTGAGAAATGCACTTGAATTATTTTGGAACCTTTTTTATAGAATGGCATATTGAGGCCAAGAAACTGCAGGTCAGCGTGTTATGTGTCAAAGTTAGTTATTTAGAAGTTTTGTGAAGGATATTGTGGACACGTTTTAAATGAGTTTTCCCAACTTAAAAGTGAAAACCAAAACATATACGATAAATAGGACCTGGAATTCTTGAACTTGATATCGTTTTTTATGAAACTCGTCCAGTATTTTTGAACGTGCTAAAATCAGGATCGTTCCAAATAAAATTTACCGATCTCGTTTCCTAACAACGATATCAATGGGGCCGCGTTTGAGATCATCTATTTATGATCAAACGAACCAAGTATATTTGTCATTTATTTATTGGTGTTTAAGGTCACGCACTTATGCGCAAAGGCTAATCGTGACCGTGACAGTTTTACGGGTGGAGGAAGCCGGAGTACCCGGAGAGAACCACCGAGCATCGACGAGCAACTGTCAGCTCCTCAACATTCTAACTCCTTTCAAGCCCCGCTCAAACAGGGTTACAGCGGTTGAAGACAAGTGCACCATCGACGTGCAGTACGCCTTAGTACACGGCGTCATCGTGCTCCCAAGTAGGCAACCGGGATAAAGTGCCTTGCCCAGTGACACAACGCGGGTCGTCCAGGACGGGGATCGAACTCGGGACAAACTAACCAAGTAAAACCCATCTGCAAATATTAAACTTTTCAGCTCGACGTTGTTTAGGGATGACCAACATCGTGATCTTGTTGAATCAAAGAAAACGTATAATACCGCAATCTGAATATCGCATACAATGGGTATCATTATCAAAATCGACCGAGTATATGTTTATGTTTTAGTTTTTAATGCTCCTAAGGATACCGGACCGCCATTAGTGGCCTTGGCGATGAAACAACAATCCTATGCGGTCCAGTACATAGATTTGCAGTCCAATATTTTCACACAGGCCTGGTTCAAGGCGGTCCACTGCTGCATAGTAACCAAAGAACCCAAGCGACTTTATGGACCGGTACAAGGCGGTCCTCTGCAGCATAGTAACCAAAGAACCCAAGTGACATTATGGACCGGTACAAGGCGGTCCTCTGCAGCATAGGAACCAAAGAACCCAAGTGAGTTTATGGGACGGTACAAGGCGGTCCTCTGCTGCATAGTAACTAAAGAACGCAAGTGATTTTATGGACCGGTACAAGGTGGTCCACTGCAGCATAGTAACCAAAGAGCTCTAGTGATCCAAACATCTACAGTTAAGGTCGAACACCGAGCGATCGATTCGTACTCCCGCGTTGTGTCCTTGGGTAAGGCATTGTCAACATGGGAGCACGATGACGCCGTGTACTAAGGCGTACTGCACGTCGATAATGCGCATGTTTTCAACCAATCTAACCCTGCGTGTGCTGCAGTGTGGAGTTACGATGTTGGGGAGCTGGCAGCTGCTCGTCGTTGCTCGGTGGTTCTCTTCGGGTACTCCGGCTTCCTCCACCCGTAAAACTGTCACGGTCATGATTAGCCATTGTGCATAAATATGTGACCTTAACCCTTTACCTAACATAACGGCCAAAACCGGCCAGCGCTATTCTCAAAAATCGCCAATTAATTTTCATTATTTTTTTCATTTTTTGTCTCAAAAACATAGGTTATGACCCCTCGTTAGAACGAGCTCGTCGAGCTCGTTCCAACGAGGGGTCATAACCTATGTTTTTGAGACAAAAAATGAAAAAAATTAGTTATTCAAGAATTATTTTTGCAAGTGTCGTCTGCTTCTCAGGTTAGGTAAAGGGTTAAACACCAATAAATAAATAAATAAATTAAAGTCGAAAGAAGCCAGTAGGCAATACACTGACAGATATAACGTCGCGTGCGAACCATAAGGTTCTATCTTCCAGTGGAAGGGTTAGGGTCGTGGTTGCAGTGGAAGGGTTAGGATCGGGGTTCCAGTGGAAGGGTTAGTCTCGGGGTTGCAGTGGAAGGGTTAGGGTCGGGGTTGCAGTGGAAGGGTTAGGGTCGGGGTTGCAGTGGAAGGGTTAGGGTCGGGGTTGCAGTGGAAGGATTAGGATCGGGGTTGCAGTGGAAGGGTTAGGGTCGGGGTTCCAGTGGAAGGGATAGGGTCGGGGTTCCAGTGGAAGGGTTAGGGTCGGGGTTCCAGTGGAAGGGTTAGGGTCGGGGTTGCAGTGGAAGGGTTAGGATCGGGGTTCCAGTGGAAGGGTTAGGGTCGGAGTTGCAGTGGAAGGGTTAGGGTCGGGGTTGCAGTGGAATGGTTAGGATCGGGGTTCCAGTGGAAGGGTTAGGGTCGGGGTTCCAGTGGAAGATAGAACCTTATGGTTCTCACACGACGATAAGAAAACAGACACGTGAAACATCACCCACGAAATATTTGGAATGGGCAGTTCTTGTTGGAAATGTTCTTGAAGAACAGAAAGACGGAGTGAACACTTTATTTCTGGAGAAAACAGCCATCGATGATGAAAATCGTAGAATCTCGATAATCATTTCGTAAACTGTGAGGAAGTCTTAATGATGTTGTTGAACGTAATATATTTGTCGTCAGTAAGGTCCAGGTGGCCAAAGTCGAGAGTGGATCTCGTGGAATTTGAAATGACCATCCCCACAATCACATGGAAAAAGGTTCATTATGCCGTACCTTTTTTTTCAAACATTGAATTCACCTTATAACAAAGGCAACGGAAGCTCAAGAAAAGTGGAGGGCATAACTTTTCAAGGCTATCACAGTTCAGTGGGAGAAGCATTACAATCAGTAAATGTACAGTGACATACTATATAATCTCTCGGTTAGATGAGCATACCGCGGTGTGGTCACTGTTCTGTCCATTTCTTCTACTTCAATCATTTTCCAACCGGAAGACTTGCCATTGAGATGGAAGATGGTCGAAGTAAAAGGGCCGGACCGAAAGTGGGATTCATTGGACAAATGTAGTTTGGATTTGTAAATAATAAATTACAGGAGTGCCTTTATAGAGTTAAAACTGGAAGTCCTGTCATGAAATGCGCACAAATAGCACGTTGATATGCGCGTTAATGTGCGCGTTATGACCTAATTAAAGCTATTATATTCTGTACATATGGCCAGTGCACAGGCAATGTTTCAGCCAATGGACCTCCGGGTAACCCGGAGGTCCATTGGCAGAAACATTGCATGTGTTTTCTATGAGTAACCAGAAGAACCTGACGTGCTGCGGATGCCATCCGATATGGCAATTGCGCGCAATTCCAACGCGCAATTAAGCCTAGATAAGAGCACTATTCGTGACAGGACTTCTAGTTTTAACTGTATTAGCAATTTTGCGTGGCCCCATTTTAACTTGTGTAGCCATGCAACATGTCTGAAAAAAGTGGAGAGCCACATGCAGGGACCAGCCACGGGGGAAATTTTAGGGAGACGGTTAACAGTCGTCAGCAAAACGAAATAAAAATAGTGTCAGAAAGTATGTCCGTTGTGTGTACACTTTGTAGTTCTAACACCATTATTGCTGGCTTACCCATAGTCGCTGCCATCTATTCTATGATTATTTTCCACTGCATTCACCCAATACTGTAGTCTTCTATCCAGAGGCGGCGGAATCTCAATAAAAGTGGAGGGGCACAATTTTTCAAGGCTACCCTGGTTCTTCAGCCCGTTGGGAGGAAAAGTTACAATTGTATGTTGGTAAATGTACCGTGACACACTTTAGTGTCTCATTAAGATGAGGATGCCGCGGTGTGGTCACTGCCCTGTCCATTTCTTCTACTTCAACCATTTTCCAACCCGAAGGCAAGCCTTCGGGTTGGAAGATGGTTGAAATGGAAGAAACGGACCGAAGCGACCGAAGGTGGGATTCTTTTTGTAAATGTTGCTTGGATTTGCAAATAATATATAATAGGAATACCTTTATATTGACACTTTTGCGTGCACCCATTTTAAATCATTGTGTAGCCGCACAATATGTCTGTGGAAAAAAGTGGAGTGGCACGTGTCCCCTGTGCTCCCCGCCTGGTACCGCCGCCTCTGTCTTATAATATTATATTGCATCACTTATCCCATTACCCCTGAAAGCCAGGCATCTCCTATCTAGAACGACTTGGATTTCAAACTATGGAGAAAATGTGTTCTCGAAGCTGTTCTCCTCGTTATTTCACAGGTTAAAGGGCCAAGTAAATAAAAGTCCAATAACTGAGTACCGTGTCTGTAACTAGCGGTAATCTGCCTCATTATATTGTCTCGCTGGACAGCCCTGGACTACTGCGGTCCGATTGCGTGCAAAACAAACACTTCAGTGCAGATATTTCTCCAAAATAAGATTTTAAGGTTGCCCAGAGGTGTCCAGCAATCAAGGGTAATAACGTAGTTACAGCTCTGTTCAAAAATCGTGGAAAATAGTTGTTTCAGCATGCAAAAATCAAGTAGAACCACATCCAAGTTCTTCTCATGGTGTGAAAACCCCTTGTGAATCTCATCATTACAACATCTGAATCACATCGCAGGCTTAAATAGGATATTTCTCATCAATTTGACCATCACGAAAAATCCCTGTTCAACGACTGTTTCTCATACACCAGAATGTCAAAATCACACACTTTCAGCAAATATATATAGACAGGAGGGGTGAAATTCTGAAATAGGAAGAACTGTGATTTGTACTGACTGTATTGGGGATGGGGGTTAGTCAAATAAAAATCAACGATAAACTTGGCTGAATGTTTTCATATTGAAAATATGCTCCATTCCAATTTTGGCCAGAGCGGGTTAAAACGTATTTATTTTGCACAGATAACAGCATTTAGCTCGATTAATACTGCCATGTCATATTGGCGTGGCTCTCATTGACTGGACGCACATCAAAATAACCAAATTGTACCATCTTTTCTTCCACTTAAATCAACTGTTCATTTGGCCAGCATTTCATGCATATCGGCACTCTATAACAGGCACTTTTCAAGAAATATAGGCATTCCACATCTTCAAAGTTACATTTTCTCTCAAATTTCTACCCAATTACTAACCTACTTGGCTTCAGTCATAAGCGTATTAATACCGGTAGATCAAATATCAAAAACTTTAAAAAAAAATTCACTCGACAGAAATCACAAGAAATGTCGCTTTATACGTCTAACAAAGTCAATAAAAATATCTTCAATTATTTATTGGTTCAGTTCAAAGAAAAAAATACCGTCTAATCTAAAAAAAATTTTTTCAACTTTCAGTGCTCTTTATCTGATCTGTCAACATTACAATTAACCCTTTCTATTACTTTCCAGGGTGTGATTTACTGCTATTTCCGGGTTTGATTATAAACGATAACTTCACAAGTGAATTATGCAATCAACAGTTGTGCCATGTATCCGTGCGCGCAAACGAAGACGCTTTGCCGTGAGTGTAATGGGTACTTCATTGTTTTTGTTTTTTTTTTAACCTTTTACCTAACATGAAAAGAAGACGACATTAGCAAAAAAAATTCTTGAATAAATATTTTTTTCATTTTATGTATAAAAACATAGGTTATGAACCCTCATTGGAACGAGCTCGACGAGCTCGTTCCAATGAGGGGTCATAACCTATGTTTTAAAGACAAAAAAATGAAACAATAATGAAGATTAATTGGCGATTTTTGAGAATAGCGCTGGCCGATTTTAGGCGTTACGTTAGGTAAAAGGGTTGAAAAAAAATAATTATCGTTAATAATGAAAAGTAATAAACAGAGTAATCGCTTGACTGGACTGGTTACGTGAAATAATTCATTCGAGGCGAGGGACTAGATTGTAAAACACTCGTGCGCATTCGCGCACTCGTGTTTGTACAACGTCCCTCACCTCTCATGAATTATTTCAGTTAACCAGTCCAGTCAAGCGATTACTCTCTATTTTTCAACTTCCAATGCTCTTTGTCTGATCTGTCAACATTAAAATTAACCCTGTTTGTTTGAGTGAAAAAAAAATCATGTGCCATTTTTTTATAGCAACAACTTATTCCTCCCACCACCGAGACAATTTTCTGTTTGTGACTACTGAGCGTACCAGCAATTCGATTTTACACGGTGTTCAGTTGTTTTCATTCGTGTAATCACGTGAGCTAACAGAAAGATGAAAAAATGATAGATCCTTGAGCCACTCAGTGGCAGCGAAAACATGAAGAGGCAGGGAGCGTTATTCCCGTCCACTTTTATCAAACAGCACCGCGGTCATCAGAAAGGAAAAATGCCTCCGCAGACAGACGGGAATATCCCAAGCGTACGTATCGGAGAGTAATGGACGTGACAGCCGGTACTTATTCCCAATTCGACATTCGTATCAACCGATTTTATCGCTTCGCACGAATGTCGAATAAGGAACTGGGAATAAGTAACGGTTGTCACGTCCCCGAAGAATATACATGAACAAGCATGCGCTCTTCCGCAGTGATCCAAATTTAATCTGAAACTGGTGTCCATGTTTATGTAGAATAGTTAGCGTACCATATTATCGGTTACAATACAGTATTTTTTTTTCCATGGACGACAGTACTAATCTTTCCTCCTCTCCCCATCTCATCAAGCTGAATGTGGCAAAAACAACCATCTATCCATTTAGTTTATCATCTCATGAAAAAAAGATACTGAAAAAAAATGTAGGTCGCCACGTGAATTTTGCCTTTAAATTTGGAGCTTCCTATACTCCCGTCCAGTTTCGCACTGAATGAAATAGACATATTTTTACCTACCCCCACCCAATTTTAATCTTCTCTCACACATTTCAGAAGACAATAGTCACCAATATTTTATATTTTTTCCAAAACATGCACCTCAAAAATTTTATTCACACTTACAAGCTCGGTTCATTTTCCACCAATCGGATATTTCCAGGAACTTTTATCCTCCATTAAAGGTTGGGTTTCAGCCACTAGAGGCACTGTTTGCACGAAAACACTGTATTGTAACCTAAACTCGCTATAGGTTGCAATACACTAAAAGATTTGCATTGGCGACAGTGTTAACAATTTCCTGTCTCCTAAGCTCAACAACTCATTTGGGGGAAAACAGTCCAGAATCCACTTAGTATATCATCTCATTAAAAATATAAATAGGAAAAAAAATATATGTCACCGTGTGTTTTCAGTGTTCAGATTTGACGATTTCCCAACTACCGTCCAGTTTCACGCTCAATGGAAAAGGCATATTTTACTTGTCCCTCTCACCTTATATTTCAACTCTCACAATTTTGAAAGGACAGCCAGTGCCAATACTTCCAGTCTCTTCTAAAATAGACACTGTGGCATTTTTATTGAGGGTTTCAAAATCAATAAATATTTCCCCAATCTGCTGATCTCCTTAATTTTATGTTCAATTAATGTTGAGGTAAAATCCGTTAGAGGGCGCCTTTGCCTCCATTTAGTGTATTGTCACCTATAGTTTCGACGGTTCAGTGGTTTCCTTCTGTGACTATGTATTTTCTTCTGTTCAATACATACTCTTGTTTTGGTATTTAAAAAATATAGTGGGTCGATATAATACAGGTTGGACTAACATCAGTTGCCAGAAGATGAAGCATAAAACTGCGTTCATCGTCCACATGGTCTATTGTCACATTGTACTAAAATCTTGAAAAATTCCGATTTCGTTGGAAAAGATATTTTAGTCTCCATAAATTCTCTTTCTATATAGTTTAGTTCTGATTCTTTCACATTCTGCGCGCATTGAGTTGTGTTTCTCTAGTTAAAAGTGCATGTTGTATGTTCGAGTGTGCTGAATTCATTACAGGAGCCTGTCGGCCTTTAAATATTCTTTGTATCCTTCAAAATAAGTTTCTAGATGTCCCCTGCTGGAATATCAGTAGCGATAAAAATTTAGACCATTATAAACAAAGATTAGTACCATGTTAAACCTTTGGAACCTTGTGGTATCTTCCATGTCAGTTAAATGGCAGTAATTGGAAAAGTCAGTATTCATTATTTGGGGTAGAGCCATTAATATTTTCGACGTGCAGCCCGAAGGCTGCACGTTGAAAATATTAATTGTTCTACTCCTCACGTTCATTTTGCAGCCATCCTTCTTAATGAAATTTTGATGTTTCGTGCTCCTGGACCGGAAAAGCGATCTCTCGGATTCAAAGGGTTGATGAAATAATCGAAGGAGTTTGTCTGCAAAATGGGCAGCGCCTAAAGTTTGCTTGTCTGCCAGTGTTGAATGAAAGAAAATGAGCGAGAAACGTTACTTTTCAAATCCACTAACTGTAACGTTATACAAATATAACTACATCTACTCTTTAAAACAGATCTGTGTGTTTGTTTTTGTTTGAAGAGTCTCAGGGCTGAAATCTTACCACACAGAGCACAATGTAGTCTGGGAAACAAAAAAGAGTCATGCTGCACTCTGTTTGTCCAAGTGATCTTACATATCCCAGGTCCACATTAAAGAGGCTGTCACCTGCAAAACTCACCCTGTACATCACAAACACCCCATTTACCAGCAAAATGTTGCCCCCACCACTTAGACCTGTTCCAAACCTCCACATTAGATTTATGCTGCGCCATGAGCGGTATTCTAAAATCCGAGAACGATATTTCCACTGATTAGGACACCCTAGCATCCCACACTAAAGTCCAGAACACCAAACGTCTATCCCACTTGAAAGCTGAGGTATCCGAACACCTGGACGACCCAGATCTCACCAACATAAACAAACGGGACCAACCCGTTGGAGAGATATTCGTAAATACCATAAAACGTTTCTCCTCTGCTGATCTAACCAAAATAATGGTTGATCATTTATAAACACTACAATTATAGCTACCTCGATGCGGACCCCAAGCTGCTGGACCAACTTCATTGACCACCTGTCTTAATATCACTCTTACTCACCAGGGGAAACAATCCACTCATCGATGGAGTGGTTAGTGTAATTCGAAACGTATCCACTAAACGATTCCAGTTGGATGCAATCTACAAAACAGTCGACTCACTCCCGAGCACTTCGAGACGACCGAAACTCAGAAACTGGAGTGGCCAACATCCTTCCTCCCGAGAGGATCGCCTAATGCCCCTGGTCAATCTCCTCCCCGCCACCGCCATCTACCGTACAGATGAGATCAGCAGAACATCCAATGTGTTAGTGTGAACAGCGTAAAAAAAATTTACACCACAAACAAGTGCTTCCTTGATGGAACAACCAAAAAATAGCGCCGTTTCGTATACTCCAACTCCTTCCATATTTGGTACATTTTGCGACTCACTACTCAAGTGACGAGGGGCAATCCACAGGTCATAATATCCATCCTACCAGTTGTAAGCCAATTACCTTGATCCCAAACTTTTGTATTGGTGGAGCTCTTGTCAGTCCACCCTTGCAGGGCTAGAGATGTCTAGCGTGTGACCACATTAGAGGTGGACACATCCCATAGTAACTAGAGAAAATGTGATTTTTGTACACCGTAAGGTGGGGATAATGAGGAACAGCCTGGTAATAAGGGACTGTTTGGGTGAAAATGCATTTTGTTATTTTCTTTCTGCACAGAGAAACACGGAACGTTTTTATTTTTGAAGACCCGTGTATATTTAAAAATACAAGATACTTTGCTTAATCTTATTTCTCACTTGTGGAGAGGGTGAGCGGATTCGGAAACAAAATGCTCTAATTTCGCAAAATGGTCGAAACTTGATCTAACCACGATGGCGTAAAAGAAATACAGAGAAATGACCATTGCTACAGGCAGTGAAGGGCATCGTGTAAACAAATAAGATATCATTGCTCTGTGCCATACAGTATTGTCTGTTTTTTATTTTAAGTCAATTCTGACATGACTGTTACGATTATAAGAGGCTCCACGGTCCATATTTGAAAACGAAAGTTGGGCAGAAAAACTAAAGAATTACCTGACAAGGAAGACATATTCTCTCATTGACAACATGGGATAGAGATATCTAGGGTGTGAACACATCATAGCTGGACACATCCGATAGTGACTAGTGACAATGTGATTTTTGTACACCGTAAGATTGGGATAATGAGGGACAGTCTCGTAATAAGGGACTGATTTCGGATAAAATGCGTTTTCCTCTTTTGATTCTAAACAGAGAAACATGCCATGTTTTTATGTTTAAAGACCCGTGTATATTTAAGAACACAAGGTACTTTGCTTAATCTCATTCCTTAATGTCTGGAGGAATGCCTGTAGACAGAAAGGAAATATGTCTACCTAGTCCAGGCACATTAGACATAAAAATGAGAAAAAAAAATGAGAAAGTAAGGAAAAAAATCGGAGAAAGCTTTTTATATGTTTCCGGGACACACATTGCGGATAAAGTGTGAAAAGTCCCCGCGAATCCGAGTTGAGCTTTTTTAGTTATAGCGTTTTTTTGATGAAAAAAAAAATTTAAAAAAAATTCGACCCAGCTCCATATTTCTCATTCTTATTCGCCTTAGTAGGGTGAGAATCATAAATATCGTGCTGAATTATATTGAGAATACATATCCCCAACAGAAAATGCCAACTTTGTACCAATCCTCACACTCAATGGTGAAATATTCACGAAAATGTACAAAATTACGAAAAAAAATTTATTGTTTTCATACACACAACGGTACACAACGTCCATTAAATCAAATCTACGACTACTTTGGGAGTTAAATTATATATCAAAAAATTGCAGAAAAGCAGTGGCTTTATAATGATATATAACAATAGTCATTTATTCCATAATGAACTGGTGAAACGTGTGAAATATTAACCATACCCCCTAAACTAAAATTCAAACGGAATCGACTTTTCTCATTCAAATACCGTATTATAGCATCATTGTTTCAATTTCCATGTTCGATTAAATCACATAAATGATATCAAAGCAGTGGAGATTGTGTCTTCGTCAGATAAGTTGACAAAAGTTTTCGTTAGACTCGGCGGCTTCCATATGATTATGTCATATTTAGGGGCAATTGGTTCGATCATGGCTGGTAGCGGCTTGGATGAACTTTGGGGGACTGTTTATGCTGGTGGGTCAATCCATCATTTGATCAGTGGTCATGCATATTCAAGAGCAGTTCGTGCCCATTTGCTTACACAAATTGCCATTACAAAACTTGTGTTTGAAGAAAGCCGAACACTAGATAACATGGACTGCACAGAAGTCAATGAAATATTCTGTGGACTTGCCAGAGGTGACTGAACAACAGCTGACGCTGTCAATCAAGAAAGTGTCAACCATCTACTGTCAAAATTACACGAACTGCTCCAGAATGCGTCCGTAGGACGCACAGGAAAGATTTGGGTATAATACTACGAGCAAATAGGTCTTCTCCAGTTGTTCTTGAGAGCAGAGCGCACAGGCGACTGGGAACTCCACACATATTGTGTTCGCAATATGATTCCAGTATTTCACGCAGGTGGTCATTTTGCATACGCAAAAAGTTCTCATCTCTATTTGCAGCAGATGAATGAGCTAACAGAAATAATGCAACAGGATGATTTGAAGTTGTTCACTGAGAAAGGTTACTTTACCATAAGGCGCTCAGATAAATTCTGGGACGGGATATATTCTGATCAGACCATAGAGCAGTGTTTAATGAGAATGTTCAAGCTCCCTGGTGGTCTCACACATGGCAGGGGAATAACCGATAGCACTGTTGCGAAATGGGTACATGGACTACCTCTTTGCCTTCCGATATGTAATGCTCTCGAAAATTTTGTTCATGTTCACACTGGTCATGGCGAACAACATCGGGATCTCCGTCAAAGTTCACAATTGACTGATGCCAATGATATCACCAAATTATTGAACTGGCTCAGAGTGCATTCCCCCTTTCAGAATAGAGATCCACTACAATTAGTCTCTATAGCGACCGGGCTTGTGGCCGACGAAACTGTGAACTGTGACCAAGTTCGCAAAATTGGTGAATGTTGCGTATCGAATGTTGTAAGCAAAACGTTCAACAGCATCAAACTACGACGTGTTGACACTGTGAAGTCTTTCGCATCGATGGCAAATAGCATCAAAGTCCGTGGAAGTAAGGTAGTGATTGACCCCACAATTCTGTTCAACCGCATCACATGTGTTATTCAGTCACAAGCAGAGATGGAAGAGTATCTCAAATATGAACTCGCCCCGAAACCACCAGCATTGTTTGATTCTGCTGGAATGAGGAAGACACAGAAAAGCACGCTCGGTAAGATCCTCAAAACATACGGTTCCGAGCAAACTAAAATCCCAGAACATTCTCTGTTTGTTGTAGATGGTGGATTTTTATTGAGGGCAGCTGTATGGCCTAAACAGTCGTCGTATAAGGACATATGTACATCATATTCCAATTATCTAGTGAGACATTTTGGGGCGAACGTCGTGGTTGTTTTTGATGGTTATGCCTGTACAATGTCGACAAAGGGCATGGAACAAGCCCGTAGATCTAAAGACAGGTATTCCATTGATATCAATATCTCACCCAAGTTACCAGCCACCACACCCCAATCCGATTTCCTTGCAAATGCCAAGAACAAAACCCAACTGATAGATCTTCTAATGCAGGAGCTATCTGCTATCAATATTCAGTCCAAGCAGGCCGAGGCTGATGCTGATGTACTGATAGCCGAAACTGCACTTGACATCGCTCAAGATGACAACAATGTTGTCGTTGTGGGAACAGACAGACTTGTTAGTCATTCTTACCTCTCGAGTTCAACCGGGATGTAATATTCACATGATGTATTCCATTACCCCAAACTTACTAGTTTCAGTTAGTGAAATAGCAACCAAAATGGGTGACCATAGAAGCAACCTCCTTGTAGCACATTCTATAAGTGGTTGTGACACTACTTCTGCACTCTTTCGAGTTGGTAAGAAGAAAGTATTCAGTACAATTGTCTCCGATGTTACTAGCGACTCACAACAGTATGTCAACACAATTTTGGCGGATGACAGTACACCAAGTGCAGTAGCCGCTGCCGGGGAACAACTTCTCCTGATCTTATACGGGAGTAAAACTGTTTCCTCTCTCGACCAATATAGATATGTCACTTACAAGCGTTATGTAGCAAAATCTAAACTGAATAAACCCATCGACCTAGCCTCACTCCCACCAAGCAGCGATGCTGAACAACAACATGTCTACAGATGTTATCTCCAGGTCCAACAATGGCTGGGCACTTCGCTTCCTCCGACGGATTGGGGGTGGTCGCTAGACAATGGACTTCTTGTACCGACTGCAGCCACAAAGCCATGTGCCCCCGATAACCTACTGAATCTGATCAGTTGTGGTTGCAAGAGTGCTTGTACAAAAAGGTGTGGGTGTAAGAAGGCAGGACTCTCTTGCTCAGGTTTGTGTAATTGCAGTTCGGATTCTTGTAACAACCACAGAAACACTGTCCTGTCGGAAATTTCTGAGTTCGATGAATAATATGCATGTAGGTCATGTCATTTCTGTATATAGCTTTGATAATAGTCAATGTAACTTAATCCATGTTGATTGATTTGTACATTCTGTAAATACTATTTATTGATTTTTGTACATTCTGTAAATATTATTTATTGATCTAATGCTGCCAGACACAGACGTGTCTGTTCGGTCCCCCAGACACAGACGTGTCTGTTCGGTCCCAAGCCCGAAAATAGTTGAGTTCTCATGCTGACGAATTTTATGCCAAAAGAGGAACTCGGCCAGAAGCAGAGGGGGTCTTCCATAATGTCTATCTTGTAAGCAATGATAAAAGTCTTCAAATGGTGGTGGATTTTTTATCGTCTGTCCAACTAACATCCCGTTCTGTACTACGACCCTTTGGGCAAATCCGTTAGGAAAATCGTCATTTTTTGCGTAAATCCGATACTTTTTTGTGAATTTTTCAATAATTTTTCGCAGAAATTGTCACAAAATGCACATTTTCCTGTAGGTAAATGTATATTAGACATTATGTAGCTCGAAATACGCGTAAACAAAAAATACAGTTGGATCAATTCGAGGTTACAAAGTTCGTGCGATTTTTTTTTTCATTTTTTTCAAACGCGTTTTCGAAAAAAGGCTGTAGAAAAAAAGCTCAACTGGGATTTTAGGGGACTTTTGTCTAATCGTTCAGTGACAGGTACTCGACATTCCCTGAAAAAATCAGCTTTCTCTGATTTTTTCCCCTAGTGAAACCTAATGTTCTTGGGCTATACCCATGAACAAGTCTCTCGCGTCCATACCTGAGGTATACCAGCATCTCTTGTCTCACTCCCCTTGGGGCACTCTGGTTTGTTTCCATGCGTCTATTTACAGTACATGTACCATCACAATCACGTGCAGCGTCACGATGGACTCACTTGAATCTCATGTACCATGTGCACCCTCCACGTGCACATGCGCACTGGGAAACTGGGGTGTTGCTTCGAAAGCTTAAACTGGTTTAACAATAATTACTCCATTCGACGCTAAAATTGTGATTTTCGAATTATCATTTTTTCGTCGTAGTTTCTTTCGCAAAACGTAATGTGATAATGTACAGTACGTGTAGAGTGCGGTATCACTTAATCACCCGCAGAGGGGAGATTGCATCCTGGCAATAATTGCAAATTTGTGGCAAAGCATAACGATCACAAGCAAAGTTCCAGCCAATGGACCTCCGGGTTAAACCCGGAGGGCCATTGGTTGAAACATTGCTTGTGTTTTTTCTGTCCATATGTCTAGAATTTGAAATTGATATTTTGGGTGATAACTCTACACCACGGGTGGTTTTGTTACAATCTACTCTCCACGTACGGTAGCTGCACATGTGAGTCGCAAAAATCTACGTTATATAATATTTAGTAACTGTGTGTTCGTGTGCAGTATGAAACAGGTGAGTTTTTGGTTTGAAATTTCAGTTCACAAAGTTCTGTAACGTATGTAAAGAGCAGATTCCGGCGTTGTTTATGTCGATTTATAACGTGATGTTGGGAGACTGATTACAGCGATGGGTATATGGAGGCGCGTGGTGTCAACAATCTCAGTTTGAAAACGAAACGTGAATATACGGGTTAACAATAGATTAAAAGGGCGCGTTGAACTCTAGTATACCGCGTTTTCACTTTTCTGCAAAAATTCTTCTAGAAGGGAGATTTCTTTAAACACGACCTAACTAAAATAGATAGGTCACTCGCTAATCCAATGTTTTGTCTTTTTTTATAAATTTCAGAGACGACAATGTCCATGTTTTGTGCACCAATTTGAAACAATCTGAAGAGGAAAATTTTGTACAGCGTTAAAGATCGAGAATGGTCGATTTTTCTCTTCTGGTGACAGCAATTATACTCAAAAATGAAATGGGTTAAAAAAACAATCCAAATTAACTGGGTTGGGTGAATATGAACCCAGTTGGGTTCAAATTCACCCAATCTGGTTGAGTTGGGTTAATTTTCATCCCAACCGATTTGAGGGTGTATATATTTGAATTGGAATAGTCAGATGAAATCAGGGACACGGCTAGAGGATATTGGTTGGGGGGGGGGGGGGGGCTCTGAATTTCAAACTGTACCCCCCCTCCCCCCTTACGCCGAGCATCCATCTTTTGAGAAAATCATTTGCTCCCACCTCTCCTCTCTTGAGTGAATGAGAATTGTCTAACTTTTGAAGCAAGCAGAATGTACATGTACCCTCTCTCCATGTGTTCCACATATGTGACCTTCGGTTGTTAGAATTTGAAATCGTTTCTTTGGTGCAACAGGGCGCTATCTGAAATCTGTTGAACTCAAGAGCCGAAATTTTGACTCAGTAAGAAAATCTCATTACATATCGTCCAAAAACCACCAAATGTCCATTAGAATCGGGCATTCTAATGGACATTTGGTGGTTTTTGGACGATATGTCATGAAATTTTAAATTGCACGAAACCTACACGATAAAAACTAAAGTGTTAAAAACTACACTTGAAGTGCTGTATTTAACACTTACTAAGTGCTGAACTAGCACTTTGTTCAAGTGTAGATATTCCAGAACTTGACAGGTGTTACAATAATACCACTTGACAAGTGTAATGTCGCGACACTTAAAAGGAAACAACGCAGATGACGCGGATCAGGCTCGAACTCTCGAGCCTGATCCGCGTCATCTGCGTTGTGTCCTTTTAATTATGTACCCACCAAGCGCAAATCAAATTATGGACGATTCTGGAAGAACCACCAATGCTAGACACATGGGAAGTGCCATCCATTCAAGTTTCAGATGTCTGACGATTGTAATGTCTAAGTGCTTAAAGCATTGCACTTTGAGTGTTAAAATCCTAAGAGTTAGAATGGGTTTAACACCTTGAAAGTGTCAGTGTTAACACTTTAGTTTTTAGTGTGTACTACAGTAGGGCATGGAATTTCCAACTACGGGTGTTTTTAGGCTTAAAACTGAATGGGAGGGCATCCACTAACCTCTAGCCTCTATCGCCACATCCTTGGATGAAATTGCGTTTTTTGTATTACACTCTAACATCAGTTGGGTTAAAAATCAACCCAAATCAACGGGGATGAGTTGGCCCATTGGGTTCGACGAGCTCGCTCCAATGAGAAGCCATAAGCTATGTTTTTGAGGCGAAAATTTAAAAAAAAAATAATAAAAATTGAATGGTGATTTTGGTAGAATAGCGCTGGCCGGTTTCGGACGTTACGTTGGGTAAAGGGTCATTTACGAATTGTCGGCGTTTCTTTTTTTATGCTCGTTTTTTGGTTTAGTTTTTATGTATCAAAGCGTTTTCGTTCGACCCTAATCTATTTTTCGTTCGGACGTCATGTGTAATGTCTATGAGCTACTGAAGTTGGTCGTTGAGTGCATCATTGGGAAGAGATCAATTGTTTTCCAATTGCAAATCAGATAACGGTGCCATTATTATCTGTATGGGATTGGGCTGGGTGGGGGGGGGGGGGAGGGATTGGACTTGAGATCAAAAAGTCGCCTCATATGTCCTTGAACACAGTGGTGCTATGTACTAGAACATGCAGTTCATCTATGTTACATTTACCTACTAAATCGACAGACAGATAAACAGACAGACAGACAGACGGACGGACGGACGGACGGACGGACGGACGGACGGACGGACGGACGGACGGACGGACGGACGGACGGACGGACGGGCGGGCGGGCGGGCGGGCGGGCAGGCAGGCAGGCAGGCAGGCAGGCAGGCAGGCAGACAGACAAATGGTGTAGTTAGGCTGAACCCAATGGAGATATTTCAGACAAGTTTTTTATGATGAGAGGTGTCTAACAAGCTATTGCGTTTTTTTTTTTAAGTTTAGAAGACTGAAGTGTTGTTTGCTATATCGTTCCCTGAGTTCCAATGTGTTCTATGTGCCTACTAGCGTGCCTACTAGCGTGCCTACTGGCACATAGAACACATTGGAACTCAGGGGACGATATGTTCTTAAGATGTAGAAAAACCAGAGATTTTGTTCTGAAAAAGAGCCAAAATCGAAACCTAAGTTGAAAAATCAGAACTTCCTAGCTCATCAGGGGGAGGCCACCAAACATTTGCAAGGCGTGACGTGGGTCTCTTGAGTGCGCCAAAAATGTGCATTTCCAACTTGTGCAATTTTTTGAATTTTTTAAAAATATATCAATATATCAGCTAATATATACCATCATTTGTGTTTGAAACCTTAAAGATGATGTTGTACATCACACTCTTAACATAAATACAACATCAGGAGGCTTTATATGTGAGAATATTGGGCTTAATCTGGGAAAATTTCACACGTTAGTAGGGGATGGGTGTCTTGTTCGAAATGCAGAAAATGTGCAGACAATATTTTGGGAACAATTCAAATGAAAATTTGTTCCCGTATATGTACCCCTGCTCTGGTCAAGCCTGATAATGAACAGCTTGTCATTTGTAGATTGGGGCCCACAGCAGCCCACAGAGGTTTAAATTGGTGGTACCAGTTTAACTCTTTACCTAACATGCAAAGCAGACGACACTTGCCAAAAAATGATTGAATAACTATTTTTTTTTTTTCATTTTTTGTCTCAAAAACATAGGTTATGACCCCTCATTGGAACGAGCTCGACGAGCTCGTTCCAATGAGGTGTCATAACCTATGTTTTTGAGACAAAAAAGGAAAAAATAATAAAAAAAGTGCTGGCCGGTTTTGGCCGTCACATTGTGTAAAGGGTTAAGAACATTATGAAAACCCCCTAAAGACAGCTGTGCCTACTAAGTTTATAAGCATATTTTGGATTTTAATGGGAGAGTGTGGGGGGGGGGGGGGTGTCTGAGAACGGTAGAAGAAAATTTGCACGTAGTGGGTGGGTGGGTGTAAAAAGGAGCCGAATAAAAAATAGGACGTCACGTCTTGCAAATTTTTAGTGCCCCCCCCCCCCCCCACCCTTTCTTGTCACCTTTTTCTTTAGTTTTTGTGCCTAACTTTCGTTTTCAAATATGAACCGTGGTGCCTCATATAATCGTAACAGTGAAGTCAGAACTGACCCAAAATAAAATAGACAGTGTTACATGACACTGAATAATGATATCTTATTTGTTACTGTATAAAGTTAAACGATGCCCTTGACTGCCTGTAGCAATGGTTATTTCTCCTTATTTCTTCTACCCCATCGTGGATAGATCAAGTTTCGACCAATGTTAACAATTCGCGAAATTAGTGCATTTTGTTTCCGACCCCCCCCCCCCCCCCCCCCCCCCCACCTCTCCATCAAAAAAACAGAGCTAATGATGAAAAGAACAAAGATATCATGCAATACATTTTACTAATCAGTTTGTGATTTTGTAACTTTTGAATCCATGAGAGCGTTTTTCCAGCCCAGAAACAAGATAAGTATGAATCATCATTTCATTAAGTAAACTGTTTGCTAAGTGAATGTGTGGGGTACACCATTTAATATTTTCAATGTGCTGCCACAAGACTGCAAGTTGAAAATATTAATTGATCTACTCCGAAATAATGAATATGGACTCTTCCAAAAGCAGCAATTTAACTGGAGATATCACCACAGTTTAACCCTTTACCCAACACGGACGATATCAAAATTTATTATTTTAAACAACATTTTTTTAAATTTTTCCAAAATTTTCAACAAAACCATATCATGTGACCCCTCGTTGGAACGAGCTCGTCGAGCTCGTTCCAACGAGGGGTCACATGATATGGTTTTGTTGAATTTTTTTAAAAAATAATATTTTTTCAACTGCTGAATTTGCATATTACACGGGTGGATGCGGCCGATTCGTTGGGTAAAGGGTTAAACAATAACCCTGGCATATTTATTGCCCCTGTGGCCAGGCCTTTAGATTACCGCAATTTCACACCTTTTACGGGTGTGCCAAAATTAAAGAAGGTGTGAAGACATCAAGAAAAATATATAAATTCTCTCTGCCTCTTTTACATTTGAGAATAACTTCCATCATAATATGGCCATAGAAACACAAAGAAAGGCATGGCAATAGCACATAACAGGATACAGCTGTTATTTCAGGTTTTAATGTACCTAAAGTATGGCAAAAGGATGTACCCAAAATAAATGGATTTAAAGGCCTGTCTGAGGCGGCCAAGCTTGCATGTTGACCATCTTTAGAATTGGTATTTCTTTGTAAAATCGAGTGGATCCATGACTTACATTTCGTGAAACATTCGACCAAATATACATTCGAAAAAGATGGGGTAAATGGAGTGCTTCAAACGGTTTTTATGTTTTTGTTTTTGAATGTTCCCAAAAAAAAAAAAACAATAATATTGTATCACAGGCAATGTCTTTCTCCCCACCCCACTCCACCCGACCCGACCCCACTGCCACGCTGCATGCTGTTGACATAATAAATAGGTTTTTGTTATAAGAGAAGGAAGAAATATATTAGAAATCATCTACTTTTTAAGTTGATTAAACAAGTTAGTTGCTCGGTGAAAAGGTGAATAGCCCTTTGGCCTCTGACAGAGAAAACCCAGTTTTCATCTTTATATTTGGTTGTTTACCACAGGTAGATTTATGAAATCCATGTTCATCAAATTGGCACCAATTACACATAACGTAGTAATATTATAAGTCAGTTAAATACCGATACATTCGTTGGTGAATTTATTAGAACTGTCGAACCGGTGGCCAACACGGTTATTAATCGTCATTCACACGTACGCACACATATAAACTAGTGGAATTCGTGTTACTATTTAGCATCTGGCAAAGAGTGAAAATACCAAACAGTATGTCCGTGAACAAGAGCAGAGAGGTTATCTGAGGTCGAACTCAGTACGTGTTTGGTTTGTAATCCGTGATGCAATCTTTAGTATGGAATGAACAAAATGAATGTTAAGTAGTGACATCCACAACTACACTGGTTGAAAGTACAGGCGCATTTAGGCGGGGCCTGGCACACGCACACGACCCATACACCCCCCCCCCCCCCCCGAAAAAAAAATACATACATGAGAGCTTATTTAAGTTTTTTGATAAGAGTAAGTTTTTTAATGAATCTTCTTTTTATAATACTCGCCGTTTAATCTTCGCGTTTAATTTTACAAGTCATATTGCCTTCCGTGCCCAAGGCACACCATGGCAGTGTCTAAATGTACCGTAATATACCTGCGTAATACCGTGGCGTGCAATGATACCTTCATGTAAACGTTCAGGGTCATTAGTGGCCGCCACAGAGCCCATCGTAATCGAATTCACCACCCAACACTTAATAACAATTATGGGACCTACGACTAGTGAGGCTGTGGGTCGGATATGGCCTTCTGCCACATAGCCAAAGCTATAGGCACTGATGGTGCGTCATGTCGTTTTTGTCTGGGACATCACACACGCAGGCTATCCTATTGATTATTGTTCGTGAAAGAGTGGATTGGATCAGATCGCTGGAAATATACCATTTTGCAACTTTATTTCTTTTCTTGTACAACTTGTGCGCGTTTAGTTAATGTTATGGGTTTTATGACACTTTTAACGGGCGGACGGACAGAGCCATGTCGTGTTAGAGAGTTTTATTGGTGGAGTAAACCGAAGTACCTGGAAACAACCACCGAGCTCCGACGAGTAACTGTCGGTATCTCGAATTAGTTGGTTAGTGTACCACAGACAAGCTGAATGCCTTAATACATTGAACATGTGTTCTCAGGCAATCGAAATTCATGTTCCTATCCAAGGGCTCGACGTAGATGACGTGGGGCAGGACTTTTCGACCTCAGTGTCTCCTACCCCCCCCCCCCCACCCCCCACCCGCCCTGTAGCTAACAATGACAATGTTATCTGATTTGCCGTTGGAAAAACATTTTGATCTCATTCCAGGGATGTACTCAACGCCCCACATAAGGGCTCAAAGACGTTTCAATACATTTAGTCCTAACGCAGGTACATGAAAAATAAATTCGGGTCGAACGAAAATACTTTAATTCTTGAGACTAAACCAAAGCAAAAATACCCCCCCCCCCCCCCAATTCTGTAATAACCCTTACACAACGTAACGGCCAAGCCAGCTATACACAAAAATCACCATTCATTTTTAATTATTCTCTTTTCATTTTTGATCTCAAAAACATAGCTTATGACTCCTCATTGGAACGATCTCGTCAAGCTCGTTCTAATGTGGGGTCATAAGCTATGTTTTTGACGCGAAAAATGAAAACAAATAGTTTTTTGGGGAATTTCGTTTTAGGTAAAGTGATCACAGGCGCTTCATGCAAGCTTTTTGTGAGGACATTTTTGTTGATCGATTCTGCAAATACTCGATCGAAAAATGTTTTCAGATATTTTTCTTCTTATCCACTGACTGGCTGATGTTGTAAAGACATTTGCCATAACGTTAATCCTTTAAACCCGATCGGCCGTTCTTTTTTTTTCCGGCCCAGGAGCGTGATACGTCATAAGTTGGTAGAGTGATTACTTAGTGAATGTGTGGGACAGACCAGTCAATACTTTCAGCCTGTAGCCGTACGGCTGCGCGTTGAAAATATTAATTGATCTACCCCTAAATAATGAATATGGACTCTTCTAATTGCTGCATTTAATTGACATGGAAGATACTACCAGGGTTAAAAGAGTTAAGTCACAAAGTCCCAGCGGGTCAATTACGTTAGTAGTATGTCATGTACCTTTCACCCCAAGGTTGCGGGACCCCGGTGCAGGACCCTGGAAGTGACGTCATGTCACGTGACCTACTGGCGCCATGTTGTGTTGTCATGGTAACCCGTGTGAGCGGCCATCTTGTGACGTCATCTCGATAGTGATACGTGGTGTGAGTGCGCATGGTTGGGCTTTCAATAAGAAAAAAAACACAAGTGCTTTAACCTTTTACCCAACGTAACGACCAAAACCGGTCAGCGCTATTCTCAAAAATCGCCAATTAATTTTCATTTTTTGTTTCTCATTTTCAGTCCCCAAAGCATAGGTTATGACCCCCTCATTGGAACGAGCTCGTCGAGCTCGTTCCAATGAGGGGGTCATAACCGATGTTTTTGAGACCAAAAAAATTAAAAAAATTAGTTATTCAAAAATTTTATTTGCGAGTGTCGTCTGATTTTCATGTTAGGTAAAAGGTTAATCACTGTAGAATTAATCAATAAAAAAACAGTCACTATGGAGTTACCATTATTATTTGATATCGCAGAGTTGCGTTCGATTGTTCCTATCTGGCATTTGCAGGAGAGTGATTTATTCGCTCGCCTACTGCTCGCCTTAAAAAAAATTCACGAGGTCGAAAAATAGCCTTCCTGGCCTTAGAAAAAAATGATTACCTATTCCTAAGGCCCACATCTTTTGAGATCACTGCTATGTTAGTGGTCTCTCTAAGACGGTCAAATTGCCCTTCCCACAGCTCCGGGCCTTGTTGAGGCCCGGGGATGTGGGAGGTGAAGTGTAGCCATTTCAAATAGACCACCTTGTTAGCAGCACCAAATAAAATGCACAAAGCCCACTAGGCAGAATTCATTAATAGTAAAACTTTAATTTGCCACTTTTAACTTGTGTAAGCTTGAGGAGAGCCAATCGATCCTCAGGTCATACGAGGGGAGCAATTTTTAACCCTCCTGCATTTTTAAGAATGCCAGGCCTGTTTCCCGGCGTACTGATGTTCTGAACTTTTGAACCGTCAGTGTAATAACTGCGAAGTTTGCAACTGCGACCGTCTTGATTATTACACTGATGGTTCAAAAGTTCAGAACATCAAAGCTTTGAATGTACCTGAAAGAGAATCGTCTTCGTTGTTAACTTGAGGTAGGTCACCTGACTTGAACTTCATTTTTAAGGACTTCAAAGAGAGGGAGGTGGTCATCACGATTAATCGGTTCCTAAATTAAAAAAATCGTGACAGTCCCATTGCTTGGTATACACTCATGCTCCGAGATTGGATGGGTGTCAGGTTTTGAGCTGGACTGAAAATCGTTTTGCAATGTTTTTCTAAAAAACAATTTTTGTTGGAAAATTCAAAAAAATTGCAAACACTTTTACACAAAAGCTTATTCTTTACGCACGCAAAAACTGAATAATTCTTTTATTTTTGTTTTATTTTTTTTTCATTATACTTTTGCGATATACATTGATAAAATACTTAAAGAAAATGAGTCATGACACACAAATAACAAATCAAATAAAAACTTACTTGTTTTCATGAAATTTGTTATAGAATCGCTCAATGTCACAAAATTGTCATGATTTAAAAACACGTTCTCCCCAAATTACATTTACGAGATAATCGAATAGAAAATTTCATAATTCTAATAATTAAGAACAATATATTTATTGTTGCCAATAAGGCACTGTAACATACTCAGTGTTTGACTGATGACTGAAGACAAAAGACATAATACTTCAGACAGGGGATGAACACAATCATTAGGATTTATTTTTTTATTTATTGATGTTTTAAAGTCACATATTTATGCACAATGGCTAATCATGACCGTGACAGTTTTACGGGTGGAGGAAGCCGGAGTACCCGGAGAGAACCACCGAGCAACGACGAGCAGTTGCCAGCTCCCCAACATCGTAACTCTGCACTGCAGCACAGACAGGGTTAGATTGGTTGAAGACATGCGTACCATCGGCGTGCAGTACGCCTTAGTACACGGCGTCATCGTGCCCCCACGCGGGCAAAGGAGATGAAGTGTCTTGCCCAAGGACACAACGCGGTTGCCGCAGGTGGGATTCGAACCGAGGACCTCTCGGCTTGCAGCCTGCACCTTTACCTACTGAGCTACCGCGCACCCAATCATTAGGATACTTACCTTTCACTGATTTCTGGAGCCTGACGAAATTATTTAGTTATATTTGCACAGATGGTCACAAATCCCAAACAAAAATTTACAAAAAAACTGCAACATGGAATTTGTCTCTTTTTTTGCAAAATGCGATTTATTCTTGCATTTTGCAAGCGGCATGGCGAACCATGGGCGGGGGTGGAAGAATTAGACACAACTAAAACTTTACCCAAACCGAGGATATCAAAATGTGTTGTTTAAATTATTGGGTTTTTTTTTTTGTTTAATTTGTTTTCCAAAAATTCCATCGAAACCATATCACGTGACACCTCAGTAGAAGATTTCCATAAACTCGTTCCAATGAGGGGGTCACACGCACGATATGGTTTTGTTGAATTTTCTTTTTAAATATATTTTTTTCAACTGATAAATTTGAAAATTTCGCGGGAGGGTGTGGCTGATTCGCCAGGTAAATGGTTAAGGTACCTACTGTGGGAAGTAATGGGTATGTAAAGTTGCCCCCTCATCCTCTTCTGAGTGTCAAATAGCGTCTTTCATTTTCGTCAACGAATCAGTGACGACATTTTCTTACCTGAGGTCTCTTCAATATTTGTTTGTTCAATTGAATTGTAATCCTTTTCCTAACGTTCAGTTAAAACTAGCAGTTCTGTCACGAACTGTGCGTTTATCCAGACTTAATTGCGCGTAAGAATTGCGCGCAATTTCCATAATGAATGGCATCCAAAGCACGGAAGGTTCTCCTGGTTACTCATAGAAAACACAGGCAATGTTTCTGCCAATGGACCTCCGGGTTACCCGGAGGTCCACTGGCTGAAACATTGCTTGTCCACAGGCCATATGTACAGAATTGGATAGCCTTACTATGGTCATAACGCGTAGATTAACGCGCAGATCGACGTACTATTTGTGCGCATTTCATGGCACGACTTAATTCTAGTTTTAACAGTAAGCCGTAAAGGAATAAAACCAGCCACCTATATTCACATGAATCGCCATCCAATTTGAGACCTGGTTACAATGCAGTGTTTTTTCTCCATTGACGACAGTGCTAATCTTTCCTACTCTCCCCATCTTATCAAGCTGATTTGGGCAAAAACAACCATCTATCCATTTAGTTTATCATCTCATGAAAACAATATACTGAAAAAAATATAGGTCGCCATGTGAATTTTGCCTTTAAATTTGGAGCTTACTGTACTCCCGTCCAGTTTTGCACTGAATGAAATAGACATATTTTTACCTACCGCCACCCAATTTTAATCTTCTCTCACACATTTCAGAAGACAATAGTCACCAATATTTTATATCTTTTCCAAAACATGCACTTTAAAATTTTATTCACACTTACAAGCTCAGTTCATTTTCCACCAATCAGATAATTCCAGGAACTTTTATCCTCCATTAAAGGTTGGGTGCAAACCACTAGAGGCGCTATTTACCAAGAAAACACTGTATTATAACCACCTGCGAATCATACATCTTCGACTCCAAGCGAATCTCGAATCGAGTCACGTCTATTATTTGATATTCAATCGACACCTCGATTCGCATCAGTAGCGTCTTGAAGATGAACAATAGGGGTTGGGATACTATAAACCTGATTTGTTCCGACTGTGATGGGTCAAGTCCCAACTGATAAAATAATCCAACTTCATCATCAAGGCATGCTTTTGACGAAGGCACGCCTTGATGATGTAGTTGGAATATTAGTCAGTTTAAACAGTATTTATTTCAAAAGAATT
The DNA here is from genome assembly GCA_031216915.1 of Pictodentalium vernedei. NCBI lineage: Eukaryota > Metazoa > Mollusca > Scaphopoda > Dentaliida > Dentaliidae > Pictodentalium > Pictodentalium vernedei. The sequence goes on from CM062291.1 coordinate 463,643,534, forward strand.
TCCATAGTAATACATAGCTTACATTATCATTGGGTGTGGATTCGACAGTAAGCTGTTAGCTTATCTGTGGTCGTTTCCACTCATAGTAATTTTAACAGGTAGCAAACGAGAAGACAGTGAGACCAATTCCTTCTATCAAGAACGTGTACAATAAGATACCTGTTGACACAAATAATTCGCTAATAAAGACAAATAGAAAATACTATAAAAAGATACAAATTGGTTAGATTTCCCTAACTGATATAGAATAAGAAGATAGAAGTACAGTTCTTAGGAAGAGAAAGAGTAAGGAGCACCTAGTCCGAACCGGACCACCTCCATGTTTGTACCTTGATACTGTAACAAGCGAATTCTAAATTTTAATGTTGTTGGACTATCATAAGAACATATACTCTAGTGAGGGAAATGACCGGGAGTTAGTTTATCGTGATACAATAATTCTGAGCATATTTTGGTGGATTTTCACAGTTAAACAATGGTAGCATAAATAGATTTCGGCGCCCGGATACCAATGCATTCCATGTCCCAGTGGTACATGCAACTTAACTCTCGGCGATGAATTATACTTTCATCGATCATTAGCGACAACCTTCGGGGACGGACTATGTATTATTCCCAGATGCGAGATGCACTTTATTGCTTTATGCTTGCAAGTGGGAGTCCAAACATAGAGACGGTCCGATAATTCCAGTTAGCCCATGTCGGGTTTGCACTTGAGTTTTTGTTAGTAAAAGGCACAGTAGGAAGATAGGAAGACATCTCCACCAGTCAACAGTGGCCTCCGCCCGGTCACGGTGATGTGGTATAGGTGCGATGTGTCCTAGCACCAAGACATTAGGAGTGAACACCAGGTGGAACGCACGGTAATTATGAGGCAAAGTAGAGGACGGGTGTTGGGTTGCATAATGCGTGTATGAATATGCATTCAATCTGTATTATTATTCTTTTCCAGAAATATATTCATAGGGTTATAATAGTAGCACCACACTAACTATCCACTATGATCTGAGGGTCACCCAAAGTAGTTAACTAAATCTCGCAGAACTAAGAATGTACTTATGAATTGTTTTAAAAACTAAATGGTTTTCGTCGTGAGTATAAAATTCGGATCCATACAGTAATGTATTGCAGTCAGTTTGACTGGGAAGTAGCCCTAGGGTCTCACTTCGTATACGGTCATAATTAGGGCATTTTAATAAAAAGTGTTCTGCTGTCTCACGTTCACCGCATGAGCAATTCGGTGACTCTGCCAGGTGGTTAACAAGAAGATGCTCATTGAGATGACTACATCGAAGTCGTAACCTGCAGTGGTATACTTGAGCATTACGGGACATTGATGTGACAAAATAGGCTGGGGACGAACAAGGTTATGGTTTAAGTATTTTCGAAATTCTGCGAAAGAGCAATTTTCTCTAACGTTAGGTGAAATTTCGTTCCAAGAATTCGTTGCGGTTCGGCAATAAGGAACTCGTAGGTTAGTTGCGGTTCGAAGTTCGAAATTCTGGGTTATCGAAATAGGAGGGTGGGACTAAACAGGAAATATATGGCGGGGATATGTTATGGTACATTTTGAAGAACTGTATTAATTTGTGCTTCTGCCTTCTTGCTTGTAACGTCTCCCACCCAGTTTCAACGTAGAGTGATGCCTTGCTCGCACTTAAAGTTGCACCCATAACAATTCGAGCACTCGCAATTTGGATTCGTTCAAGAGTTGTCAGATTTGTTTCATTGCAGTTATCCTAAACCGTGTCTGCATATTCCAACAAGATCCTAACAAAAGCAAAGTATATCTTCTCGAGAATTTTCCGGTCTAAGATAAATTCATTTCGTCTCATAAAATCCAGACGTGACAATGCTTTTGAGGAAATATGTTTTATGTGGTCATCCCACGAACAGTTTGAATTGAGAATGACACCCAAATGCTTGTGCTGCGTTACTTCTTTAATGGGAGCATTTGCCATTACAAGGGGTGTCTGCTGTGCGGGATCTGTTCGGCGTGAAATTGTCATAGTTTCGGTTTTAATGGGATTGAATTCTACAAACCACGTATGTGCCCAGTTTTCGATTGTAGTAAGATCATTGTTCAAAATAACAGCAGCCTGGTCAGGGTTTTCAATTATTAAATATATGGTTGTATCGTCTGTAAAAAGACGAATACTGCTGGTTAGACCTAGGGTTATATCGTTAATATAAATAAGAAACAACAATGGGCCAAGAACAGATCCTTGAGGAACCCCCGACGTCACAGGTGTCCAAGAGGACTCCTCGGAGTTGACCACCACTCTTTGCATCCGATCACAAAGATATGATGCAAAGAAGTCGAGAAGTTCGCCGGTTACTCCAATTTTTTCAAGTTTGAAGATTAGACCTTTGTGCCAGACTTTGTCAAAAGCTTTACTGATGTCGCAAAATACCACCCTCACATCTTTACCTTCATCAAGTGCACGGCTAAATGTGTCATAGATATCCGTAAGCTGCAGTACAGTTGAGTCACATGGAGTAAACCCGGACTGAAATGGACTTAGTATTTTATTTTCGTCTAAAAAGGACCACAGTTTTTTGAAGATACAACGTGCGAACACTTTTCCAAGACAGCTCAGTAGTGAGATCGGTCGATAGTTTGATAAAAGATTTGCAGGGTCTTTTTTAGGAACCGGTATCACGTTTGCCTTCTTCTACAGTTTAGGAAATTTGGGGTGGCTCAATGAGATATTGAAAAGGGTGGCGAGAGGCTGGGTGGGCTAGGGAGGTGGAACACTCTTTGAGAAGATGCGGACTGATTAGGTCCGGACCTGTTGCCTTCGATGCTTTCAGTAACGTCAGTGCGGAGCGCACATCATGTTGGTCAAGTTTTATAGTTCTGAGTTTTGGACTTTCTGGAAATGGCATCGATGGAAGGCACGCGTGACTATCGTCAATAGTTGTTATGCTACAAAAATAATCGTTAAACGCTTCCGCCTTGTCTTTGTCAGAAAAAATTATCCTATCCCGGTAATTAATATTCGGAATTTCAGTTTTCCTGTTCCCTAAAAACATCTTGAGGGTCTTCCACCACAGGGAAGAATTAGTATAAGGGCTATCTAGAGTGGCCTGCATTCTGTTATAGTAATTGTTTTTTGCATTTCTTATGGCTGAAACAACTTGATTTCTTTTGGAACGATATTTCTCCCAAGCCTCGGGTCGACCTTTCGAGTTGGCAGTACGGTAAAGGCGTTTTCGTTGGCGAATCAGATACCTAACTTCGTTGTGCATCCACTTTGGGTCGTTTTTCCTAATTGTTGTGATTTTATTGGGAATAAACTTAGAAGCTAATTCAAGAACGGTGGAAGTAAACTTGTTAACCATATTATCTACGTTTGTATGTGAGAAAACGGGGTATCCCAGTCATTGTTTACCAATGCATTATTCAACCCATTATAATCGCCCTCGTTATATAACCATACCCGACGTTTGAAACTCCTTACAGTCGTTTTCCTAAAGTCAACCGCGATACACACAGGACAGTGATACCTGGTTAAATCTGGTAAAAATGGATCAGCTACCACAGTTGATAGCACATTGATGGAATCGCTAACTGCAATTAGGTCGAGCAATGTCGCTGACGTCTCCGTGAAAAACGTTGGTTCGGTTCTGATACAACCTATTTAATGTTAAACTAGTCAGCAACGTCACTAAATTTTCCCCTTCTCTGAGAATGTAGATTATCGTTAAAATAGCCAGTAATAATGAGGTCCGAGATTCCAGAGTCTTTCGCTTTCTCAATAGAGGCAGAGATCATTTCCCAGACTTCATTATCACTATTCGGAGGTCGGTAGAAGATACCAAGTAGAAACGAGCCACTGGGAGTGAATATTTCGACCCATAAGCATTCAAGCGCAGCCAGTCCGAGATCTGGTCTTGGTTTGATTGGTATGCCAATCTTAATGTAAACCGCAACACCGCCTCCCCTTGTTGAACGATCTTTCCGCAGTACCTCTTGAAACCCGTTTAGATGGATATCACTATTGTTATCGGAAGGTCCTAGCCATGTTTCGGTAAGAGCACATATATCATCGGCAGACATTTCACATTGCAATATATCGAGTTTAGGCCTTAGGCTTTGGATATTCAATGAACAAATCCGCGTTCCTATTGATGAAGTAGTATCTATTGTACTAATCTCACTTGAAGGTCAGGATTTACTTCAATATAACCGGAGAGAATTAACAACATTAAAGCACACGTAAACATAAGACATAATATTTGCAACATAGGGAGCACAATCGTAGTTATGCTGCGTAAGTTACGTAATGACGCTCCATCTGGGCAGGTCGCGTTTGGTGTATTAATTGTAGTGTGTGAATTTAAGCCGGACTTTCGGTTCGAACACGGATATTTCAGGCGGCTATCAAGTCCATTATACAAGTAATTTTGTGTTTTGGATAGAACATCTTTTAATATTGATTCGACAAGCATCAGAGATAGCATTAGTTGGAATATTACCCTCTAACGATTGTAGTTCAACGTCGACATTGCTTGGAAACCTTAAACTTGCATTTAGCAATGGTGGGAACTCGTGATACTGGAATTAGCATTGCTGGTGGCATGGGTGCAGATGTTATTTATGTTAACTCTTTACCCAACGTAACGGCCAAAACCGTCCAACGCTATTCTCAAAAATTGTCAATTAATTTTCATTATATTTTCATTTTTTTGTCTCAAAAACATAGGTTATGACCACTCGGTGGAGCGAGCTCGTCGAGCTCGTTCCAATGAGAGGTCATCTATGTTTTTGAGACAAAAAATGAAAAAAATTAGTTATTCAAGAATTTTCTTTTTTTGCAAGTGTAGTCAGCATTTTATGTTAGGTAAAGGGTTAATCTAGCGGGTGTTATACTTAGTTTTTTATTTAGACATTATTTTTGTATGATTTCCATCTGAATATATATTTTGTGAGACGTTGACGTTTACTGATGCCCAGCTCTGTTCCTTTGAAAAAGACTGTAGAGGAAACGAATCTGGTAGTCGATTTCGAATCGAACCGAATAGTGACGTGAAATTCGAAATAGAACCGAATCTCAAAGCTTCGCATGGCGTTATATCAAATATTCATTTTCTGTTATTTTTTGTCTCAAAAACAGAGCGTACGACCTCTATTTGGAAAGAGCTCGTTGTACTCGTTCTAACGTGGCGTCATAAACCATGTTTTTGGGGCAAAAATGAGAAATTTTAGTTATTCAAGAAATATTCTAGCGAGACTTTTATATTTGACAACAACTAATTAAAAACATTTATAAAACTGACTCTACTAGATTTAATGGCAGAACGGGGGCGCGGTGGCGTTGCGGTAACCGGTTCTCGTCCGATCACTGAAGTTAAGCAACGCTAGGTGACCGTCTGCGCGATCGATTCGAACTCCCGTGTTGTGTCCTTGGGTAAGGCACTTAACTCCGATTGTCCACATGGGGGCAGGATGATAAGGCGTACTGCACGTTCAACCAATCTAACCCTGCCTGAGCTGCAGTGCGGAGTTACGATGCTGGGGAGCTGGTAGCTGCCCGTCGTTGCTCGGTGGTTCTCTCCGGGTACTCCGGCTTCCCCCACCCGTAAAACTGTCAGGGTCATGATTAGCCATTGTGCATAAGTATGTGACCTTAAACACCAATAAATAAATAAATTAATGAATAAATTGCAGAATGTATGATGGGGTAAAGGAAGGCATGCCCAATACGCCTGTATTACAATCTACGTGCCGTCGATCAGTGGTCTCCACGTTAAAATTATGGTTTAGTTTGCCCAACAAAATCATTGAGAAGCCATTTCAGTTTAGATTATATATTTTTTTAAAGGATATAAAGAGAGAAAGTGATACAAAATAATCGTGGTCTATTTAGATACATTATTATAGCATGCACTGGAGATACATTAATATAACAGAACAGATTCAATATCAAAAACGGTGGGAGATGACATAGCCAGATTGGCTGTCTACCTGCCATCTCCCACAGATGTTTGCCAAGTTGCCAGCACTTCACACGAAGTAAACAGATATTTGTGAAACAGAATTATTACACCTGTTGGGTTTAATGTTTACTATTTTGACATCAGAGGTTTTGGACTTGGCAGGTCAGTCATGGTATGTTTTACTTGGACGAGGTAGCGTTGCTATATTCCGTGTATTTAATTCGAAGGAGACCTGGCCTTGCGATAACGTAGTTCTGGTCTAGTGACTACGTAGAATGTTGATTGTTTGCATGCTTGTTAAAATTATGGAAAATCGGACCATCACTTGACATGAAAAGCAGACGACACTCGCAAACAAAATTACTGAATAACTATTTTTTTTTATTTTTTGTCTCAAAAACATTGGTTATTACCCCTCTTTGGAACGAGCTCGGCGAGCTCGTTCCAAAGAGGGGTTATAACCTTATTACAGTCTTGACAATAAGGATTGTCACTTTCCATGTTAATTGTACAAGGGGAAAGGAATGTTTTTAGCAGTCTTTTGAATATTTTGAATATTTTTCTGTTTGTAATTTTCCAATAACATGACTTTTGAGGGCGTTATGGTTTATTATGGTTTATTATTACCACTTCAGAGGGCGTTCTCTAGTGTTTTAAAGTAATTTTACCTTTACGTTAAAAAACGATAATGCACGGTACGAAAATGTCAAACCATATGTTAACTGGATAACGGCCCGCTAGTTTTTATGAAAATGTCAAACCATATGTTAACTGGATAACGGCCCGCTAGTTTTTTTTCCCATGATAATGGGAGTGGTAATAATAGTAATAACAAGATTTTCTCGGGCTTTTATGGGTTTTTAACGGCCCTCGAGAAATGTTTAACAGCCCTCTGGCTGATAAAGGCCCTCGACTTCGTCTCGGGCCTCTATAGAGCCCTTGGGCTGTTAAACATTTCTCTCAGGGCCGTTAAAAACCCATAAAGCCCTCGAAAATCATGTTATTGTTATATTAACGGCCCTACAGAAATGATTAACAGCCCAAGGATCTATTAGCGGCCCGAGACGAAGTCGAGGGCAGCTAATAGCCCAAGGGCTGTTTGTCATTTCTGTAGGGCCCTTAATAAACCATAACGCCCGACAAAAATTATGCTATTTCTATTATTACCACTAATAGGGGAGGACATTCAAGTAACCTCAAAGTAACTCCAAGTCAATTTTAATGTGCAAACAATCACAAACGACTGTTTGCAAACAATACCATGTGATCAAAACAAGCCAAAGTAATTGAATATTCATGAGTTATCGGAGTTTATTTTTGAAAGTTTTTTGAAAACAAGTACGAAAAAACCGATGTTAAAAATCCAGGATTCGAGTTTGGCAGCTTCAAAAACAGAATGATACTTAAATATACTCACATTATATCACTATTTGGTCCCTTATGTTTCAGTCAATGGCTTATATTATCATCTCAAGTAACCCCTGTGAGATTTGTTTACCTCGTACAGTATCCGAACTTACAAAGCAGAAACAGAAGATTGGGAATGGGAGGTAATTCGATCACGTGACGTGACGTGCCGGGCCGCGGGCGCTAATGGGAAGGAAAACACATTAGCGGCCCAGCACGTCATTTGACGACCTGAGCAGTTATCGCGTATTATTATCACTTTATAGGGCACTCCCTGGCGAATATTTTCATTTTCGGGGGCTGCACAAAACTCATATGTTTCCGTTCACATCCGGGTTCCCGGGCAATAATGAAAAATTCGTTTCAATATGGCCCGGCGGCCCGCACATCCCCGGATGTAGGCGAGGTAACACTGCTTTGAGTTTGAATATTTGGAGAAGAGAGTTGTGATGGCGGAATTTTGTGATCTTTGGAGTGAAAGAATTAAGATATACATTTGCATTTAAGGCATGAGTTAGTTGCTGACAATGATTGTGTGGGAATTTCACACATCTACTACATTGAAAAATGATAATAATATATGAATGATGAAAAAAATAGCAATCTTGATTTTTCTTGGTTTAACATGTAACCTAGCACTGTATGTATTTCTGTGATAATAATACCAATAACATTATTTTGTACAGGCGTTATGGTTCATTAACGGCCCTACGAAAATAATTAACAGCCCTTGGGCCTATTAGTGGCCCTCGACTTCGTCTCGGGCCACTAATAGACCCTTGGGCTGTTAATCATTTTCGTAGGGCCGTTAATGAACCATAACGCCCTCAAAAATAATGTTATTGTATAATTAATGTCCAGAAAATTAGCGATAATGGCCTTAGGAACGCCCGCTAAAGTGGTAATAATAGTTTTTTTTATTTCTAGGTCCAATTCATTCCATAACTTATGGAACGCATGGATTGGAAGCCTTCTTGCCAGCGCTCTAGTAGGGTTCTACTAATGTGTAGCATTTTGACTGTCTTGTAGCTCTTTGAGAGGTGTGTCCTGCTTGAGTAAAAATGGAATGCAATGACGAAGGGAATTTCTCCATTTTCCCAATCGAATATGAAGCGACAGGCTTGGAGTATGAAAAGATTGTGCTCAATTTACGAAAATGAGGATGTGTACGCAAACATTCGGGTATAAAAAAGATGAAAGATGAACTAACGGATTAGTTATATAAATAATGAAACAAACATTTCCATTTGTACGGGAATGTTATGGAATGTGTATATTTATACATTGTTTTGAGCCACGTCTGTGTGTCTCTGGGTACCTGTACAGTTTTACCGAGAAAAGCATGCCTCGCTGTTGGCAAAACAATCCTTTTCGGAACCGTGCGCACTATAAAATAATCGTAGAATGGAAACACTAACTTCTCATTATCTTCCAGAAGAAATCGGAATAACATATCTGGGTTTTGTTCGCTCACTTTCCATCGGAATAAGTCTGCTTTTCCTGATCCATATTTTGCTATCCGAGAACTTCCTGTGATGTTATGTTTTTTGAAGTATATTTTTATGTTTTTTTCGAATTCATTCTCTGTTTGTTGCGTGGGGTTAAGAAGTCGGCTAATATCTACGTCATGATCATGACGTATTATATCACCTGACCTATGTAGACCAAGCAAAGTGCCATAATCAATCCAATATGTCTGGTTGAGTTCATCGTAGGCATTAGTTATGTGTCGGAGAAGATAACGCATGTCATTTAACTGGTTCTCAGGTATAATGCAAGGTAGGTTGTATGTCCCAGTTGCTTTGGGGAATACGAAGAAATGTAATAACAACACAAAACATCCGCAAACGAGTGCAATTCTGTAGCGTTTTTTTATGACTCCAACTGCTTTGATAATCTTGCATTGGGTTCTGTGAATTTCTCTCCCGGAAATGAGCATGATGAATAACCTGGTCAATAAAAATAAAAATAAGTTTAAATGAATAAAAACATGAATTTATTTGTTTTCAGAGTATGGAAAATTTCTGAAAGGATGAATGCTTTGGAATAATTGTCAAAAATATTTGAATTTCCATCGTTGAAGCCAAGCATGCACATATTGAGCCAACTATACAATACTAATAGAAGATGAAGCTTATTGAATCGATGCTGAATATTATATACTCCTGGGCGGATCCGGAGGGGAGGGGGTCGGAGTACACTTGTCATGAGCATTGAGGCAAGGATGTACGGCAGAAGTAAAGAACTTGCGGTTTTAACCAATGGATATTTTTAGATTGTATACAGTGGCCTAACCATGGGTGGGGGAATCAGAATGGGGGGGGGGGGGGGGGGGCTGAAGGGGGCATATTCCCCCAAATGTTAGTCATGCCCCCACCCCTCCAGGTGATGTGCCTAATTATTGATGCCTTTCACAATTTGTAAATAATGGACACAAACGGACTCAGAGTCAAGAAAATTGCGTTTTTTTGTCTCGAATTTCAAAATTGTTCCTGGAAGGATCCCCCCCCCCCCTCTCTCTCTCCAGCGAAAGGGGGTGTCCCCCTCTTGTGCGCGTCCCCATCTCGCCGCTACATGGCTCGGATGATGCTGCGCATCCTATTCTGTATGCCCCCTAGTAGTTCACCGATCTTAACGTAGAGGATACCCCCTTTCAGGTCAATCCTTACGTTCAGATCGCTGAACTAGCCCCCCCCCCCCCACCCCTGGATATTACTCGTGCCCCCCCCCCCCCCCCCCCCCTCCCCTAACTTTGATATCCTGGCTACGCACCTGACAGTGTAGTACCCAGGTTCATTATGGTCCTATACCTTTTACCAAACACGAATGGAAGGCGACACTTGCAAACAAAATTTATGAATCACCATTTTTTTTTATTTTTTTGCGTTAAAATCATAGCTCATGACCCATCATTGTAACGTGCTCAACGATCACGTTCCGATGAGGTGTCGTCAGCTATGTTTTTGACTCAACAATAAAAAAAATAATGAAATATGAACGTTGATGTTGGTGAATAGCGCTGACTACTTTAGACCGTTACGTTGAGTAAAGGGTTAAAAACCTAGTCCTGGAATTAGAAAATGAGTTCCTGAACTTGGTGCATTAAGCCTTGAAAGTCAAATTTTAAGGATTCTTCAAAGTTTTAACACGTGTAAACTTAGGAAATAAAGAGAGAATTTATTTAGTATTAAAATATATCAAGGGCCCTGAACGGCCCATTGTTTTAGTCAAGAGAAGTCCATCTGACTCAGCAGACGGCACTTGACAGGAAATGACTGATCTGGTTAAAATGTTCACCTTGTTATCTATTAATCAAAAGTCAGCATGCAATCTCTGCTGTACAACACCAAGGGCTTGTTTTCTCGACTAGGCTTTTATTTGTTAATTAACACAGTGTAACCCTGTTAATTGAATGGCCACTTTGCTAATGAAAATTATTCAATTAACAGGAGTATTCAATTAACAGGGATTGTGTCACTTTCCTGTATTCTAGAGATAAACTTAGCATTTTTTGTATTACATCTTGTTTGACAGAGCTCCTGTCGCCTCATTGACAAAGCTAAATTATTCGAAAGTAGACCAACTTTTATTTTTTTTGGGGGGGGGAGGGTGTGAGGGGTGGGGATGGCTTTGAGCAATATTATCTTCTTGAAAACATTGAAGACGAGTCACAGTTTAATGCATAAATTACCGGGACAAAAGTGACTTGATTGGTATCATGTATTACAAGGTTCGATCATGTTCGGAATCGTAGAGTGAGATACAAGATAGAAGTCTGTGTACATCATGAAACAGAAGTTAACCCTTTACCTAACGTAACGGCAAAAACCAGCCAGCGCTATTCTCAAAAATCGCCAATTAATTTTCATTATTTTTTTTCATTTTTTGTCTCAAAAACATAGGTTATGACCCCTCGTTGGAACGAGCTCGTTCCAACGAGGGGTCATAACCTATGTTTTTGAGACAAAAAATAAAAAAAATTAGTTATTCAAGAATTATTTTTGCAAGTGTCGTCTGCTTTTAAGGTTAGGTAAAGGGTTAATCGAAGCAGAGGAAAGTAAGTGAGCAGGACTCTTCAGCAGCCATGACAGAAAATCAAGTCGCTTGGCTGCACGCAGAGGAGTATGGGGATCCAGAATGAACGAACAATACTTTAGTTTCATAACCGAACTGAACAGATATGCCTATATATTTGAATAATACAAGTACATGGAACATATAAAAAATCAATGTCTAGCGTCCTGCGAAATAACATTCACATATGTGCATACTAGACTAAAACTACGCATACTGAGCTGGGGTAATACTAAATTTTACCAATGTAGCTACTGGAATGTAGCCAGAGAACTTTAATGCACACGTGTCTGTCTCTGTTAATGGTCATAATGCACATGAAAAATCCTTAATATTGGAGGTCACTATATCTATAGGTGAAACCATTGTAGAAACGATGAAATGGTAGAGTTGTAATCACAATAGGGCTATGGAGTCATTTTATTAACAATGGTATCGCCCGTTTTCGATTCGTTGTTATCAGTTGTTTTAGTTTGAAAACAACAAATATGAAATAGGATTCGAGTTCAAGATCTTGAATATCTGGATAACTGACTACGGTACATTAGATCCATCATACCTTTTGTTTGATTGGGTTTTTGCATCGCTTTCAACCACTATGGCTATATCACGACGTTATTTCACAAGATGAAGGCAGAGTTACTCAAGCATATCCACTGGATGACCTAAGCAATCCACCAACCACTGGTGAGGAACTGACAAGCTCATCCACACAGGCATCTCAATATCCCGACTAAACAAATTCCTTAGAAGTTATTTGCCACATCAGTAACCAGAGACGCCTATTTGAACATCTAGTCTATCGCTGTTGTGCATTTAACAACCTGGCTACCAGAGCTGCACCTATTACAGTTAAAACTAGAAGTCCTGTCACGAATAGCGCGCTTATCTAGGCTTAATTGCGCGTTGGAATTGCGCGCAATTGCCACATCGAATGACATCCAAAGCACGGCAGGCTCTCTTGGTTACTCATAGCAAACACATGCAATGTTTCTGCCAGTGGACCTCCGGGTTACCCGGAGGTCCATTGGCTGAAACATTGCTTGTGCACAGGCCATATGTACAAAATTTGATAGCTTTACTTGGGCCATAACGCGTACATTAACGCGCATATCAACGTGCTATTTGTGCGCATTTCATGACAGGACTTCTAGTTTTAACTGTATGCCCTGGCTCATCATAAAAATCTGATACAGGCTGTAATCAAGAAGATATATTTAAAGAGTCATTAATGACAAAAGCGTGCGTGCGTGCGTGCGTGCGTGCGTGCGTGCGTGCGTGCGTGCGTGCGTGCGTGCGTGCGTGCGTGCGTGCGTGCGTGCGTGCGTGCGTGCGTGCGTGCGTGCGTGCGTGCGTGCGTGCGTGCGTGCGTGTATGAAATATGTACCTGCTGTAAACAGACACAGGCGACTTCGTTAAAGCTGTTTTATCGTACACTCGTATACAAATGTTACATAGATATCCTATAAATATTATCTTACTTCATTTCTACTTATCTTATGTAATCTCCAAATCCTCACTTTATCACCTTACACGACTTTCAGTGCATCTTCACCCCTTTTTGAAAGCCACATTCTATGCATATAATTTCCAGCATATGAACATCAGTTATCTCGTGATCACTACTGGTATCGTTATTCGAACATTCATATATTACCACTCTGAGAGAACATAATGTGTTGCCTAGAATCATACAATGCTCAGATAGGTACCTTTGGTGTCAAGGTTAATGCTCGCAGCTTAAAGTATTCTTTGCAGAAAGAACAATGTATTTGCATTCTAATCTACTGCGTCTTAGTGGTGTTGAACTGAATGAAAGCTTCACTCTAATGGTTGTTTTTTTTCTTCCTGTGGCAGTCATTTGAAACCGTTACTCTGCCTAGTGATTGGTGGGGTATTTCGCCAGAAACAAAGGATCTCTCGCGGTCCACATCATTAAGAAACACACTAATACTTATTCCTCCAATGTCATCTTCGTTTAAATATTTATGGCCATGATCGTATTGCTGTAAGGTGACAATGAAATTAAACCTGTGCCTAGCTCTGTAAAACTCTAAACACGATGAGAAAGCCTTAACCCTTTACCCAACGAATCGCCCGCATCCGCCCGCGTTATATGCAAATTCAGCAGTTGAAAAAATATGATTTTTCAAAATATTTCAACAAAACCATATCATGTGACCCCTCGCTGGAACGAGCTCGTCGAGCTCGTTCCAATGAGGGGTCACATGATATGGTTTTGTTGAAATTGTTTGAAAAATTAAAAAAAAATGATATTTAAAATAACAAATTTTGATATCGTCTGCGTTGGGTAAGGGTTAAATATCTTCCATGTTAATATCCAAAGTTTAAAACCCAAGTTAGATGTTGTCCAGTGTGAATCCTCATCTTATGACCTACTGGCATTTATCGAAACTTGGCTGAACTGCTATGAACCGTCATCTGACAGTCTCATACACGGATTCTAAGAACCACTGCGATTCAATCGCTCAGCCAGAGGTGATGGGGTAACTGTTTATAACAAAAAATGGTATTCCATTCCAACGCCGATCAGACCTCGAGACGTTGAATGTGGAGTGGGTATGTGTCGAGGTATTTACGAAACAAGGTCGGTCCTTGTTATTGGGAGTATTCTACCGCCCACCCAATAGTCCTCAAGATCCAAGGGATGTCATATCAGCTTCCATTGGAAAAGCCAAAGATACGCGAGTTGACGACTTAATTATAACTTGTGATTTCAATGACAATCAAGTAATTCCTTTCAGAAGTAGATTGTCGGAAATAATCAACTATATTAACTCTTTACCGAACACGAAACGCACGCGACACCTGCAAACAAAATTCTCGAATAACTATTTTTTTCATTTTTTTGAGACAAAAAATGAAAAAATAATGAAAATTAATTGGCGATTTTTGGAAATAGCGCTGGCCGGTTTTTGTCGTTAGATTGGGTAAGGGGTTAACCTAAAAGAGCTTGCGAACGAACAAACATGTTATTCGAAGTCGTCAGCCTCGTTGATAGCGTTATTTGCTATTAATAACATAGTTGAAGTCAAAACCTTTGTAGTCCTGGAACCACGTCTTCCAGAAATTGTTCGGTTACTTCTGTCCAATCTTTATTGAAATTGAATTTCTAAAACCGTGTCTTTGTTCATTTAAGAGGTGGGTTTGGTCGTACTCTGAAGGTAATTACGGAAAATGGAACGCAGTTCTTTCAGATGTTGACTATAACTCTCTGTTTGAAAACGCGTGTCTCGATGCAATAATTTCTAATTTCACTGAAAAGTTATTCGATACTGCTTCCAAATACATACCCAATAAATGCATTACCTCGAGACCAACTCAACCGAAATGGATGCACAATGAAATAAGATTGTTAATAAGACAGCGGAAACGGTTGTATCGTACAGCTAAACGTACCGGTCTTCCGCATGTGTGGACTAAATTTAAATTGAAACGGCTAACAGAAAGGCCAAGAACTCATTCTTATCGAAAGTGCAGTCTGTCTTGGGAAGCAGTGAAACCACAACATCTCAATGGTGGAAGACCCTCAAAACAATCATCGGTAACACATGCACAACCGATATTCCGTCTATCCACCATTCGGGCTATACTTACTCTCTCTTCAAATGTTGAGAAAGCACGAGTGTTCAGTGAATAGTTTAGCTCTATCTCAACCGTTGGTGACTCCTAAGTTTCCCTCTCAAACCTCTCATGTGATACTTCAGCTAAAATTGACAGCATAACTCTAAATTATAGTGACGTATATAATGCAATGAAATCGATAAAGGTGTCCAAAGTTCCTGGACCTGATCTCATTGGTGCACGTATTCTCGAAGATTGTGAATCTTCCCTATGTGAGCCACTTTTAATTCTATTTAATGCCCTATTACATAACTACTATTTTCCTTCAATGTGGAAAAAGGCCAATGACTCTCCAATTCTGAAAATGCAACCCTCAAACTTAGTTACTAGTTATCGCGCGATATCTTTGATTACAGTTAATACTAGAAGTCCTGTCATGAAATGCGCACAAATAGCACGTTGATATGCGCGTTAATGTACGCGTTATGACCAAAGTAAAGCTATCAAATTCTGTACATATGGCCTGTGTACAAGCAATGTTTCAGCCAATGGACCTCCGGGTAACCCGGAGGTCCATTGGCAGAAACATTGCTTGTGTTTGCTATGAGTACCTGCCGTGTTGTGGATGCCATTCGATATGGCAATTGCGCGCAATTCCAACGCGCAATTAAGCCTAGAAAAGCGCACTATTCGTGACAGGACTTCTAGTTGTCAATGTAGATGTCTCGGTAAAGTCTTTGAAAAATGTATCTTCAAACGATTGTAGCATTTCCTGAATGACAGTAATGTTCTTATCCAATTTCAATCAGAATTTACACCAGGTGACTCAACCGTTTTTCAACTAACTGATATATATTATGAATTCTGCCGAGGGCTTGATGAGGGTAAGAGGTCAGAGTGGTATTTTGTGATGTTAGCAAGGCGTTTGACAAGGTTTGGCATGCAGGTCTCATTCACAAACTGGGAAGAATTGGTGTTTCTGAGGAACTCTTGTTGTTCCTAAAATCGTATCTCTCGAACAGGTTACAGCGGGTCGTTGTGGGATCTGAGGCGTCTTCTTGGAAACCCATCAACGCTGGAGTTCCACAAGGATCTATACACGGTTCCTTGTTGTTATTAGTATATAATAATGATAACGGAAAATTTACAAAGTAGTATTCGTCTCTTTGCAGATGACACCTCTTTATACCTCATTGTGGAAAATCCTAAACAAGCCGCAAAACATAAGCAACCATGATTTGACCAGAATTGAACATTGGACCAAAACATGGTCGGTTGAGTTTAATCCTCAAAAGACAGAGAGTATACTGATAACACGTAAAACCAACCCAACTGCCCACTCTCACCCATTTTAGGCGCTATACAAATAACTGAAGTGGATAACCATAAACATCTGGCGGCTGAATTATATAACACATGCACATGGAATAACCACATTGACCATATTTGTTCTAAAGCCTGGTCTCGTTTAGACATGTTAAGGAAACACAAATTTAACCTGGATCGCGAAGTCTTACAAAAACTATATTTTGCGTTCTTTAGGCCCCTACTGGGATATGCTGATACTGTTTGGGATAATTGCTCCTTGACGAAAGTTGACGACTTGGAAAAATACAGACTGCAGCTGCAAGGTTAATCACGGGGGGGGGGGGGGGAGGGGGGGGGGCAACTGTCAGTGCCAGTATAACCTCGTTATGTACAGAAACACTTTGGGATTCCCTGCAAGAAAGTCGCGACAAGCACAAGCTTACACATTTTTTCAAAATATATCGAGGCCTGACACCTCAGTATATTGCTATTAAAGTTCCCCCACTCGACTCCACCATGAATCAGTCTATCGATGTACGAACAGGCCAAAACCTCCGAGTCCCGCTCTGTAGGACACAGCTGTATCAGCCTTCTTTGGTCCCCAGCGTTTCTGACCAGTGGAATAAAGTGCCCTTCCCTATCTGTGAGAACACATCACTACGTAACTTGAAGACGCTCCTAAATGCGGGCATCCAACGACCTCCTCGTTTTCACAGCAGCGCTAAATCGCGTACTGCTCAAATTTATCACTGTCGTCTAAGACTACACTACAGCAGTCTAAATTCCCACTTATACGAAAACCACTTAGCACTTCATCCCTTCAGCGCATGCGTTGAGCGTAAGCCATTAGAACATTTTCTCTTATACTGTCCCATGTTTACAAATGCTCGCAATAAATAGACAGAACGCGATGTGTGTATGAATCGGTGGGTGTTTTACATAACGAGTAGGAATGGCGTAGTCATATATCGCGAGAGCCGTACGCTCGAGCGAAATATGATTACGCCACACCCACCGATTCAAACACACATCGCGTTCTGTGTTTATTACACAACCCATGCATTAAAATTCATTTAAATAAACAAATTTTAATTCCGATAATTAAACCCAAAGGTGAAGAGTTTGTTTTGACTGAAGCTGTACTGATCATATGGATCGATAAAAAATCAAAACAACCTTTTCGGAACCAGTGTTTGTTGAAATTCGTATCGCTGTTTACTAACAGTAATAGCCACCAAATGGTTAGGCGTGAATGGCCCATTCGCGCCTAACCATTTGGTGGCTATTACTCTAAGTAAAAATATAAGTACAAATATGTGCCGATTTGCAAAACAGCTGGAAGAAACGTTTTTAAAAAATGTTCGAAGCATGTCAAGATGTACGAAGATTTCCCGAAATAAAGTTGACCAATTTAGATATAATGGGATCCACAAAACGGCACGGCCACGGGACTGGGTTAATGTTCTGGTTGGAAATGATTGGCTTTTTTATAAATATTATCTCATTTTGGGCTATTTTTTTGTGAACCGACTTTATTTTGCGTTGGACGTTTTCATTTTCACACTATGCGACAGACGGTCGATGATTGTACAACGAAATTTGGAAACTTTTCGAAGCGTAACTAAACGGTGCGGTAAAAAAGTCGGGCTTGTATATCACCCGTTGAATACGGAATCACTTATATCATGGCGGCGATCCCGTTGAATACAAGAGTTTAAAGTTTAATGGATGTGTAATAATATGGTTGATGTACTTCCATTTACATCTGATATATCAACTGACATATCAATACTTCTTTTTGGCTCTTAGCTTGTGAGTAACGATGAAAATAGCCTTATCTTTGAGTTAGTTCATGACTTCATATTAGTAAGTGGGAGGTTCAAGCAGCCCCGCCTCTCGTGCATATTCTACGAATAAATATTGTTTAAACTAAACCGTGGACCTTTCGGTTTGAAGTTCAGTGCCGTACCACAAACAATGCAAAATATTTTACATTCATGCTTTGAATGGTGGGATATTTTGAAAAGAACAATTTGTAATAAATTCAATTTCAGTTTCCTTTGGAATGCTTAAACAAACTAGAAATGGAATATTTTCTCTGTAACCAGTTGCAAATGTTATTTAGAGGCCCTTTTTTTTTGGGGGGGGGGGGGGGGGAGGGGGGGGGGGTTCTGGTATTTAAGGGAAAAATACTAAATTCTAGAATTCCTCCACCAGAGGTTGGTTAGACGAAGTTTGAAAAGGAATTCAGTTCGTTTCTGGTTGTAACGCATAAATCATCCAGGAAATAAAATATTTCTTACCAAAACACTGCCTACGGAATCGACTAGGAATCCCAATTACAGAATTCCTTATATAGACTGTTTATATGTATACGTGTTATACAGGGGAAAGGAAGCATTGAACATTTTGAAGGCCTGAGCGAAGGAATAGCAAGGAAGTAGTGTTACAAGTCAATATTAATGGCTGAGACATGGGGCCGAATAACAGTAGCCAACAGTACTGGTACAAATCCACAATGGCGAACGACTGTAGTAGACGCTAATAACAGATAGACCATAGACAAGTTGTTGCCTTGGAGCTTTGGAGATAAGATGGAAGCCGTTGGTAAGACTACCTGTATAGGAGCTGCATAGGAGCTGGGTCATAGGCATCCTTAAATACCGATATGAGGCTAAGAGGGATAGTAGATTAGACCTCATGAGGGATTTTTTTCATGGCCCTCATGGCCTCAAACGAAAAGAGGCTAAGAGGGATAGTAAATTAGACCTCATTGAGCGTTTTTCTCATAGCCCTCACGGCCACATTCGACTAAAAAGGGGCGCCGGAGGACAGACGTTTACCAAAAAGGGTACTGAAATTGGGGGTGCCACAGGATACGGCTATTAAATACCGAGATGAGGCTAAGAGGGATAGTAAATTAGACCTCAATGAGGGCTTCTCTTGTGGACCTCATGGCCCCATACGACAAATAAGGGATTCTGCAGAAGGTATCCTCGATAAGTATCCTCAAATAATACAATACCAGGTCAAAGGTATCCTCAAGTACTGATATGAGGCTAAGAATCGTATGTGCGAGTCACTCGGACGAGCAATTGTTCAATAGCTTATTTACTCGATGGGGTTCGAGTCGTTCGAGGAATGACTTATCAGTAACTGCTCGATAGATTATTGGCATTAGGAATCACATAGGCTTTCATTATACACAAGGGAGATAACTATGCATACAGGTTAAGGAACATCAAGCACTGATGTTTGTAAGACTTGGAGGAGGGAACCAGAGATAGTGTGGACTATATGAATTTCCATGGTTAGAGGAGCATCTGTAATAGGCAGTAAAAATGGGATGCTGGGAAAATCCGAACCAGAAAAAACTACTCTAGTTCAATCGAACTTTCCTCTGGGGGCCTTCTCGGTACATGGGGGTCTCTTGGTACCATGGTATGGCGGTCCTAAAAAGGATTGTAGAAGAATCCGTAGTAAATAAAGTCGTTTTTGGTGATTTGGAGGGATTGTTGGGTTGTTTGTGGTAATTCTGCGAATTGGAAAATTACTCTAGTACAAAGGAACATACCCTCCGAACATACCCCTGTCTTGTTGTGGGCCATTGGGTAACATAACAACCACGTGCTACCATAGAAACCAAGATGAGATGGCGGCCTCCAGTATACAAAATGGACGACGGGAACACGTATTACCCTAACAACACGCGCTGCGCATGCGCACTGGGCCCACGTATCACTATGGGAATGACGTCACAAGATGGCCGCTCGCGTGGGTTACCATGATAACACAACATGGCGCCACTGGGTCACGTAGCATGACGTCAGTTCCTAGGTCCTTACCTCATCTACTACTCACGGAGCTTGGGGAAGCCCTGAAAGTTGTCGAAACCGTGTCGACGTCCACAGAGTCATGACACAACGTGCATTCAAACACCGTTTAAGTCGATAGGAACTCAATTCGAATTAATTAAAGTTCTCATACAATATTTCCATTGTCTTAAAGAATCGGTAACCTGGGCAAAATGTTTTTTTGAATTTTCACTAATTAACGTAATGGGGACCGAAGCACTTCACCTACTCTCTTCTCCCATTGCTTACAACGTGTTTTCTTGAAATGTTTACACCTCGCGACCTGTGACCTTGAATAGATTAAAAGCCAAAATGACAGTTTCGAATAAAAACTTATTGGCTGGTCGTTATTTCTGACAGTCTCAACTGACAATGTCTAGTGTTACTATTAAAAATAGTTGAAGTTCAGAGACTGGAGCCAGTGAACTTTTGAAGGTAAAACCTTGGAACTAAATGCATTTAGCTGTTCACGAGCAGTCTGTTTCTCTAAAACATTACGGCTATAGACTGCATGATCCTATTGCTCGTGCACTTTGTAAACACCGATTTCCAGTGGTACGTCAGGGAGGGTCCTATTAAAAACCGAATATCAAAGATGGCCACCCCATATAACTAAATCTGTTGCATTTAAAAGCATTTTTGAATTTCAAAAATCTTAATTTATCGTTAGTGAAATTTACTGAAATGATAAAAATCAAGAAATAAAATATAATAGAGCTTGAAATTTTAAGTGTATCCAGAAACGTGGCTAGACGTTTTCGATTCGAGGGGGGGGGGGGGGGGGTAGAGAAGTGAATTCCCAACTAGCGGGAGGGATCGGGAGGGAGAAGCTCCCTCCCGGTCCCTCTCCCTAGTCGGAAATTCATTACCGAGAAAATTTTGAAAATGAATCTATGAAAGGGGCATAAAATTGATTCTAATAAGTGAAATGTCAACACATTTATGACAGAATTATTAGGTTATTATTATTTGGTATTATTCTGGGAATTGAATGTGTGCTAAACAAATGCTCAAGCTGAGAACTTGGAGCAATTCATGCTGTCCTAACATTGAATCAGATCTTTTGCCGGAATGAACAATTTTCGATGTTTCATCATTTTATAAATGTGAATGATGGAATTAACTCCGAACAACGATTTTACATGATGTTATTTTCTTGAAATGCATTTCGAGGTTTTTTTTTTTACGATAAGTAAACGTATTATAAAAATCTAATACAGATTGACATCATACATACTTATGAAGCTCGACATTGCGTACACTGTAGTTGTAAATAGTAACAGTTAGAATTTTTGACGATTTGAAACCGAGTTGGAATTCTGGAAAGTGAAGGAGACCTCATGATCGCCAAAAAAGCTCTAAAATTCAAAGAGAGGGAATTTTCGACTACTCATGACTTGCCTTCCGAATTTCTAACTATAGGAAATTTTGACCAGGATTGGGGTGACACCCCTACACCCCCCCCCCCCCCCCCCACGTCGCCACGTCCATGGGTGTATCTCATATGATCTGCATCAAACCCAGTTGTCCCAGCAGTTGGCAGACCGAATCGACTCAAGGCCGAATCGGATGAGGGTCGAATCGACTCGAGCCGAATCGACTCAAGGCCGAATCGATTCAAGGCCGAATCATCAAAGTGTTTCAAATGAAAGTGATAACTCAGTTCTAGCTAATTCAGTCTCCTGAAGTCTGATCTACTGGGTCCTATATCCATTTATTTTACATAAAGGGGATAAAAATGTTTTTAGAATGGCGATAACATCAGTTCGTGCAGTGAGCTTACCGATGGCCACCTCAGCGAACATCGTGATGAAAAATCCGGTCTTTTTCAGATTGAAGCCTGGATTGGTATAGTTTGTACAATGATAACAGATAACGATGCTATTGCTAGCGTTTCGCATAGTTGTTTCGGGTGGCTTGTATTAAAATCATAAATGCGTTGACTGATTTTAGAGGGCATTTGTGAAAGAACAGACATTTTGTTTAAACCTTATTTTTATTCATCATAAAACTCGAAAACAACAAAAACTTGTGATATTTATATTGTAGGGTCTTTTTTTTTATTGGGGTGGGGTTTCTGGGATAACCTTCAATGAATAAGAATATATAACGTCAGATATTTTTTTACATGCACTGGTCAAACTACTGATGGTCATTTGAATACAGGTATAAAGACAACACTTACAAAGTGTCCCTTAGGGATCTGTGTCTTGTACCCTCAGGGTTAAAGCAACATATGGTTCTACACATTTTGACAGTGTAACATTTATGGCAATATTATAACGTCAAGATAAGAGCAGCCATTCCAGGCCTAGGGACGGCCAGCACACTTGTTCACACGGCCGATTAAGGCAACGTGAACAAGTGAGGCGAATTCTAGACTGAACCAACACAAATTTGTTGT
Organism: Pictodentalium vernedei; assembly: GCA_031216915.1. Lineage (NCBI taxonomy): Eukaryota > Metazoa > Mollusca > Scaphopoda > Dentaliida > Dentaliidae > Pictodentalium > Pictodentalium vernedei. The sequence goes on from CM062291.1 coordinate 463,666,109, forward strand.
TGCCTAATTAAATTACTCATGTCAGTTTGCCTTGGAACCGAGTCCACATTTTGGACATAAACATAAGAATTAAAACAGGTTGCCTTGTTTTCAAGCAAGTGAAGGAAATAGGGCCAAAGGTTCCATTTACTTCGCTTGCTAGCAAAACAAGACCAGTTGAGTTTTTTTTGTACAGCAGTAAGCTCTTTGCGCCGATGTATTCAGATTGTTTCCAAACAGAGGAAGGAAAAAGAGCCATAGCAGGCTCCCCTTGCTCCATCAGCCTGAGGAAACAATACTAAAATACAATTATGTGAATGGCAATTCCAAACGGTGAAGTCCGCGTAAAAGTGACCATAAACACCAATAAATAACTTTGCCTATACTGGCATGTTCGTTTCCAAGCAAATAAAGGAAATGGAGTCTTAGCTCCATTCGCTTCATTTGCTTGTGAAACAAGACGAGAACATATATTTCTACTGCAGCAAGCTCCTTGAGTTACACACTGTGTCAAGCTCCCCGAGCTCTATATTGTGACAAGCTCCATGAGCTACAATTTATTATATGGTTACGGCCACATGAGAATTGGACTCTAACCTTTAGGCAAAATAAGTAAACCAGTTTGTTTATATAAAAATAAATACCTAACACCAATTTTTTGCAACACACACTCTGAACTAAATATTTTCTTTTGGCAAATCTTAGGATAGAGCTTCAGTAGCTCTTCCTCAGATTTGCCTCCTTCGAACAATACTGCAAGAACATATACAGTTTTTATTTTTACAGCTTCTTATGAAATAAAGGACAAGTCAAGGCGCCTATTACCTCATTTGCCCGTTAGACAACTTTAAACATTTTGGCAAGCTCCTTGTCTAATATCAAAAGATTCCTATCAAATTATAATACTGTATCCACATTTCTGGATATCAACAGTGCCTCGTTTTTCCCGCGAGTAAATAATTATAATTCTTGCCAATTAATACTTCAATATGACCTCCAAGACTAACTCACTTTGCCCTGTGTTATTCTAAAATATAACACCATGGCCTAGCACGTGCTTATGTTTAACAGAAGTTCACCAGAGCTCCACTGATCTGGGAATCAACAGCTCTTGCGAACTTCTGTGGAACATATAAATGATTAATAAACACTTGCATAAAGCTGCTAATAATTTGAGTTTAAAACAACGTATATGTCATAACTCACAAGATTTGCATTTCGATAATCAAAATAAATACACAGACACATACTCCGTGGCATTCACAATTTTTAACTGGTGAATGTTCACAAGTAGGTATTTTCACTTCTCAAATTACTTACAATTATATACACATTATTGACGAAATGATTTTTCGAACTAACTCTTCCATAGCCCAAAATGTATTGTTTATCCATTGAAACTCGCCAAACATTCAAAGAATGTTTAGCCAGTTCCAACAGAATATATGTGTGTGCATGCCAAGCGCCTATTGACTTAGGGTTCTAAAATGAAATACAAATAAATTACTGAACAACTAGACTCACCTTCAATGAAAAAGAATATATAACGTCAGATATTTATTTACATGCACTGGTCAAACTACTGATGGTGATTTGACCAGTGCAAGTCTTCTGTTTAAAAACTCTTTTCGGGAGGTGAGCTGAGTTGTCAAGTAAACAAACCTCTACCAGGGGTTACTCATGTTTTTACAATGTAAGAACACAAAGACATCTATTATTTACCTATGCTGAGTAGTGCCACAACAATACAGCATGATTAAGCCTTACATGTTTTCTTTTGATAAGCCAGTGTCAGTGTACCAAGCTCTAAATCGCCCATTGTGCTATGCCAAGATTAATAGCATAACTCAACAGGATAATCTGCCATGATAAGCTGTCACCTGCTTACCAGCTTGTAGACTGCTAAATTTTATTCATTTACTTTACACTGTTGTATGTTTGTTTAGGACTTTTTATTGGAACATAATTTTACTTTAATTAAATAATATTACTAAAATATAACTTTATATTTCCTAATATTTTTACGACTAAAAAATATTACTCTATGACATTTATACCAACGTAAAACAGGAATAGAGCATAAACACTGAACAAAATCCAGCAGCATTACTACAGTTAAAACTAGAAGTCCTGTCCTGAAATGCGCACAAATAGCATGTTGATATGCGCGTTAATGTGCGCGTTATGGCCCAAGTAAAGCTATCAAATTCTGTACATATGGCCTGTGCACAAGCAATGTTTCAGCCAATGGACCTCCGGGTAACCCGGAGGTCCATTGGCAGAAACATTGCATGTGTTTGCTATGAGTAACCAGGAGAACCTGCCGTGCTTTGGGTGTCATTCGATATGGCAATTGCGCGCAATTCCAACGCGCAATTAAGCCTACATAAGCGCACTATTTGTGACAGGACTTCCAGTTTTAACTGTATCTATTATTATTTTTACGGCCTAAAGTTCATATTTCGAGTAAAGTAAGTTTGAAAAACATTATATTTAAATGATTCTTTTTATAATATATGTGAATGACAGAAAAAGTAGGGAAGAACTATGTACGTCAAGTCGTCTACATCACATTTGAATTTGAACTGATCGGGACCCGACTGTTGTTAAGGAAAATCACACTAAATTCACCACAAATGAAAAAGGAACGCTGAAAGTGTCAACAGTTTTAACTGTACTCTTAAAATTTATTGTTCTTACAACCCTTTAACTGGCCAATGTAATATTTTTATATTCTCAAAATATTCACTCAGTTTTATAACCTTTTATATAATCGGTTCAACCCTTTACCTAACACGAAGGCAGAAAACACTTGCAAACAAAATTCTTGAATAACATTTTGTTTTTCTCATTATTTGCATAAAAAAATAGTTTATGACCTCTTAATGGAACGAGCTAATTTAGGGTTTTCCGATTTCAATCATGCTTTTAAGTGCCACAGTATGTATTTTCAGAGTGGCCATAGGTGTCCTTCGGTGGCCATCGGTGGCATTCGGTATTTAGTAGGAGCGGTAAGGGATGCGGTAATTTCGTACCCAAAACGATTTCCTACCCGGACTTTTGAGTAATTTCGTATCCATTTTAGTATGTAATTTCGCACCCAAAAACGATTTCATACACAAAAGAATTTCTGTTGATGCTTTTGTCACCAGTCGTCTAGATTACTGAAACTCACTGTTGTTTGGGTGTAAAAAATCTTTACTTGATAAGCTTCAGAATATCCAAAATTGTACGGCCAGGGTTGTCATTCGTAATCGTAAATTTTCTAGAATAACTCCAACTCTTAGGGACCTCCACTGGCTTCCCGTCCAACAGAGAATACAATATACAATTATATTTATTACTTTCAAATGTATTAACAACATCGCACCGTCATACCTGTTGGAGCTGATATCACATCATGCCCCAAGCCGTAACCTACGTTCATCTGACTCAAATAATCTGGCTCAGCCAGCTCATAAACTCGTCTCAAGAGGTGATAGAGCTTTCTCGGTTGCAGCCCCTGCACATTGGAATTCCCTGCCGAGTATTTTAAAAACTAAACAAAGCAATGAAACTTTTAAATTGGGATTAAAATCCCATCTGTATCGTGAAGCATTTCATCTGGAAATGTGATATGAACCTATATATACTTATTTTAATTACTTCTGCTGTAAAGCCAAAGAACACCTTTAGGTGGAATTTAGGCTTAATTTATTAATTTATTGGTGTTTAAGGTCACATATTTCTGCACAATGGCTAAGCATGACCATGACAGTTTTACGGGTGGAGGAAGCCGGAGTACCCAGAGAGAACCACCGAGCAACGGCGAGCAGCTGTCAGCTCCCCAACATACTGACTCCACACAAGCAGGGTTAGCATTGGTTCAAGACAAGTGCACCGTCGACGTGCAGTACGCTTTAGTACACAGCGTCACCGTGTCCCCACGTGGGCAGTGGGGGTGAAGTGTCTTGCCCAAGGACACAACGCGGTTGCCGTAGGTGAGATTCGAACCGAGGACATCTCGGCTTGCAACCTGCACCTCTACATACGGAGCCACCGCACCCCCGAATTTAGGCTCAAACATTAAACATTACAGTTAAAACTAGAAGTCCTGTCATGAAATGCGCACAAATAGCACGTTGATATACGCGTTATGGCCCAAGTAAAGCTATCAAATTTTGTACATTTTGTGGCCTGTGCACAAGCAATGTTTCAGCCAATGGACCTCCGGGTAACCCGGAGGTCCATTGGCAGAAACATTGCATGTGTTTGCTATGAGTAACTAAGAGAGCCTGCCATGCTTTGGATGCCATTCGATATGGCAATTGCGCGCAATTCCAACGCGCAATTAAGCCTAGATAAGCGCACTATTCGTGACAGGACTTCCAGTTTTAACTGTATCTATTATTATTTTTACGGCCTAAAGTTCATATTTCGAGTAAAGTAAGTTTGAAAAACATTATATTTAAATGATTCTTTTTATAATATATGTGAATGACAGAAAAAGTAGGGAAGAACTATGTACGTCAAGTCGTCTACATCACATTTGAATTTGAACTGATCGGGACCCCGACTGTTGTTAAGGAAAATCACACTAAATTCACCACAAATGAAAAAGGAACGCTGAAAGTGTCAACAAACCACTTGCTTTATTTTTTGTTCTTTGTCAACAGCTTGCAAATTGTACGTTCTCAATTAAAATTGAAAAGAGTTAACAAGCTGGGCTATAAATCTGACGAAACCGGCAACCGGCAACGGCAACGGCAACTGGCATTGGCTCTGCGAAGTTTCAGACAATATGTTTTTTTAAAACAGTAATTTTATTTCCTTCAGATATGAAATAGGGTTTGGCGAACGGGCTAAGCCTATTTAAACGCCTCCCCCTTACAACAATATTCAATTCTGATACAAAAACATTCAAACGGGTGCAGGTGCTGGTGAGGAGTTACACTTTGACTAAGATAATATTACAAATCATTGCACTCTAAAGTTGTCATACAATAATAGTAAGTGTGTGAAACTCAACTTCTTGATAAATTGTATTTCTGGACAGAAACTGGCTGCAACTTGTTTATAGAGCGAATGGTGGTCACTATGGGATCTGACAAGATTTTCTAACAAGTAAACATGCCTATTATTCCTATTTTAGACAGCCTGTTACGCAGGGAAGGTCACCATGTACAAAAAGATAAGTAGGACTGACGGATTCAGTAGTATCCAGTGGGATGTGTGAGCAGTTGCTCACTCTCACCACCAGCGACTATCGAATCTCCCAGTGTCGACTATATATTGCTCCAAAGCCAAAAAAGCTCACAATTAGACTCATCCGAATATTGGGGCTCGCCAAAGAGAAGAGTATTTAGGGATACATTAACATTGTTTAATTTGTTTAAAAAAGGTCTGTCTCTGGATCATGAAGAGAGGGCAATTAAAGATATAGTGTTCCGTGCTTTCATACCCGAAACAACAATCACATTTTGGATCATCCACAATAAATCTGTCAAATTTATGAGCATTAAGATTACTACACCCCGTGAACAATATCTAACCCAATAGTAGACAATATCTAACCCAATAACAACTCGTCCCCTGAGTTCCAGTGTGTTCTATGTGCCACCTGATATGGAAAGGCGTTTCACTATATAATTACTTATCGAAGTTTCCAGTATTAGCGATGATATATTCTACCTAAAATCACGGGGGGGGGGGGAGGGGGGGGGGCAACTGTCAGTGCCAGTATAACCTCGTTATGTACAGAAACACTTTGGGATTCCCTGCAAGAAAGTCGCGACAAGCACAAGCTTACACATTTTTTCAAAATATATCGAGGCCTGACACCTCAGTATATTGCTATTAAAGTTCCCCCACTCGACTCCACCATGAATCAGTCTATCGATGTACGAACAGGCCAAAACCTCCGAGTCCCGCTCTGTAGGACACAGCTGTATCAGCCTTCTTTGGTCCCCAGCGTTTCTGACCAGTGGAATAAAGTGCCCTTCCCTATCTGTGAGAACACATCACTACGTAACTTGAAGACGCTCCTAAATGCGGGCATCCAACGACCTCCTCGTTTTCACAGCAGCGCTAAATCGCGTACTGCTCAAATTTATCACTGTCGTCTAAGACTACACTACAGCAGTCTAAATTCCCACTTATACGAAAACCACTTAGCACTTCATCCCTTCAGCGCATGCGTTGAGCGTAAGCCATTAGAACATTTTCTCTTATACTGTCCCATGTTTACAAATGCTCGCAATAAATAGACAGAACGCGATGTGTGTATGAATCGGTGGGTGTTTTACATAACGAGTAGGAATGGCGTAGTCATATATCGCGAGAGCCGTACGCTCGAGCGAAATATGATTACGCCACACCCACCGATTCAAACACACATCGCGTTCTGTGTTTATTACACAACCCATGCATTAAAATTCATTTAAATAAACAAATTTTAATTCCGATAATTAAACCCAAAGGTGAAGAGTTTGTTTTGACTGAAGCTGTACTGATCATATGGATCGATAAAAAATCAAAACAACCTTTTCGGAACCAGTGTTTGTTGAAATTCGTATCGCTGTTTACTAACAGTAATAGCCACCAAATGGTTAGGCGTGAATGGCCCATTCGCGCCTAACCATTTGGTGGCTATTACTCTAAGTAAAAATATAAGTACAAATATGTGCCGATTTGCAAAACAGCTGGAAGAAACGTTTTTAAAAAATGTTCGAAGCATGTCAAGATGTACGAAGATTTCCCGAAATAAAGTTGACCAATTTAGATATAATGGGATCCACAAAACGGCACGGCCACGGGACTGGGTTAATGTTCTGGTTGGAAATGATTGGCTTTTTTATAAATATTATCTCATTTTGGGCTATTTTTTTGTGAACCGACTTTATTTTGCGTTGGACGTTTTCATTTTCACACTATGCGACAGACGGTCGATGATTGTACAACGAAATTTGGAAACTTTTCGAAGCGTAACTAAACGGTGCGGTAAAAAAGTCGGGCTTGTATATCACCCGTTGAATACGGAATCACTTATATCATGGCGGCGATCCCGTTGAATACAAGAGTTTAAAGTTTAATGGATGTGTAATAATATGGTTGATGTACTTCCATTTACATCTGATATATCAACTGACATATCAATACTTCTTTTTGGCTCTTAGCTTGTGAGTAACGATGAAAATAGCCTTATCTTTGAGTTAGTTCATGACTTCATATTAGTAAGTGGGAGGTTCAAGCAGCCCCGCCTCTCGTGCATATTCTACGAATAAATATTGTTTAAACTAAACCGTGGACCTTTCGGTTTGAAGTTCAGTGCCGTACCACAAACAATGCAAAATATTTTACATTCATGCTTTGAATGGTGGGATATTTTGAAAAGAACAATTTGTAATAAATTCAATTTCAGTTTCCTTTGGAATGCTTAAACAAACTAGAAATGGAATATTTTCTCTGTAACCAGTTGCAAATGTTATTTAGAGGCCCTTTTTTTTTTGGGGGGGGGGAGGGGGGGGGGGTTCTGGTATTTAAGGGAAAAATACTAAATTCTAGAATTCCTCCACCAGAGGTTGGTTAGACGAAGTTTGAAAAGGAATTCAGTTCGTTTCTGGTTGTAACGCATAAATCATCCAGGAAATAAAATATTTCTTACCAAAACACTGCCTACGGAATCGACTAGGAATCCCAATTACAGAATTCCTTATATAGACTGTTTATATGTATACGTGTTATACAGGGGAAAGGAAGCATTGAACATTTTGAAGGCCTGAGCGAAGGAATAGCAAGGAAGTAGTGTTACAAGTCAATATTAATGGCTGAGACATGGGGCCGAATAACAGTAGCCAACAGTACTGGTACAAATCCACAATGGCGAACGACTGTAGTAGACGCTAATAACAGATAGACCATAGACAAGTTGTTGCCTTGGAGCTTTGGAGATAAGATGGAAGCCGTTGGTAAGACTACCTGTATAGGAGCTGCATAGGAGCTGGGTCATAGGCATCCTTAAATACCGATATGAGGCTAAGAGGGATAGTAGATTAGACCTCATGAGGGATTTTTTTCATGGCCCTCATGGCCTCAAACGAAAAGAGGCTAAGAGGGATAGTAAATTAGACCTCATTGAGCGTTTTTCTCATAGCCCTCACGGCCACATTCGACTAAAAAGGGGCGCCGGAGGACAGACGTTTACCAAAAAGGGTACTGAAATTGGGGGTGCCACAGGATACGGCTATTAAATACCGAGATGAGGCTAAGAGGGATAGTAAATTAGACCTCAATGAGGGCTTCTCTTGTGGACCTCATGGCCCCATACGACAAATAAGGGATTCTGCAGAAGGTATCCTCGATAAGTATCCTCAAATAATACAATACCAGGTCAAAGGTATCCTCAAGTACTGATATGAGGCTAAGAATCGTATGTGCGAGTCACTCGGACGAGCAATTGTTCAATAGCTTATTTACTCGATGGGGTTCGAGTCGTTCGAGGAATGACTTATCAGTAACTGCTCGATAGATTATTGGCATTAGGAATCACATAGGCTTTCATTATACACAAGGGAGATAACTATGCATACAGGTTAAGGAACATCAAGCACTGATGTTTGTAAGACTTGGAGGAGGGAACCAGAGATAGTGTGGACTATATGAATTTCCATGGTTAGAGGAGCATCTGTAATAGGCAGTAAAAATGGGATGCTGGGAAAATCCGAACCAGAAAAAACTACTCTAGTTCAATCGAACTTTCCTCTGGGGGCCTTCTCGGTACATGGGGGTCTCTTGGTACCATGGTATGGCGGTCCTAAAAAGGATTGTAGAAGAATCCGTAGTAAATAAAGTCGTTTTTGGTGATTTGGAGGGATTGTTGGGTTGTTTGTGGTAATTCTGCGAATTGGAAAATTACTCTAGTACAAAGGAACATACCCTCCGAACATACCCCTGTCTTGTTGTGGGCCATTGGGTAACATAACAACCACGTGCTACCATAGAAACCAAGATGAGATGGCGGCCTCCAGTATACAAAATGGACGACGGGAACACGTATTACCCTAACAACACGCGCTGCGCATGCGCACTGGGCCCACGTATCACTATGGGAATGACGTCACAAGATGGCCGCTCGCGTGGGTTACCATGATAACACAACATGGCGCCACTGGGTCACGTAGCATGACGTCAGTTCCTAGGTCCTTACCTCATCTACTACTCACGGAGCTTGGGGAAGCCCTGAAAGTTGTCGAAACCGTGTCGACGTCCACAGAGTCATGACACAACGTGCATTCAAACACCGTTTAAGTCGATAGGAACTCAATTCGAATTAATTAAAGTTCTCATACAATATTTCCATTGTCTTAAAGAATCGGTAACCTGGGCAAAATGTTTTTTTGAATTTTCACTAATTAACGTAATGGGGACCGAAGCACTTCACCTACTCTCTTCTCCCATTGCTTACAACGTGTTTTCTTGAAATGTTTACACCTCGCGACCTGTGACCTTGAATAGATTAAAAGCCAAAATGACAGTTTCGAATAAAAACTTATTGGCTGGTCGTTATTTCTGACAGTCTCAACTGACAATGTCTAGTGTTACTATTAAAAATAGTTGAAGTTCAGAGACTGGAGCCAGTGAACTTTTGAAGGTAAAACCTTGGAACTAAATGCATTTAGCTGTTCACGAGCAGTCTGTTTCTCTAAAACATTACGGCTATAGACTGCATGATCCTATTGCTCGTGCACTTTGTAAACACCGATTTCCAGTGGTACGTCAGGGAGGGTCCTATTAAAAACCGAATATCAAAGATGGCCACCCCATATAACTAAATCTGTTGCATTTAAAAGCATTTTTGAATTTCAAAAATCTTAATTTATCGTTAGTGAAATTTACTGAAATGATAAAAATCAAGAAATAAAATATAATAGAGCTTGAAATTTTAAGTGTATCCAGAAACGTGGCTAGACGTTTTCGATTCGAGGGGGGGGGGGGGGGGTAGAGAAGTGAATTCCCAACTAGCGGGAGGGATCGGGAGGGAGAAGCTCCCTCCCGGTCCCTCTCCCTAGTCGGAAATTCATTACCGAGAAAATTTTGAAAATGAATCTATGAAAGGGGCATAAAATTGATTCTAATAAGTGAAATGTCAACACATTTATGACAGAATTATTAGGTTATTATTATTTGGTATTATTCTGGGAATTGAATGTGTGCTAAACAAATGCTCAAGCTGAGAACTTGGAGCAATTCATGCTGTCCTAACATTGAATCAGATCTTTTGCCGGAATGAACAATTTTCGATGTTTCATCATTTTATAAATGTGAATGATGGAATTAACTCCGAACAACGATTTTACATGATGTTATTTTCTTGAAATGCATTTCGAGGTTTTTTTTTTTACGATAAGTAAACGTATTATAAAAATCTAATACAGATTGACATCATACATACTTATGAAGCTCGACATTGCGTACACTGTAGTTGTAAATAGTAACAGTTAGAATTTTTGACGATTTGAAACCGAGTTGGAATTCTGGAAAGTGAAGGAGACCTCATGATCGCCAAAAAAGCTCTAAAATTCAAAGAGAGGGAATTTTCGACTACTCATGACTTGCCTTCCGAATTTCTAACTATAGGAAATTTTGACCAGGATTGGGGTGACACCCCTACACCCCCCCCCCCCCCCCCACGTCGCCACGTCCATGGGTGTATCTCATATGATCTGCATCAAACCCAGTTGTCCCAGCAGTTGGCAGACCGAATCGACTCAAGGCCGAATCGGATGAGGGTCGAATCGACTCGAGCCGAATCGACTCAAGGCCGAATCGATTCAAGGCCGAATCATCAAAGTGTTTCAAATGAAAGTGATAACTCAGTTCTAGCTAATTCAGTCTCCTGAAGTCTGATCTACTGGGTCCTATATCCATTTATTTTACATAAAGGGGATAAAAATGTTTTTAGAATGGCGATAACATCAGTTCGTGCAGTGAGCTTACCGATGGCCACCTCAGCGAACATCGTGATGAAAAATCCGGTCTTTTTCAGATTGAAGCCTGGATTGGTATAGTTTGTACAATGATAACAGATAACGATGCTATTGCTAGCGTTTCGCATAGTTGTTTCGGGTGGCTTGTATTAAAATCATAAATGCGTTGACTGATTTTAGAGGGCATTTGTGAAAGAACAGACATTTTGTTTAAACCTTATTTTTATTCATCATAAAACTCGAAAACAACAAAAACTTGTGATATTTATATTGTAGGGTCTTTTTTTTTATTGGGGTGGGGTTTCTGGGATAACCTTCAATGAATAAGAATATATAACGTCAGATATTTTTTTACATGCACTGGTCAAACTACTGATGGTCATTTGAATACAGGTATAAAGACAACACTTACAAAGTGTCCCTTAGGGATCTGTGTCTTGTACCCTCAGGGTTAAAGCAACATATGGTTCTACACATTTTGACAGTGTAACATTTATGGCAATATTATAACGTCAAGATAAGAGCAGCCATTCCAGGCCTAGGGACGGCCAGCACACTTGTTCACACGGCCGATTAAGGCAACGTGAACAAGTGAGGCGAATTCTAGACTGAACCAACACAAATTTGTTGTTGCCTAATTAAATTACTCATGTCAGTTTGCCTTGGAACCGAGTCCACATTTTGGACATAAACATAAGAATTAAAACAGGTTGCCTTGTTTTCAAGCAAGTGAAGGAAATAGGGCCAAAGGTTCCATTTACTTCGCTTGCTAGCAAAACAAGACCAGTTGAGTTTTTTTTGTACAGCAGTAAGCTCTTTGCGCCGATGTATTCAGATTGTTTCCAAACAGAGGAAGGAAAAAGAGCCATAGCAGGCTCCCCTTGCTCCATCAGCCTGAGGAAACAATACTAAAATACAATTATGTGAATGGCAATTCCAAACGGTGAAGTCCGCGTAAAAGTGACCATAAACACCAATAAATAACTTTGCCTATACTGGCATGTTCGTTTCCAAGCAAATAAAGGAAATGGAGTCTTAGCTCCATTCGCTTCATTTGCTTGTGAAACAAGACGAGAACATATATTTCTACTGCAGCAAGCTCCTTGAGTTACACACTGTGTCAAGCTCCCCGAGCTCTATATTGTGACAAGCTCCATGAGCTACAATTTATTATATGGTTACGGCCACATGAGAATTGGACTCTAACCTTTAGGCAAAATAAGTAAACCAGTTTGTTTATATAAAAATAAATACCTAACACCAATTTTTTGCAACACACACTCTGAACTAAATATTTTCTTTTGGCAAATCTTAGGATAGAGCTTCAGTAGCTCTTCCTCAGATTTGCCTCCTTCGAACAATACTGCAAGAACATATACAGTTTTTTATTTTTACAGCTTCTTATGAAATAAAGGACAAGTCAAGGCGCCTATTACCTCATTTGCCCGTTAGACAACTTTAAACATTTTGGCAAGCTCCTTGTCTAATATCAAAAGATTCCTATCAAATTATAATACTGTATCCACATTTCTGGATATCAACAGTGCCTCGTTTTTCCCGCGAGTAAATAATTATAATTCTTGCCAATTAATACTTCAATATGACCTCCAAGACTAACTCACTTTGCCCTGTGTTATTCTAAAATATAACACCATGGCCTAGCACGTGCTTATGTTTAACAGAAGTTCACCAGAGCTCCACTGATCTGGGAATCAACAGCTCTTGCGAACTTCTGTGGAACATATAAATGATTAATAAACACTTGCATAAAGCTGCTAATAATTTGAGTTTAAAACAACGTATATGTCATAACTCACAAGATTTGCATTTCGATAATCAAAATAAATACACAGACACATACTCCGTGGCATTCACAATTTTTAACTGGTGAATGTTCACAAGTAGGTATTTTCACTTCTCAAATTACTTACAATTATATACACATTATTGACGAAATGATTTTTCGAACTAACTCTTCCATAGCCCAAAATGTATTGTTTATCCATTGAAACTCGCCAAACATTCAAAGAATGTTTAGCCAGTTCCAACAGAATATATGTGTGTGCATGCCAAGCGCCTATTGACTTAGGGTTCTAAAATGAAATACAAATAAATTACTGAACAACTAGACTCACCTTCAATGAAAAAGAATATATAACGTCAGATATTTATTTACATGCACTGGTCAAACTACTGATGGTGATTTGACCAGTGCAAGTCTTCTGTTTAAAAACTCTTTTCGGGAGGTGAGCTGAGTTGTCAAGTAAACAAACCTCTACCAGGGGTTACTCATGTTTTTACAATGTAAGAACACAAAGACATCTATTATTTACCTATGCTGAGTAGTGCCACAACAATACAGCATGATTAAGCCTTACATGTTTTCTTTTGATAAGCCAGTGTCAGTGTACCAAGCTCTAAATCGCCCATTGTGCTATGCCAAGATTAATAGCATAACTCAACAGGATAATCTGCCATGATAAGCTGTCACCTGCTTACCAGCTTGTAGACTGCTAAATTTTATTCATTTACTTTACACTGTTGTATGTTTGTTTAGGACTTTTTATTGGAACATAATTTTACTTTAATTAAATAATATTACTAAAATATAACTTTATATTTCCTAATATTTTTACGACTAAAAAATATTACTCTATGACATTTATACCAACGTAAAACAGGAATAGAGCATAAACACTGAACAAAATCCAGCAGCATTACTACAGTTAAAACTAGAAGTCCTGTCCTGAAATGCGCACAAATAGCATGTTGATATGCGCGTTAATGTGCGCGTTATGGCCCAAGTAAAGCTATCAAATTCTGTACATATGGCCTGTGCACAAGCAATGTTTCAGCCAATGGACCTCCGGGTAACCCGGAGGTCCATTGGCAGAAACATTGCATGTGTTTGCTATGAGTAACCAGGAGAACCTGCCGTGCTTTGGGTGTCATTCGATATGGCAATTGCGCGCAATTCCAACGCGCAATTAAGCCTACATAAGCGCACTATTTGTGACAGGACTTCCAGTTTTAACTGTATCTATTATTATTTTTACGGCCTAAAGTTCATATTTCGAGTAAAGTAAGTTTGAAAAACATTATATTTAAATGATTCTTTTTATAATATATGTGAATGACAGAAAAAGTAGGGAAGAACTATGTACGTCAAGTCGTCTACATCACATTTGAATTTGAACTGATCGGGACCCGACTGTTGTTAAGGAAAATCACACTAAATTCACCACAAATGAAAAAGGAACGCTGAAAGTGTCAACAGTTTTAACTGTACTCTTAAAATTTATTGTTCTTACAACCCTTTAACTGGCCAATGTAATATTTTTATATTCTCAAAATATTCACTCAGTTTTATAACCTTTTATATAATCGGTTCAACCCTTTACCTAACACGAAGGCAGAAAACACTTGCAAACAAAATTCTTGAATAACATTTTGTTTTTCTCATTATTTGCATAAAAAAATAGTTTATGACCTCTTAATGGAACGAGCTAATTTAGGGTTTTCCGATTTCAATCATGCTTTTAAGTGCCACAGTATGTATTTTCAGAGTGGCCATAGGTGTCCTTCGGTGGCCATCGGTGGCATTCGGTATTTAGTAGGAGCGGTAAGGGATGCGGTAATTTCGTACCCAAAACGATTTCCTACCCGGACTTTTGAGTAATTTCGTATCCATTTTAGTATGTAATTTCGCACCCAAAAACGATTTCATACACAAAAGAATTTCTGTTGATGCTTTTGTCACCAGTCGTCTAGATTACTGAAACTCACTGTTGTTTGGGTGTAAAAAATCTTTACTTGATAAGCTTCAGAATATCCAAAATTGTACGGCCAGGGTTGTCATTCGTAATCGTAAATTTTCTAGAATAACTCCAACTCTTAGGGACCTCCACTGGCTTCCCGTCCAACAGAGAATACAATATACAATTATATTTATTACTTTCAAATGTATTAACAACATCGCACCGTCATACCTGTTGGAGCTGATATCACATCATGCCCCAAGCCGTAACCTACGTTCATCTGACTCAAATAATCTGGCTCAGCCAGCTCATAAACTCGTCTCAAGAGGTGATAGAGCTTTCTCGGTTGCAGCCCCTGCACATTGGAATTCCCTGCCGAGTATTTTAAAAACTAAACAAAGCAATGAAACTTTTAAATTGGGATTAAAATCCCATCTGTATCGTGAAGCATTTCATCTGGAAATGTGATATGAACCTATATATACTTATTTTAATTACTTCTGCTGTAAAGCCAAAGAACACCTTTAGGTGGAATTTAGGCTTAATTTATTAATTTATTGGTGTTTAAGGTCACATATTTCTGCACAATGGCTAAGCATGACCATGACAGTTTTACGGGTGGAGGAAGCCGGAGTACCCAGAGAGAACCACCGAGCAACGGCGAGCAGCTGTCAGCTCCCCAACATACTGACTCCACACAAGCAGGGTTAGCATTGGTTCAAGACAAGTGCACCGTCGACGTGCAGTACGCTTTAGTACACAGCGTCACCGTGTCCCCACGTGGGCAGTGGGGGTGAAGTGTCTTGCCCAAGGACACAACGCGGTTGCCGTAGGTGAGATTCGAACCGAGGACATCTCGGCTTGCAACCTGCACCTCTACATACGGAGCCACCGCACCCCCGAATTTAGGCTCAAACATTAAACATTACAGTTAAAACTAGAAGTCCTGTCATGAAATGCGCACAAATAGCACGTTGATATACGCGTTATGGCCCAAGTAAAGCTATCAAATTTTGTACATTTTGTGGCCTGTGCACAAGCAATGTTTCAGCCAATGGACCTCCGGGTAACCCGGAGGTCCATTGGCAGAAACATTGCATGTGTTTGCTATGAGTAACTAAGAGAGCCTGCCATGCTTTGGATGCCATTCGATATGGCAATTGCGCGCAATTCCAACGCGCAATTAAGCCTAGATAAGCGCACTATTCGTGACAGGACTTCCAGTTTTAACTGTATCTATTATTATTTTTACGGCCTAAAGTTCATATTTCGAGTAAAGTAAGTTTGAAAAACATTATATTTAAATGATTCTTTTTATAATATATGTGAATGACAGAAAAAGTAGGGAAGAACTATGTACGTCAAGTCGTCTACATCACATTTGAATTTGAACTGATCGGGACCCCGACTGTTGTTAAGGAAAATCACACTAAATTCACCACAAATGAAAAAGGAACGCTGAAAGTGTCAACAAACCACTTGCTTTATTTTTTGTTCTTTGTCAACAGCTTGCAAATTGTACGTTCTCAATTAAAATTGAAAAGAGTTAACAAGCTGGGCTATAAATCTGACGAAACCGGCAACCGGCAACGGCAACGGCAACTGGCATTGGCTCTGCGAAGTTTCAGACAATATGTTTTTTTAAAACAGTAATTTTATTTCCTTCAGATATGAAATAGGGTTTGGCGAACGGGCTAAGCCTATTTAAACGCCTCCCCCTTACAACAATATTCAATTCTGATACAAAAAACATTCAAACGGGTGCAGGTGCTGGTGAGGAGTTACACTTTGACTAAGATAATATTACAAATCATTGCACTCTAAAGTTGTCATACAATAATAGTAAGTGTGTGAAACTCAACTTCTTGATAAATTGTATTTCTGGACAGAAACTGGCTGCAACTTGTTTATAGAGCGAATGGTGGTCACTATGGGATCTGACAAGATTTTCTAACAAGTAAACATGCCTATTATTCCTATTTTAGACAGCCTGTTACGCAGGGAAGGTCACCATGTACAAAAGATAAGTAGGACTGACGGATTCAGTAGTATCCAGTGGGATGTGTGAGCAGTTGCTCACTCTCACCACCAGCGACTATCGAATCTCCCAGTGTCGACTATATATTGCTCCAAAGCCAAAAAAGCTCACAATTAGACTCATCCGAATATTGGGGCTCGCCAAAGAGAAGAGTATTTAGGGATACATTAACATTGTTTAATTTGTTTAAAAAAGGTCTGTCTCTGGATCATGAAGAGAGGGCAATTAAAGATATAGTGTTCCGTGCTTTCATACCCGAAACAACAATCACATTTTGGATCATCCACAATAAATCTGTCAAATTTATGAGCATTAAGATTACTACACCCCGTGAACAATATCTAACCCAATAGCAGACAATATCTAACCCAATAACAACTCGTCCCCTGAGTTCCAGTGTGTTCTATGTGCCACCTGATATGGAAAGGCGTTTCACTATATAATTACTTATCGAAGTTTCCAGTATTAGCGATGATATATTCTACCTAAAATCTTTTGATAAGCCACGGTCAATTAAATGTCCGTTATAATGATTCCGGATTATTTGTCTGATGGAGAGTTATATCTCCAGGGGGCACTCCAGACTCTGTTCCATAGCGCATAGATAAATTATAGTCATATACCTGCGACCTATAATGTATGTGCACACGTCACTAGCGTGGGTGTGCACTATAAATACAGACCGCACCTCGAGTAGAGTTCATAGGACAGGAATTAACAACTCTTCTTGGAGTTATTACTGTACTTCACACGCGAATTTGGCGCACGTGAAATGCAAAAACGTTCAACCTGTCTCCCGAACTCTAACCCCGTTGTGTTCCGTATTAATACATTTTAACCCTTTACCCAACGAATCGCCCGCATCCTCCCGCGTGATATGCAGATTCAGCAGCTGAAAAAATACTATTTTTCGAAAAATTAAAACAAAACCATATCATGTGACCCCTCGTTGGAACGAGCTCGTCGAGCTCGTTCCAATGAGGGGGTCACATGATATGGTTTTATTGAAATTTTTTGAAAAATTTAAAAAAATGATATTTAAAATAATAAATTTTGATATCGTCTACGTTGGTTAAAGGGTTAACTTCCATGTCCATTATTTTTCGACTTTTAGTAAATGTACAGCTTGAAAATCTGTTCTGCATTCAACGAACAAAACCCCCGCTCCTAACGTTTTAATATTTTTCACTGCCCCGGCTATTCCTTTCATTATTTTTTCAACGGTAAGCGAGTAAATACTTGACGGTTTCCTTCCTTCCTTCCTCCGTTCCATATATTATGGTGGATTTGGATAAATTCTTTGTAAATGCTCTTTGTTATGACCTGTATCTGAATCAGAGTTTGTAATATTAAATTCTCAACCTCGTTTTTGTTTTGTTTTGTTTTATTTTGTTGGATTTTTTGTGGTATATCCATATTACTACTTTATTTCTTTTCTTTACTTCATACCCCCCCCCCCCCCCCGCGCCCTTACTATGAGCCACACGTAGGGGTACAGTTAAAACTAGAAGTTCTGTCATGAAATGCGCACAAATAGCACCTTGATCTCCGCGTTAATCCACGCGTTATGACCATAGTAAGGATATCCAATTCTGCACATATGGCATGTGCACAAGCAATATTTCAGCCAATGGACCTCCGGGTAACCCGGAGGTCCATTGGCAGAAACATTGCCTGTGTTTGCTATGAGTAACCAGGAGAACCTGCCGTGCTTTGGATGCCACTCGACATGGCAAATGCGCGCAATTCCTACGCGCAATTAAGCCAAGATAAGCGCACTGTTCGTGACAGGACTTCTAGTTTTAACTGTATGCCCCAGACTCACATGATGTAGTGGCAAACCATCGAGTACACGAAGCGCATACTTGACCAGGGAATGCACAAGCTAAGTAGAGTCATGAGATTAAGAGTAAGTCGTAAGTAGGGCCATAAAAGTGAGGGTAAGTCTTAAGTAAGGGCATAAGAGTCAGGGTAAGTCGTAAGTAGGGTCATAAGAGTAAGGGTAAGTAGGGTCATAAGAGTGAGAGTAAGTCGTAAGTAGGGTGATAAGAGTAAGAGTAAGTCGGTCATAAGTAGGGTAATAAGAGTAACAGTAAGTCGTAAGTAGGGTCATAAGATTAAGAGTAAGTCGTAAGTAGGGCCATAAAAGTGAGGGTAAGTCGTAAGTGGAGTTATAAGAGTAAGTCGTAATTGGTGTCATAAGCGTAAGAGTAAGTGGTAAGTAGGGTCATAAGAATAAGGGTAACAGTAAGTCGTAAGTAGGTTATAACAGTAACAGTAAGTCGTAAGTAGGGTGATAAGAGTAAGGATAAGTCGTAATTAGGGTCATAAGAGTAACAGTAAGTCGTAAGTAGGGTCATAAGAGGAAGGATAAGTCGTAAGTAGGGTCATACGAGTAACAGTAAGTCGTAAGTAGGGTCATAAGAGGAAGGATAAGTCGTAAGTAGGGTCATAAGAGTAACAGTAAGTCGTAAGTAGGGTCATAAGAGTAACAGTAAGTCGTAAGTAGGGTGATAAGAGTAACAGTAAGTAGTAAGTAGGGCCATAAGAGTAACAGTAAGTCGTAAGTAGGGTCATAAGAGTAACAGTAAGTCGTAAGTAGGGTGATAAGAGTAACAGTAAGTCGTAAGTAGGGTCATAAGAGTAACAGTAAGTAGTAAGTAGGGTCATAAGAGTAACAGTAAGTCGTAAGTAGGGTCATAAGAGTAACAGTAAGTAGTAAGTAGGGCCATAAGAGTAACAGTAAGTCGTAAGTAGGGTCATAAGAGTAACAGTAAGTCGTAAGTAGGGTGATAAGAGTAACAGTAAGTCGTAAGTAGGGTCATAAGAGTAACAGTAAGTAGTAAGTAGGGTCATAAGAGTAACAGTAAGTCGTAAGTAGGGTCATAAGAGTAACAGTAAGTCGTAAGTAGGGTCATAAGAGTAACAGTAAGTCGTAAGTAGGGTCATAAGAGTAACAGTAAGTCGTAAGTAGGGTGATAAGAGTAACAGTAAGTCGTAAGTAGGGTGATAAGAGGAAGAGTAAGTCGTAAGTAGGGTCATAAGAGTAACAGTAAGTCGTAAGTAGGGTGATAAGAGGAAGGATAAGTCGTAAGTAGGGTCATAAGAGTAACAGTAAGTCGTAAGTAGGGTGATAAGAGTAACAGTAAGTCGTAAGTAGGGTCATAAGAGTAACAGTAAGTCGTAAGTAGGGTGATAAGAGTAACAGTAAGTCGTAAGTAGGGTCATAAGAGTAACAGTGAGTAGTAAGTAGGGTTATAAGAGGAAGGATAAGTCGTAAGTAGGGTCATAAGAGTAACAGTAAGTCGTAAGTAGGGTGATAAGAGTAACAGTAAGTCGTAAGTAGGGTCATATGAGTAACATTAAAGTCGTAAGTAGGGTCATAAGAGTAACAGTAAGTCGTAAGTAGGGTCATAAGAGTAACAGTAAGTCGTAAGTAGGGTCATAAGAGTAACAGTAAGTCGTAAGTAGGGTGATAAGAGGAAGAGTAAGTGGTAAGCAGGGTCATTAGAGAAAGAGTAAGTCGTAAGTAGGGTCATAAGGGTAACAGTAAGTCGTAAGTAGGTCATAACAGTAACAGTAAGTCGTAAGTAGGGTGATAAGAGTAAGGATAAGTCGTAATTAGGGTCATAAGAGTAACAGTAAGTCGTAAGTAGGGTGATAAGAGTAAGGATAAGTCGTAATTAGGGTCATAAGAGTAACAGTAAGTCGTAAGTAGGGTTATAAGAGGAAGGATAAGTCGTAAGTAGGGTTATAAGAGTAACAGTAAGTCGTAAGTAGGGTTATAAGAGTAACAGTAAGTCGTAAGTAGGGTCATAAGAGTAACAGTAAGTCGTAAGTAGGGTCATAAGAGTAACAGTAAGTCGTAAGTTGGGTCATAAGAGTAACAGTAAGTCGTAAGTAGGGTGATAAGAGTAACAGTAAGTCGTAAGTAGGGTCATAAGAGGAAGGATAAGTCGTAAGTAGGGTCATAAGAGGAAGGATAAGTCGTAAGTAGGGTCATAAGAGGAAGGATAAGTCGTAAGTAGGGTGATAAGAGTAACAGTAAGTCGTAAGTAGGGTCATAAGAGTAACAGTAAGTCGTAAGTAGGGTGATAAGAGTAACAGTAAGTCGTAAGTAGGGTCATAAGAGTAACAGTAAGTAGTAAGTAGGGTTATAAGAGGAAGGATAAGTCGTAAGTAGGGTCATAAGAGTAACAGTAAGTCGTAAGTAGGGTGATAAGAGTAACAGTAAGTCGTAAGTAGGGTCATATGAGTAACATTAAAGTCGTAAGTAGGGTCATAAGAGTAACAGTAAGTCGTAAGTAGGGTCATAAGAGTAACAGTAAGTCGTAAGTAGGGTCATAAGAGTAACAGCAAGTCGTAAGTAGGGTGATAAGAGGAAGAGTAAGTGGTAAGCAGGGTCATTAGAGAAAGAGTAAGTCGTAAGTAGGGTCATAAGGGTAACAGTAAGTCGTAAGTAGGTCATAACAGTAACAGTAAGTCGTAAGTAGGGTGATAAGAGTAAGGATAAGTCGTAATTAGGGTCATAAGAGTAACAGTAAGTCGTAAGTAGGGTCATAAGAGGAAGGATAAGTCGTAAGTAGGGTCATAAGAGTAACAGTAAGTCGTAAGTAGGGTCATAAGAGTAACAGTAAGTCGTAAGTAGGGTCATAAGAGTAACAGTAAGTCGTAAGTTGGGTCATAAGAGTAACAGTAAGTCGTAAGTAGGGTGATAAGAGTAACAGTAAGTCGTAAGTAGGGTTATAAGAGGAAGGATAAGTCGTAAGTAGGGTCATAAGAGTAACAGTAAGTCGTAAGTAGGGTCATAAGAGGAAGGATAAGTCGTAAGTAGGGTCATACAAGTAACAGTAAGTCGTAAGTAGGGTCATAAGAGGAAGGATAAGTCGTAAGTAGGGTCATAAGAGGAAGGATAAGTCGTAAGTAGGGTCATACGAGTAACAGTAAGTCGTAAGTAGGGTCATAAGAGGAAGGATAAGTCGTAAGTAGGGTCATAAGAGTAACAGTAAGTCGTAAGTATGGTCAGAAGAGTAACAGTAAGTCGTAAGTAGGGTCATAAGAGGAAGGATAAGTCGTAAGTATGGTCATAAGAGTAACAGTAAGTCGTAAGTAGGGTCATAAGAGGAAGGATAAGTCGTAAGTAGGGTCATACGAGTAACAGTAAGTCGTAAGTAGGGTCATAAGAGGAAGGATAAGTCGTAAGTAGGGTCATAAGAGTAACAGTAAGTCGTAAGTAGGGTCATAAGAGTAACAGTAAGTCGTAAGTAGGGTTATAAGAGTAACAGTAAGTCGTAAGTAGGGTCATAAGAGTGAAAGTAAGTAGTAAGTAGGGTCATAAGGGTAACAGTAAGTCGTAAGTAGGGTTATAAGAGGAAGGATAAGTCGTAAGTAGGGTCATAAGAGTAACAGTAAGTCGTAAGTAGGGTCATAAGAGTAACAGTAAGTCGTAAGTAGGGTCATAAGAGGAAGGATAAGTCGTAAGTAGGGTCATAAGAGTAACAGTAAGTCGTAAGTAGGGTTATAAGAGTAACAGTAAGTCGTAAGTAGGGTCATAAGAGTGAAAGTAAGTAGTAAGTAGGGTCATAAGGGTAACAGTAAGTCGTAAGTAGGTCATAACAGTAACAGTAAGTCGTAAGTAGGGTGATAAGAGTAAGGATAAGTCGTAATTAGGGTCATAAGAGTAACAGTAAGTCGTAAGTAGGGCCATAAGAGGAAGAATAAGTCGTAAGTAGGGTCATACGAGTAACAGTAAGTCGTAAGTAGGGTCATAAGAGGAAGGATAAGTCGTAAGTAGGATGATAAGAGTAACAGTAAGTCGTAAGTAGGGTCATAAGAGTAACAGTAAGTCGTAAGTAGGGTGATAAGAGTAACAGTAAGTCGTAAGTAGGGTGATAACAGGAAGAGTAAGTGGTAAGCAGGGTCATTAGAGAAAGAGTAAGTCGTAAGTAGGGTCATAAGGGTAACAGTAAGTCGTAAGTAGGTCATAACAGTAACAGTAAGTCGTAAGTAGGGTGATAAGAGTAAGGATAAGTCGTAATTAGGGTCATAAGAGTAACAGTAAGTCGTAAGTAGGGTCATAAGAGGAAGGATAAGTCGTAAGTAGGGTCATACGAGTAACAGTAAGTCGTAAGTAGGGTCATAAGAGTAACAGTAAGTCGTAAGTAGGGTCATAAGAGTAACAGTAAGTAGTAAGTAGGGTCATAAGAGTAACAGTAAGTCGTAAGTAGGGTCATAAGAGTAACAGTAAGTCGTAAGTAGGGTCATAAGAGTAACAGTAAGTCGTAAGTAGGTCATACGAGTAACAGTAAGTCGCAAGTAGGGTCATAAGAGTAACAGTAAGTCGTAAGTAGGGTCATAAGAGTAACAGTAAGTCGTAAGTAGGGTCATAAGAGTAACAGTAAGTCGTAAGTAGGGTCATAAGAGTAACAGTAAGTAGTAAGTAGGGTCATAAGAGTAACAGTAAGTCGTAAGTAGGTCATACGAGTAACAGTAAGTCGTAAGTAGGGTCATAAGAGTAACAGTAAGTCGTAAGTAGGGTGATAAGAGTAACAGTAAGTCGTAATTAGGGTCATAAGAGTAACAGTAAGTCGTAAGTAGGGTGATAAGAGTAACAGTAAGTCGTAAGTAGGGTCATAAGAGTAACAGTAAGTCGTAAGTAGGGTTATAAGAGTAACAGTAAGTCGTAAGTAGGGTTATAAGAGGAAGGATAAGTCGTAATTAGGGTCATAAGAGTAACAGTAAGTCGTAAGTAGGGTCATAAGAGTAACAGTAAGTCGTAAGTAGGGTCATAAGAGGAAGGATAAGTCGTAAGTAGGGTCATAAGAGTAACAGTAAGTCGTAAGTAGGGTTATAAGAGGAAGGATAAGTCGTAAGTAGGGTGATAAGAGTAACAGTAAGTCGTAAGTAGGGTTATAAGAGTAACAGTAAGTCGTAAGTAGGGTTATAAGAGGAAGGATAAGTCGTAAGTAGGGTCATAAGAGTAACAGTAAGTCGTAAGTAGGGTCATAAGAGTAACAGTAAGTCGTAAGTAGGGTCATAAGAGTAACAGTAAGTCGTAAGTATGGTCATAAGAGTAACAGTAAGTCGTAAGTAGGGTCATAAGAGTAACAGTAAGTCGTAAGTAGGGTTATAAGAGTAACAGTAAGTCGTAAGTAGGGTTATAAGAGTAACAGTAAGTCGTAAGTAGGGTCATAAGAGGAAGAGTAAGTCGTAAGTAGGGTCATAAGAGGAAGGATAAGTCGTAAGTAGGGTCATAAGAGTAACAGTAAGTCGTAAGTAGGGTTATAAGAGTAACAGTAAGTCGTAAGTAGGGTCATAAGAGTAACAGTAAATCGTAAGTAGGGTCATAAGAGTAACAGTAAGTCGTAAGTAGGGTTATAAGAGTAACAGTAAGTCGTAAGTAGGGTCATAAGAGGAAGAGTAAGTCGTAAGTAGGGTCATAAGAGGAAGGATAAGTCGTAAGTAGGTCATAAGAGTAACAGTAAGTCGTAAGTAGGGTCATAAGGGTAAGGATAAGTCGTAAGTAGGGTCATACGAGTAACAGTAAGTCGTAATTAGGGTGATAAGAGTAACAGTAAGTCGTAAGTAGGTCATAAGAGTAACAGTAAGTCGTAATTAGGGTGATAAGAGTAACAGTAAGTCGTAAGTAGGGTCATAAGAGTAAGGATAAGTCGTAAGTAGGGTCATACGAGTAACAGTAAGTCGTAAGTAGGGTCATAAGAGTAAGGATAAGTCGTAAGTAGGGTCATACGAGTAACAGTAAGTCGTAATTAGGGTGATAAGAGTAACAGTAAGTCGTTAGTAGGGTCATAAGAGGAAGGATAAGTCGTAAGTAGGGTCATAAGAGTAACAGTAAGTCGTAAGTAGGGTCATAAGAGTAAGGATAAGTCGTAAGTAGGGTCATACGAGTAAGGATAAGTCGTAAGTAGGGTCATAAGAGTAAGGATAAGTCGTAAGTAGGGTCATACGAGTAACAGTAAGTCGTAATTAGGGTGATAAGAGTAACAGTAAGTCGTAAGTATGGTCATAAGAGTAAGGATAAGTCGTAAGTAGGGTCATACGAGTAACAGTAAGTCGTAAGTAGGGTCATAAGAGTAAGGATAAGTCGTAAGTAGGTCATAAGAGTAACAGTAAGTCGTAATTAAGGTGATAAGAGTAACAGTAAGTCGTAAGTAGGGTCATAAGAGTAAGGATAAGTCGTAAGTAGGGTCATACGAGTAACAGTAAGTCGTATGTAGGGTCATAAGAGTAAGGATAAGTCGTAAGTAGGGTCATACGAGTAACAGTAAGTCGTAATTAGGGTGATAAGAGTAACAGTATGTCGTAAGTAGGGTCATAAGAGGAAGGATAAGTCGTAATTAGGGTCATAAGAGTAACAGTAAGTCGTAAGTAGGGTCATAAGAGTAACAGTATGTCGTAATTAGGGTGATAAGAGTAACAGTAAGTCGTAAGTAGGGTCATAAGAGTAAGGATAAGTCGTAAGTAGGGTCATACGAGTAACAGTAAGTCGTAAGTAGGGTCATAAGAGTAAGGATAAGTCGTAAGTAGGGTCATAAGAGTAACAGTAAGTCGTAAGTAGGGTCATAAGAGTGAAAGTAAGTAGTAAGTAGGGTCATAAGGGTAACAGTAAGTCGTAAGTAGGGTCATACGAGTAACAGTAAGTCGTAAGTAGGGTCATAAGAGTAACAGTAAGTCGTAAGTAGGGTTATAAGAGGAAGGATAAGTCGTAAGTAGGGTCATAAGAGTAACAGTAAGTCGTAATTAGGGTGATAAGAGTAACAGTAAGTCGTAAGTAGGGTCATAAGAGGAAGGATAAGTCGTAATTAGGGTCATAAGAGTAACAGTAAGTCGTAATTAGGGTGATAAGAGTAACAGTAAGTCGTAAGTAGGGTCATAAGAGGAAGGATAAGTCGTAAGTAGGGTCATAAGAGTAACAGTAAGTCGTAAGTAGGGTCATAAGAGGAAGGATAAGTCGTAATTAGGGTCATAAGAGTAACAGTAAGTCGTAAGTTGGGTCATAAGAGTAACAGTAAGTCGTAATTAGGGTGATAAGAGTAACAGTAAGTCGTAAGTAGGGTCATAAGAGTAAGGATAAGTCGTAAGTAGGGTCATACGAGTAACAGTAAGTCGTAAGTAGGGTCATAAGAGTAAGGATAAGTCGTAAGTAGGGTCATACGAGTAACAGTAAGTCGTAAGTAGGGTCATAAGAGTAAGGATAAGTCGTAAGTAGGGTCATAAGAGTAACAGTAAGTCGTAAGTAGGGTCATAAGAGGAAGAGTAAGTCGTAAGTAGGGTCATAAGAGGAAGGATAAGTCGTAAGTAGGGTCATAAGAGTAACAGTAAGTCGTAAGTAGGGTTATAAGAGGAAGGATAAGTCGTAAGTAGGGTGATAAGAGTAACAGTAAGTCGTAAGTAGGGTTATAAGAGTAACAGTAAGTCGTAAGTAGGGTTATAAGAGGAAGGATAATTCGTAAGTAGGGTGATAAGAGTAACAGTAAGTCGTAAGTAGGGTTATAAGAGTAACAGTAAGTCGTAAGTAGGGTTATAAGAGTAACAGTAAGTCGTAAGTAGGGTCATAAGAGTGAGAGTAAGTCGTAAGTAGGGTGATAAGAGTAACAGTAAGTCGTAAGTAGGGTCATAAGAGTGAAAGTAAGTCGTAAGTAGGGTGATAAGAGTAACAGTAAGTCGTAAGTAGGGTCATAAGAGTGAAAGTAAGTCGTAAGTAGGGTCATAAAAGTAATAGTAAGTCGTTATATAATAATAATTATATAACATCCAGATGATTTGATTCGAGTCACGCCGATTTGGAAATTTTGGAATGGTCAAGAAGTTCTCAGTAATTTACAGATTGTCTCTCTTAAACTCTTCTTTTATTAGGTGTCGTGTATGTGACCTCTACTGATAGACGAAGAATTCAAGGAGATTCCGCCTCCGAAATAACTATAATGCCGGCCTGGAACATTCCGCGTGTTGATACACTTTACTAAACAGGCTAGTCGCCGTTGAATGAAAAATCTTAGTGGAGGCGTTCAGTATTTACGGTTGTATGAACATCCGAGAGCCTCAATATGAGATGCGATGACATTTGAAAACATCTGTCTCATTAGACTCGTCATTCGATTCAACCCGGAATTCGAGATTGGCTGGGTACCAGTCGTAAGCCATAACCTTAGGCATTCAAGGCCGGTGAAAAACACTTCCTCAACACTCCCCCTCCCCCCCCCCCCCCCCCAGACACACACACCTTACAAAAAAAAAATCAAATTCATACAGTTGATTTCACATAATATCCTATATTTTATTATACTGATTTGTGGGTGCGGTTAAATATTCTTTCAAGTATGTAAATAGTCCATACCATTTGAACTTTACTTCATCGCTCTACAAACACTCAACGCCCGCAGAATATAAAAAGTATAACAATTAGGTCGCGGCGACCATTTCGCATTTCATTCAATTGTATTTGGAATCTTTAATTTTCTCATGTTTTTTTTCAAATTTCGAATCGAAACCATCTCGATTATTCGAAAAAAAATCGAATCCTGTCGACTTTTGGATTACATGCATTTCTTTATTGTAAACTTTCTGAAGATGACAGTTCAGTGTGCAGTTCTCCGACGTGTGAGTTCCAGCGCATCCACCCTAGGCCGAGTTAACACCAGTTTATCAGGAGAGTGGATATTGTGTTTCGTCTAGTAGACACTATAGTGCGACCGCCGCGGACTGATCGTAATCCACGCGAGGGCAGTGATGTCCACGCATGCGTTTACCAGGTAATAAAAATCATCATCAGAAAAATTTTAATTAATGAAGCACCGGGTTGTACCGGGTTGTACCGGGGCGGGTTGTACCCGGTGCTTCATTAATTAAATTTTTGATAATTATTATCATAATTAATGTTTGGAATCTAATATTATTGCGTGGGTAGAAATATTGTCCACCGTGGAAAATGATCAATTCACGGCAGCCATACTGCATATATTGTCCCTTCAATGGAACAAGGGACCATCTGCAATGCTAAATCATTGCTGATGAGGCCTCCATCTACTCAACGGACGACATATGCCTTTTTTCTTCATCCAAACAAATTTAGTAGGAAAATTCTTAAAAATGACATTTGTAGCGAGAACGTTAGTCTAGTTTCTAGAGCTGTAGATTAACCGAAACCGAACCGAGGTTTTTAGTTTTTTTTTTTAAATCGAAACCGAAACCGCCGACATCCCGTAATCTAAGGTTTTTCGTTTTTTATTAAAAACTGTCTTGCTGCAGAAATTCACAGAATGTAGCCTTCCCAGACTAGTGAGAGTACCCAGACACTGCCAATGGCAGTGTCTTGGTACTCTCACTACTCTGGGAAGGCTACATTCTGTGAATTTCCGACATTTCAGTTTAGTTGTGTTTTCAGCTTTCCCCATGTTGCGTGTAGGTGTCAGACCTCGAAACATGGCCAAATACAATAACAGTTCTGTATATTTAGGTAATTATTATATTGGCCTTCCTGATTCTTCATGTATTATAGCTTATTTGGGGCATTCATTGAGTTTCCCTCATTTCCACTGCCATTCAGTTATGACTCCGGACATAAGAATGAGTTTTATTGAATTTTATTTGGCCTCATGAACAAACCGAAAACCGATCCGAACCGAGGTTTTACTCCACCTGAAAAACCAAAACCGAAACCGAACAAGAAATTTAAAAACCTAGAGCTCTACTAGTTTCTACAATTGATCATCTCAAGGCATCGTCTGCAATGCTAAAGCACTGTAGATGGCGCCTGGTCACACAAGAAGAACGATATAAATATATGTTTTTTTACGTTGTCAACCTCTATCAGATAGCTAGTCAATTCTCGTTTGAGTCTTGTCCTGAGATAACTTCGTGGTGAGATGTAACCACTAAAATATTAATAACAGAGAATGTCACAAATATTTGAGTATTGATACATCGAGGAAGTAATTTGAATATCAGTGCGTCAAAATGCATTTGTAAGTGGTTCTGCTTAACTGGTAGAGTGCTAAATTATTTTTGACTATCAAAATTTGTTCAGATGTCACTGCTTTGTTATAATTCATGGGAGAATGTCGAGAGTGCCGCGGGCACTCTCCCATAAACTGCAATAGGGCAAACACTAACAGACTAAATAATATCATTTCAAAGTTAATATGAAGCATTGCTCCTGAATTTTGAAGCTTTGAGTTGTGGTCCCTGTCTTTCAGAATAGCGCCCATACATGGGCTTCCAGCATCCAACACGTTAATGAAAGTACGCATTGTATTTGCAAAAATGTAAAACAAGGTCTACCCGCTGGTCTCTTCCTGAATTTCCACACAGAATACCTTTGCTTGCCATTTCAATAAACTCCTCACTTTCAGAAATGACAGGTTCATCTACAGTTAAAACTAGAAGTCCTGTCATGAAATGCGCACAAATAGCACGTCGATTTGCGCATTAATATACGCGATATGACCATATTAAGGCTATCAAATTCTGTCCATATGGCCTGTGCACAAGCAATGTTTCAGCCAATGGACCTCCGGGTAATCCGGAGGTCCATTGGCAGAAACACTGCATGTGTTTGCTATGAGTAACCAGGAGAAACCACCGTGCTAGGGATGCCATTCGATATGGCAATTGCGCGCAATTCCTACGCGCAATTATGCCTAGATAAGCGCGCAGTTCGTGACAGGACTTTTAGTTTTAACTGCAATTGTGCTTTCGGTTCCCAATGGTACAAACCAGTGCGCATATTAATACCGTGCAGGGCGCGGGGGCTCAGTAGGTAGAGATGCAGTCCGCAAGCCGAGAGGTCCTCGGTTCGGATCCCACTTGCGGCAACCGCGTTGTGTCCTTGGGAAAGACACTTCATCCCAATTGTCCCGCGTGGGAGCAAGGTGGCGTTGTGTACTAAGGCGTACTGCACATCGATGATGCATTTGTCTTCAGCCAATGCTAACCCTGCTTGTGTGGACTTAGTATGTTGGAGAGTCTGACGGTTGTTCGCCGTTGCTCGGTGGTTCTCTCCGGGTACTCCGGCTTCCTCCACCCGTAAAAACTGTCCGGCACGAGGTTACCCTGGCTGTCGTAAGTGTCGTTAAACTCCAATAAAAAAATAAATCAATACCGTGTAGATTTGAGTGGTGGACGATACTATAAGGCAACTGCATAATCGTAACAATACAGAAGTGGATTCGATTCGATTCGATCAACGTTAACCTTTTACCTAACATGAAAACACTTGCAAACAAAATTCTTGGATAACTATCTTTTTTTCCTTTTTTGTCTCAGAAACATGGGTTATAACCCCTCGTTGGAACAAGCTCGTCGAGCTTGTTCCAACGAGGGGCCATAACCTATGTTTTTGAGACAAAAAATAAAAAAATAATGAAAATTAATTGGCGATTTTTGAGAATAGCGTTGGCCGATTTTGGCCGTTACGGGGAAAGTGTTAAGCCTGATTCGATACGAGATTCAATTTGAGTAAAAAAATCGTCATTTCCGGCCCCACTAACAGCCTTCGATATTTGAACTATTGTGTTAAGGTGCTACAAGATGCGTTTTATTCATTTAAGAATGTACATTTACCTTTTACGGAGAGCTCGAAATAAGCCTTATTGAATTCTCTCGTTATAACAGACGACAGGGCGCGTCTGATTGGGTATCAGTTAAACGGATTTTTCGTGCCCCAAAATTAAAATGTTCTCGCGCGGGAACGGACAATGTTCGCTCCCGTGTGTTCTCTGATACCGAAAAGGGATCACTTTTGCCAGTAATTTGTTTTCGGGCCCCGTAGAACCCCCTATCGCCTCCACACACTTGGCAACGAACTGGATGAGCCATGGAGCAGGGACTGCGGTGTTTTTGTTGAAACCTTACTCGTTATTGACATGGCGATTATTGATGATATTTTTGGGAACGGAATAAAATTTATACCAGACCTACAATATAAGAATCTAAGATACTTACTGGTCAAAATAAAGTTTGCTTTTGTAACCTGGAATTAATTTATGTCGTGATTTTGTTATCTGGCTAATCCCCGTATCTTCAAGTACAAACTGAATACAAAATCGTCATTGTTACAGCTTATCTGTTAGCACTGAAAGAAGGTCACAGTACAGATCTCGAACGCTGACCTTCAATTACGATAAGCCGTAAATTGTCAGATACATGTGCAAATACTCCGACCTCGTTTACATTTGTTGCAAATAAAATGCGTTTCATCAAAAGCTTGCATTCCAGCTCACCAGTAATGATATTATTAGTTACACAGTTTGTTGGTGGCCTAATATGGTGTCAGTTAATTCAATATTGGACTCGAGCAAAGCTCGAGTCCAATATTGAATTAACCGACACCATATATACCATATTAGGCCATTCGCTCGAGTCCAATATTGAATTAACTGACACCATATATACCATATTAGGCCACCAACAAACTGTGTAACGAATATATCTTACCGACTGCTGCATCGATGCACAGAACTAATAACAACAATGATCAAAATTAAATGAGAGAATTCTCACAATGTGTTCATGTGTCTTTGCCTTGTAACAAGGCAAATTGTAACAAGGTAAATTCATACATACCAAACAGTTTCATTTCGAAGGTAACATGACACACATCCACAGAATATGAAGCCTTTTAAGTTGCCTAACCTGTACTTCAGACCAAATATAGGTTCCCAACACTCAATCTTTCAACTTGAAGCATTTATCGGCTGCCGCCATTTTGAATAATCAACGAACAAAGGGGAGATTACCCATAGCTGTCAGCGTATATTGAAGTTAACAGGCAGAATATATTTTCATATGCAGTCTGCATGTGACGTCTTTGAACCAATGAAATTTCCAGATACTTGTAGGAGGTGAGATATTTTTTTTATATACCTCTGATCGCTAATTATAGAAATCAAATATATCAGAACATAAATTCCACAGTGGACCTGGCCGATCGCTCAGTTATTCCTATACCTAACGAATAGGCAATATTTGCCAACGTAATATACAAATTGAGCCGTTGAAAAAATATTATTTTTCAAAACATTTCAACAAAACCATATCATGTGACCCCTCTTTGGAATCAGCTCGCACACGATATCACAATTTAATATTTTAAATATTTGTTTTCAGTTTATTTATTTATTTATTGGGGTTTAACGACACTTTCGACAGCCAAGGTCGCCTCGTGTCGGACAGTTTTACGGGTGGAGAAAGCCGGAGTACCCAGAAAAAACCACCGAGCATCGACGAGCAACTGTCAGCTCCTCAACATTCTAACTCTGTTCAATCTCCGTTCAAGCAGGGTTACAGAGGTTGAAGACACGTGCACCACCGACGTGCAGTACGCCTTAGTACACGGCGTCATCGTGCTCCCATGTAGGCAACCGGGATAAAGTGCCTTGCCCATGGATACAACGCGGGTCGTCCCGGACGGGGGTCGATGTTAACAGCCTGACAGAAGGTGGCATATTCGTCAAAAAACGACTGATTGATCACGTCCTCGATCCGAGTCTTTTCGCAAGCGCCAAATAATGCATATACCTGTAAATACAATTCCCCGACAAAAGTTAACATGTAAGTTTTCTGCTGTAATTTCAAGGAAAATTACCGGCGTCGGACACCTGTATTCGTTTATAGTATCCGATAGATTTTCTTTTTATTTTCTTTTTATGATATGCTACGTGACATTTTACTGTGCACTCTTCAGCCCAATTCGACTGCAAATAGTTTCAAGACAATAACAAAAAGCTGCTGATCGTTCCTTCATGGCGACGTCCAAGGCGCCGTCATGCGCCAAAGCTTAACATCATTTAGGAAGCTACTGAAAAAATTCAACGTGCGGGCCTGTAAATAAACTTTTTCACTCGCGCAACCGCTCGTGAAAAATGAAACTTTCAGGTCAACACTCATGAGGTAATTCCAGATACTGACTCAAATAGAGTAGATTTTCTTTTTTATTATATGCTACGCAGGGGGTTGGGGGGGGGGCACCAAAAATTTGCAAGACGTGACGTGGAGTGGGTGGGTCTCTTGAGTGCGCCAAAAATGTGCATTTCCAACTTGTGCAATTTTTTTAATTTTTAAAAATATATCAATATATCAGCTAATATAATACCATCATTTGTGTTTCAAACCTTAAAGGTGATGTTGTACATCACACTCTTAACATAAATACAACATCAGGAGGTTTTATATGTGAGAATATTGGGCTTAATCTGGGAAATGCCACACGTTAGTAGGGGGTGGGTGTCTTGTTCAAAATGTAGAAAATGTGCAGACAATATTTTGGGAAAATTCTCTCTGATGCACTAAATTCAACCCAAGTTATTTATTTATTAATAGAATTTGTATGGATAGAAGAGGAAAGTAGCAAACACCTGAGAATACTGACAGAACAATTCAAATGAAAATTTGTTCCCGTATATGTACACCTGCTCTGGCCAAGCCTGATAATGAACAGCTTGTCATTTGTAGATTGGCACCCACAGCAGCCCACGGAGGTTTAAATTGGTGGTACCGGTTTAAGAACATTATGAAATCCCCCTAAAGACAGCTGTGCCTACTAAGTTTATAAGTTTATTTTGGATTTCAATGGGGGTGGGTGTCTGAGACGGTAGTAGAAAATTTGCACGTGGGGTGGGTGGGTGTAAAAAGGAGCTGAATAAAAAATATAGGATGTCACGTTTTGCAAATTTGTAGTGTCCCCGCCCCCTCCCCCAGCCCCCCCCCCCCCCCCTGTGCTACGAGACATTTTATTGAACAATATTGAGCTCAATTCGACCCAAAATGCGGAAGTTTCAAAACAATAACAAAGATCAGCTGATCGTTTCTTCACGGCGACGTGATGCGGCGTAACGAAACGTCATTTAGGAAGCTACTGATATCCCTCGATATCGATCGAGTCGATGGATATCGATAAATATCTTTTAGATAATTTGCGATAATTCACAGACTAGCATATATTTATTTATTTATTTATTGGTGTTTAAGGTCACATACTTATGCACAATGGCTAATCATGACCGTGACAGTTTTACGGGTGGAGGAAGCCGGAGTACCCGGAGAGAACCACCGAGCAACGACGAGCAGCTGTCAGCTCCCCAACATCGTAACTCTGAACTCTGCATCGTAGCACAGGCAGGGTTAGATTGGTTGAAGACATGCGCACCAGCGACGTGCAGTACGCATCAGTACACAGCGTCATCGTGCCCCCATGTAGGCAATCGGGGTGAAGTGTCTTGCCCAAGGACACAACGCGGTAGCCGCAGGTGAGATTCGAACCGAGGACCTCTCGGCTTGCAGTCTGCACCTCTACCTACTGAGCCACCGCGCCCCCGACTAGCATATAATAAATGAATCTATCGATTGTTCCTGAACGGTTGAGCAGTTTATTCAAAAGCCAACCAAAGTAATTCCGTGTAGAAGTTTGTCATGGACCTGTGAATAGATCCGATATGCAAGGTATTATCATTAATTAGAGCCATCTCGGGCACGATGTTGACGTATTTGCATTCAAATAACTCGAAACTATCGCTTTGAATGTATTACTACCAAAAGGAGTTTGGGCATGTTCTGTTCTTAATTTTATAGTGATGACAGTTCACCCCGCAGATATATTAGCTACTACCTTGATTCAAACGAGAATTGGCCGGGTATTACCGAACTGGACGAAGGAAAAAACATATGTTGTACATTGAGTGGAATAAGTCGCCATCTGCAATGATTTAAGATTACCGACAGTGCCTTGTTCGTCCTCCGGGGCGATAAAGAGTGCAAACTCGACAAAATGCGAAATTAAACTAAATTTTTGTTACCTTGTTCGGCTGGATAAGGCCGATCTCGTTCCTCCGAAAACTGCAGGATGAGGGATCATCTCCAAAAAGTCGACAATAAAAAAAGATATGAAAATCTCGGCGATTCAAATTATTATCGAATAATCAAAATGGTTTCGATTTGAATCAGTGAAAAGATTCGAAACCGAATCGAATGCAGAATGTTCATCAAAGCGCAGTGTTTTACAAACTTTGTCATTATTAGCAATGAACATCTCAGGCGATTAACGCTTTACCTAACATGAAAAGCAGACGACACTTGCACACAAAGTGTTGAATAACTACATTTTTCATTTTTGTCTCAAAAACATAGGTTATGAGTTCTCATTGGAACGAGCTCAACGAGCTCGTTCCAAAGAGGGGTCATAACCTGTGTTTTTGAGACAAAAAATAAAAAAATAATGAAAATTAATTGGCGTTTTTGTGAATAGCGTTGGCCGGTTTTTGTCGTTACGTTGGGGAAAGGGTTAAACGAAAACACGTCCGTTGATTATAAAACGCACAACACGTGTGTGGACTGGATTTTAAACCGAAAGGTCGACAGTTAGATGCTGGTCGGCGCCATCAGCTCTATGTCCTTGAGCAAGATACTCAATCCCGATTGTCAACATCGCTGCGCGGTGGCGCTGTGTTCTAAGATGTTGTGTACTTAGACGTAAGGCACGTCGATCGTTCATTTGCTTCAACCGCCTCCAAATCTGTTTTGCTGGGTCGGTAAGTTGTGAGGTCTGACAGTTGCTCGCTAATGCTTGTAGGTTCTCTCCCCGTACTCCGGCTTTCCACATCCGTAAAACTGTCCCACACGATATAATTCTGGCTGTTGACACAGACAAAAAAACTTGAAACTTCAAACGTAGGCTATATATTGTATAACCGAAATATCGTGCCCCGTCATTACGTGGTCAAGCGTTATGATACAAATAAGATGTGTAAAAACGAATTGTGTCTGTCACAAAATATCAGTTAAATGTCCAAAATGGGACCGACCTAAAATAGGGTGGGCCTCTGTGGTAATATATGGTGTTTGTTTACAGTAAGCTCCTCTATCTTAAAATGATTGTAGGGCCGTTGCAGTATCTACAGTACAGACGCCGTGATCATATTGCACGGGTGGGTAATATTTCCACGGACGCAATAATATTATACTGTAAACACTAATTGAATAAATAACCATCAAAATATTATTGAATGAAGCACAGAATACAACTCGGCGCATCATTAATTAAAATGTTGCTAATGGTGAAGTTTATTACTTGGTAAACGCATTGCTGGACATCACTTCCTACAGGGATGTGGCTAGACGGTTTCAGCTTGGGTGTGTGTGTGGGGGGGGGGGGGGGGGAGGGTGCCACCGGTGTAAATTCCAACTCTGAGTGGTTTCGATAGGTGGTTGCACTGCAGCGCTGGGTGATATCATTTAACCCTTTAACCAACGAATCGCCCGCGTCCGCCCGCCGCGGTAATATGCAAATACAGCTGCTGAAAAAATATTATTTTTCGAAACCTTTCAACAAAACCATATCATGTGACCCCTCTTTGGAACGAGCTCGTCGAGGTCTTTCCAAAGAGGGGTCACATGATATGGTTTTGTTGAATTTTATTTTTTAAATTTAAAAAATGATATTTAAAATGATGAATTTTGAATTCGTCTGCGTTGGGTAAAGGGTTAAAGTGATTATTTATACGTGCACTATAAATACGTGATTATTTATACGTGCACTATTATTTATACGTGCACTGCGTTGGGTAAAGGGTTAAAGTGATTATTTATACGTGCACGTACACTATAACTAATCAATTGTACTAATGGCTATATATATACACATGCTTATGAACCCTTCTGAAAATGTTCACTAGGAAAATCTCACCCGAGGGCAAGATATTTGGGCCAGACACGAGGCTTGCTGAGTGTCTGGACCAAATATCTTGTCCAGAGGGTGAGATTTTCCCATCCCACACCCGTACCCATCAGGGATTATTTTTTCTCCCCCCCCCCCCCCCCACCATACAGCGGTAACGTTAGCCAGAGGTAATCGGCGGTCACGTGCTGATATAATCAACTCATTTGGTATTCGTTGTTTTGAAAAACTAATGACACCATCGGAAAGAGCATGCAAACGTTATGTATACACCAAAGGTATATACCACGGAATCGATTAGGAACGGTGGCAGCTTGAGGGTTGAAGAGTTTTAGAGCTTTGAACTTTGATCACACGGCATTCTGATGACGTCAATATGAATTAGTTGGTAGCAAGAAACTGATACGATATGCATAACGTCATAATAACGTTGTAAATGTATAACGTCACGTGGGTGGAGTGGGATACATCTGTCTCTCCCTGCTATCTCACCCTGGACAGACGTATGTTACACATGCAGTGTGGGGGGGGGGGGGGGGGGGGAAATGTGAAGTCCTAATGGAGGGAAATGCCTTCAGATTTCAAAAGTACAACTTACTCCCTTGTTGTGAAAACATCCTTCACATGCACATACGTCTTGTACGTTATAGAGTGTCCGGGTTGAAAAGAAGAGTACATTGGGAAAAGAAATTGCCTCACAATTGGTCACAAAAAACACATTAAAGATGAAAATCAAGTAAACTTTACATTGACGTCTGTAACAAAGGAAAAAAATGCAGGTTTTAAATTTTCCCCATTCAATAAAAGGATGTGTTCTGTCAACTATAAGCACACCCGCAGACACGCTCCACCACATCACGAAAGTATCCTTCCCTCACATTACACCGTGTAACTGCGGTATTTTGAAAGGTGATCACCGCATTAGTAACACCGATGCACTCTTATAATGTCGCAACAACACACTGTACTTGCTGGCTAAATTTTACATGTTAACTGCATATATACAGTACGTGGAGAGTGGATTGTAAATAAATCACACGCGGAGTGGAGTTATCACCCAAACTATAACTTTCAAATTTTGTGCATATCGACAAAAAACACAGGCAGTGTTTCAGCCAATGGACCTCCGGGTTTAACCGGGAGGTCCATTGTCTGAAACTTTGCTTGTGCTTGTTATTCTATGCAACAAATTTGCAATTATTGCTTGGGTGGAATATCCCCCACTCTGAGGGTTATTTAGTGATAATACACTCTCCACGTACTGTACTGGTATACTCAGACTTTTACTGTAGACTTTTGCGAGATAAATTCTGGATTATCATGTGCTGGTTCAATTCTGCTCACTCATAACCGCTGGGTGGAAAAACACTGGATTTTCATAATTTGGGATTCCGAGCTGTGGGCAACCCAGAAGGTGTTAAGATATTAATTGGGTAATGGTAAGGGGGTGTTCTCACTTTGCCAGCAAGTATTGTTCTCATAAAGAGGTGTAAGAACTTAGACAATAGAGATATGATGTATAGTCTGTACTATATTTCTATACACATTTTGATGTATAGTCTGTACTATATTTCTATACACATTTTGAGCTTAATATATACATGACACACCAATTAATGCATTTATTTAATTATAAATATCGTCATTTGAGTACGACAAGGCGCCATCTGCAATGCTAAGGCATTGCAGATAGCGCCTTGTTGTACTCAAGGGACGATATATTGCTGAATTCAAAATTTTAAACCTTTTTCATAATGCAATTGTTAATTAGTCTGTGTGAAACACACAAACTATTGTTTTTGTATGGTTTCTTCTCCTTCTTCCTCTTCTTCTTCTTCTTCTTCTTCTTCTTCTTCTTATTCTCCTGTCTTCTGTCTTCTATGCACTTCCTTGTGCTCACGATAACTCGAAAACGAATTGTCCTATCTCGCTGATTTTTGGCATATAGTGGTAGACATTCACAACTTCTCGGCCACCTATGTTTTTCAGGTCGCTAGAGCCATTGAGTATGGCCCAGTAGGCCACAGGGTTTTCACAGCCTGCAATTTCCTGATACAGTAAATTCTCCCCAAGCAATACGATGTTATGTTCACACTGGAGACTATGTAAACATCAGTGGAGTCAACTGTCAAAATAAAATCTGACCTTGTCATTATGATGGGATGTAAGTTCCTGAAACTAAGTTGAGAGAAACCCTTTGCCTTGCAAGGAAATAAATTATAAATTATTCAGTTCACTGCTTTTAACCCTCTCAAAACTTCTATGTGGATTGCACATATTTTATTTAAGGCAGAATAAAGTTAACCCTTTCCATAAAACTGCACTGAATAATTGTTGAAACCTATCACAAAACTGTCAGGGTGCCGGTAACAATGCAATACTGACATGGTCGACTGCACTGTTAACTGTGTCAGTGCTATGACTGTTTAAAACTCATTTGTTAGAGGAGTTCTATAGTCTTTCACTGCGCTCAGCTCGGTCTCACCGAGAGTGCAGAAACCTTTGGTGCCAAAGTGCCATTAAGAGAATGTCTCTGATTTGTGCCGTTCCATCCCTCCGGAGTGCAAAAGCAGGTATTGCAGTTGAGAAACTTAATGTTTTTCACTTTATTTTCTTAACATTTAATTCTGTGGTGGAATGGGACACCTTTTCAGTGTGCCTTCCAAAGTAAGGGATTCTTAACCCTTTAGCCAACATAACGGCGAAAACCGGTCAACATTATTCACAGAAACGTTTATTCAGTTTTAATTACCTTTTCATTTTTGATTGAAAAACATAGCTTATGACCCTTTATTGGATTGAGCTCATTTTTTAAAGGATTATTTATTTATTGGTGTTTAATGTCACATATTTCTGCACAGTGGCTAATCATGACCACGACAGTTTTTTTCAGGTGGGGGAAGTCAGAGTACCCGGGAAGAACCACCGGGCAACAACGAGCAAATGTCAGATCCCCCATATACTAACTCCACACAAGCAGGGTTAGCATTGGCTGAAGACGGGTGCACCATCGATGTGCAGTACGGTTTAGTACACAGCACCACCATGCACCTACGTGGGAAATGGGGTGAAGTGTCTTGCCCAAGGACAGAGTGAGGACCTCTCGCCTTGCAGCCTGCACCTCTGCCAACTGAGCCACTGCGTCCCCATTTAAAGGATTAAAATGGAGTACTTAAAGGGAATATTTTAACCCTCCGAAGATCTTAATATGGGGGCATTATTCAGAAAGACTGGGAAATGCACTTGATTACACCTTAATGCATTTCTAAAGTTTAGGAATGTATTTCATCACTCAAATTATTGGACAGAGCCAAAAATATCCATTTCTGGTTCGTGTATCAAACCCTTTGAATGCTGGTCACATATATGCCATTTCTGATTTCTTATAAAAATGTTCTGATTCCTGTATGAATATCTGTAAATACTGCTAACGAAAACCCATTTCTGATTTGTTCAATAATATTTTACTCCCGAAAATAAGCCTCCATGAATTCTCTTTCTTTATAGTTTATTCCTAATACTTTAACCCTTTTCACACAGACTTGAATTTACTGGTGGTAGTAAATTCTGTTTCTCTAGTTTCACCAATGCATTCTATTTTTGACCGACTGAGCAATATTTTGCACTGCAGAAATTTAAATTTTAGCCCTCATGTCAACAGATCTTTGAAATGATTGTTCTGGTTCGTGCTGTATCGCCGATTCGTAATAAACACTGTTAACAAACAGAGGACAAACGACTGTGAATATATGTCACCAATACTAATACAGACTATAACAGAGGTGTACACATTTCTCACTCCAGCCTGCTGACAAAGTGTAAATACAACATGGTAAGGTGCGAATTGTGTGTATAAACAAGGTCATTCCAGAAGAGGAAATTTGATGGATATGGCTTATTTACCTCTTTCACAACCCAACCCTTACATTCTCCTCCCAAATAAATGAATTATAATTTAGTCGCGGTTAGATAGATAAATAGTTTATTGAAGCAATATTACACCTACGGTGAGGCAAACTGCACAAATAACATATAATGTTATGATTGCTTATTCTCAGCCTGGTAAACATAATCCTCGCCTCACGAGCTTTAGTATGGGTAAGATATGGTTCAAATATCTGATCACGTTTGAACGTACGATAAGTACGAAGTTTGTTATTCCCACGCTTTTTATTGTCGTCATAAATAGATTCATGTAAATACTGTTCGTATTCAAAATTTAATTTATCATATAATGTTCCGGATCCAGAATTGCCGACTTTATCACCAGGCACATTATACTGTTCCAACATATTTTGGAATGCGCTGTGTTTAGTCTGTGTGAACACTTTCTGAAATTAAATGATGATAAAACAGAATTTGTACAGTTAGGCGCCAAACATCAGCAAGACAAAGTTCCAATTAACTGCTTGAAAATAGGCGATAGCGCAGTTAGCTCAAGTAAAACTGCCCCAAACCTCGGTTTCACTTTTAATGATTGCTTCGATCTGCATAACCAAATCGCAAAAGTGAGCAAAAGCTGCTTCCTCCAAATAAGAAATATCAACAAAATCAGAAAGCTACTTGACCAAAACACTCTGAAAACTGTTATACAGTCTTTGGTCCTGTCCCGTTTGGACTATTGCAACTCTCTCTATTTCGGCCTTCCTCTGGAATCAATGTACCTGCTTCAACGTATTCAAAACACAGCAGCTAAGATCATTACCGGTGCGAAAAAATATGACCACATTACACCAATCCTGAAATCTCTGCATTGGCTGCCAGTTGAGTCTCGCATCAAGTATAAGGTATTCGCGGTGACACACAACATCTTGCACAGCGACAAAGCACCAGTCTACCTTAAGCAGGTCATCAAAGTACACACACCGTCGAGGAATCTCAGATCAGCTTCTGAGAGTCTCCTTGTCGTACCGCGAATTCGATCAACGGCAGGGAAGATATCGTTCACTTTCGCAGCTCCATCACTCTGGAATGCCCTCCCTCAGCACCTTAGAAAAACCCTAAATGCAGATCACTTCAAGAAAGCTCTGAAAACCCATCTATTTCAAGCAGCCTTCGGCCGCTGATTGTACCATTGTTACCGTCACCTATGTTTTCAGCGCTTTTGAGCAGCGTTTCGCTGGGAAAAGCGCTATATAAATAAATTATTATTATTATTATTATTATTATTGTTTTTTACGGTTTCTTTTTCTTTTTTTTTCTTCTTCTTCTTTTTCTTCCACTACTTCTTCTTATTCTCCTGTCTTCTATCTTCTATGCACTTTCTTGTCCTCACGATAACTCGAAAACGAATTGTCCTATCTCGCTGATTTTTGGCATTCTGGTAGACAGTTCCAAATTTTCGGCCACCTATGTTTTTCAGGTCGCTAGAGTCATTGAGTATGACCCAGTAGACCACAGGGTTTTCACAGCCTCCAATTTCCTGATACAGTAAATTCTCCCCAAGCAATACAATGTTATGTTCACACTGGACACTATGTAAACATCAATGGAGTCAACTGTCAAAATAAAATCTGACCTTGTCATTATAATGGGATGTAAGTCCCTGAAAATAAGTTGAGAGAAACCCTTTGGCTTGCAAGGAAATAAATTATAAATTATTCAGTTCACTGCTTTTAACCCCCTCAAAACTTCTATGTGGATTGCACATATTTTATTTAAGGCAGAATAAAGTTAACCCTTTCCATAAAACTGCACGGAATAATTGTTGAAACCTCTCTTATTCAGTTCAATGCTTTTAACGCTCTCAAGACTTCAATGTGGATTGCACCTATATTATTTCAGGCAGAATAAAGTTAACCCTTTCCATTAAACTGCACTGAATAATTGTTGAAACCTATCACAAAACTGTCAGGATGCCGGTAACAATGCAATACTGGCATGGTCGTCTGTACTGTTAACTGTGTCAGTGCTATGACTGTTTAAAACTCATTTTTAGAGGAGTTCTATAGTCTTTCACTGCACTCACTCGGTCTCACCGAGAGTGCAGAAACCTTTGGTGCCAAAGTGCCATTAAGAGAATGTCTCTGATTTGTGCCGTTCCATCCCTCCGGAGTGCTAAAGCAGGTACTGTCAGCTGAGAAACATAATGTTTTTTGCTTTAAATTCTTAACATTTAGTTCTATGTGGAATGGGACACCCTTTCAGTGTGCCTTCCAAAGTAAGGGATTCTTAACCCTTTAGCCAACATAACCGCGAAAACCGGTCAACATTATTCTCAGAAACGCCTATTCAGTTTTAATTACCTTTTCATTTTTGCTTGAAAGATATAGCTTATGACCCTTTATTTGATTGAGCTCATTTTTTAAAGGATTATTTATTTATTGGTGTTTAATGTCACATATTTCTGCACAGTGGCTAATCATGACCACGACAGTTTTTCAGGTGGAGGAAGTCGGAGTACCCGGGAAGAGCCACCGGGCAACAAGGATCAACTGTCAGATCCCCCACATACTAACTCCACACAAGCAGAGTTAGCATTGGATGAAGACGGGTGCACCATAGATGCGCAGTACGTTTTAGTACACAGCGCCGCCATGCACCTACGTGGACAATGGGGTGAAGTGTCTTCCCAAGAACAGAGTGAGGACCCCACGACGCCTTACAGCCTGCACCTCTGCCAACTGATCCAATGCGCCCCTTTTTAAAGGATTAAAATGGAGTATTTAAAGGGGATATTTTAACCCTCTGAAGATCTTAATATTGGGGCATTATTCGGAAAGACTGGGAAATGCATTTTATTACACCTTAATGCATTTCTAAAGTTTATGAACGTATTTCATCACTCAAATTAGTGGGCAGAGCCAAAAATGTCCATTTCTGATTCGTGTATCAAACCCTTTGAATGCTGGTCACATATATGCCATTTCTGATTTCTTATAAAAATGTTCTGATTCCTGTATGAATATCTGTAAATACTGCTAACGAAAACCCATTTCTGATTTGTTCAATAATATTTTACTCCCGAAAATAAGCCTCCATGAATTCTCTTTCTTTATAGTTTATTCCTGATAATTTAACCCTTTTCACACAGACTTGAATTTACTGGTGGCAGTAAATTCTGTTTATCTAGTCTGATGTGAGTTTATATTCCGCAAAAGAGTCTTTCAGTAAGGTACCTGGGCTTGTGTAGTGCAATTTGGTAATGAATTTGTATAATTTTACAAGAGACTCAACCGAAAGTGGGGACGGGACCTTCCGAGCTCCGCGCGTACGACGAGATTAGAGGAATGTTTATTTACTCCGAGTACCATCTTACAAAATTTGAGATGTACTGCCTCACGCGGTAGTTTATCACAGTTTGTAAATGACAATCAGGATTCCATAGTTCACAACCGTAGAGCAAAATTGGTTTGATTAATTGATCAAATAATTTACACATTAACGCGACAGACGGGATGTATTTTTTTCTGGAGGGAGTTAAAAAGTCCATGCAGTGCTTTATTCCCTTTCAGTTTTAAATCATTTTCCGCTTCTGTGAATTTCCCATTATTTGTGAACGTTATACCGAGATATGAATATTTCTTGACAGCTTCCCACACAACTCTCGAAAGCCGACACATTTTTATTTTGGAGATTATATGACATCATCTAAGTATGACTGGATTAGACACGTCACACCTCTCTCAAAAGTAAATGTTACCAGAAGAATGGCCGCTAAATATTTTTTATCCATTCATTTATTCTACAAATATATAAAACAAGGATTGCTTCTGGA
Source organism: Pictodentalium vernedei (assembly GCA_031216915.1). Classification (NCBI taxonomy): domain Eukaryota; kingdom Metazoa; phylum Mollusca; class Scaphopoda; order Dentaliida; family Dentaliidae; genus Pictodentalium; species Pictodentalium vernedei. The sequence goes on from CM062291.1 coordinate 463,710,252, forward strand.
TAGTTTTATTTCTGAAGAGATGAATACATTGTAATTATATCAAATAAAAATATCTTTGACGAATAGTTTTTGTTAAGTGTATATTTTCTGCATAGAAGTTACTCGTTTTTCTTTAGAATTATATATATATATATGATGCTATATTACAGGGGTAGCTGGATTTTCTTGAATGTTTTCACCGCGAAATGGTTGGCGTTGCTATTGACATCGTGACGTCATGGTGCACGTGTGACGTCACAAAAAGTTGACCGCTGTTGTTGTCCACTGTACGATCCGGCATGACGTTGTTCAGGTAAGGATGTCTCGGGGCTTGCACTGGACTATTATGGTAGTATAGAATGGGCGGTATATACCCTTGTAGGTCAGCTGATAGTCCTTGATACTACTAATTCACATAATTCTTTATGCCATCTCATGACTGGTATAGGTAGAACGTAAATGCTAGGTCCTGCGGTATTATGTGTTGGGGTGATGTCTGGTAGTGCAGGACAGTAGTATAGTATGGGCAATATATACCCCTATAAGTCCCATCTTAACCCTTAGTATAATTAACCTACCGAGTGTTTTGTATTATCCTATGGCTAATACAGATAGTATATTATGCTAGGACAAGAGGTATTGTGACATGGGGTGAGGGTAATGCATGGTTGTCTAGTGCGGTAATATAGGATGTGCGGTATGTACCTCTACTGTACTGGTTCAATGTTAGCCATTGGTACCACCATCCATCTGGGGCGGTGTGCTGGCCCACAAATGGTATAGGTAGTAGGTATTGCTAGGTTAGGGTTGTGTTGGTGTGGGTGGCGATAATCCATGGTTGTCGAGTGCAGAAGTATAGGGTATACGGTCTGTACCACAGTTGCTCTACTGTCAGTATCTGTTGCAACTAACCCACTGAATGTATTTTATCATCGGGGTTGGTATATGTAGTGTGTAATGCTAGGCTATAAGTTATTACTATGTAAGTTTAGAACGGTAGTTTGGGATGTAATGTCTGTACCCCATAGGCCTACTCTTAACCCTTAGTACAGGAAAACAAGCTAATGGTTTGTACTATCCGAAGGGTAGTTCGGAATGCCTGGTTATTTTGTTGTGTGGTGTATGCTTGATTTCTAGTATCGTAGTAGAGTATGGATGGTCTTGTGGACATTATAAGACCCCGAGGATAGAGGTCGTGATCTGCGACAGTTAGCCAGCTTGTAGAAATGTAACAAGTCAGTAATAATCGTTCAAGACTGTAATGGTGGTAGTAGACTATAGTAATGGTGACTGCAGTATAAGGCGATAATAGAACGGATGGTAGCAACCATGGACAAGTCAGCAGTCGTGACCTAGATGTCGCCAGGAACTGATCAGGTACAAAAAATCTAGAATTTAGATAGATAGCCTTCGACAAGTATCCTCTAAAATGTATCCTCTAAAGAGTAGCTTCGAAAGGTATCCTCTAGTTTCTGCTTGGTAATGGTTTAAAGGTATCGACATTGTCAACAGTTGCATTTTCTTCTTGTAGACTTTACGCCTACACCTATTGTATCTGCAGCATAGATGGACACACATTTTACGTTTTACTTCAGAAAAAATGTGTTGCAATTTTCGCACGTGGTGTAGAAGATTTCGATTGGTCGGCCGCATTGGAAATATCGCAGTAAATTTTAATGTCAGTTTCTGCCGGCAGAAATCGACTTTACAAATTGTGTGCGTGAAAATTGGGTTCACCTTTATTGGAATGGATCAATGAATCCCTTACTTTATTACACGCATATTACTTTTCTTTCGTTTCCATATTTACATATCCGTACGGAACATGTGTTCCCATGGATTTCCGATGACAGACTATTTTTCCACCTGACTCCATGGATCCATCAAAAAAACTAAACTCCACCCATTTCGAAATCGGCTAATCGAAACGTTGCATTCTAACCCAGATCGATTCGGGAACTGCGGCGACAGCCAATGAATCAATATCAATTGTAAAAATAAAATAGGTTTAAAGTTTGAAACTTTTCTCTGTGTGATGTTTGAATTTTTAAATTAATGTATTCCATGTCATAGAGGCGTGAGATAAACACAGAACGTCACGATGTGTGAATGCGTTCGTCAACACGGCACTCATGCCACCACAGAAGGACAAGACTCCAGAACTCGAGGCTCGTGGTGTACGTACGTACGGCATATACGGAAAGAAGGCTGGGCTTGTCGTTAAATCTGGTTCGGTGAGATCACATGGACTCGTCCAGTCATCAAAACAGCTTATCAATTGAGTTCAATCATTATCTGATTGACTGCAGGAAGTCTATAGTAAACGGTCAGTTAAGACGCAAGCTTTTGTTCTTCACGTGAATTCGTTCTGCAACGAGTTATTAAAGAGTGCTGGGGGACACAGGACTATAAATCACAAGAAAGCAAAGCCCCATTAACAACCCGTCCCCTGAGTTCCAATGTGTTCTAGGTGCCAGCAGGAACTCAGGGGACGAAACTTTGGGTGTTAAAACTAATCTAGCGCTCCGCCAAAATGAGTGCATTGAGTGGTATTAATTGCAGTGTTGGCCTTGATACAGTAACTTGTAACTTACAGTTGGTCGCAAAATACTTTGTAACCAAGCATATAGCAATTACCATTCAGTTACAGTATACACGCTACAAGATCAATAAGATAGCAAAGTACAAGAATATGAAATTATATCTTGATATTTTACAACAGAGTAAATAGCATGTATATTGTAAGGAGATAACACAGACAGATTGGCTGTCTTCGTGTTATCTCATGTTATTAAGGAGTCGCTTAAGAGGACACGTTAAGAGGTGTAAGCGTCACGGTACGTAGATATATACGTGTAGTATGTTTGCGTTAATAATGATCTAAAAGTCATCAAACTATTTGGAAGAGGAAATTGAAATTGTATTGTCGATTTGTAGAACCATGTGACTCTGGTGGATGGAGCTGGAGTGAGTGGTGAGCAATAGCATGTAAATATGTGGTATTTGTAACCAAGCATACAGCCATTGCCATTTAGTTAACAGAGGAAAATGAAACCATTTTTGGCGCTTGAACTTTCATCTTAATATGTGCACGAAATGCGTTGTTTGTGTATTGAAATTGGCAGAAAAAAGCACAACCATCAAAATATTCACTTTGTTTAACTAAACAAATACCACACTGAGTCAAATATTTATCGAACTGAAAATAACAGCACTCTGTTTTCACACTTTGAAGTATACGGCTATAGGCTGTTATTATGAGGTTAGTAGATTATACCTCATTGGGGGATTTTCTCATGCCCCTCGCGGCGTCATCTGGGTATCGAACCGCCACGTCCCGTGGTACCCCATTTCCAGCACCCTTAACTAACAAACGACTGACCTTCGTCAACTCCTTTCTATAGTATGAGGAAACCTCTCAACAAGGTTTAATCTACCAACCCGTGTATCGTTATCTGCCTATTGGAGGATACCTACGACGTGGTTATGTACTATTGGAGGATACCTATTGGAATATAGCTACAGGAGGATACCTATTGGAGGATATCTATTGTAGGATACTTGTTGGAGGATACCTATGACGTGGTAATGTACTATTGGAGGATACCTACTGGTGGATACCTATTGAAGGATACCTACGACGTGGTTATGTACCATTGGAGGATACCTACTGGAGGATACCTATTGTAGGATAGCTACTGGAGGTTACCTATTTGAGGATACCTACTGGAGGATACCTATTGGAGGATAGCTACTGGAGGATACCTATTGGAGGATACCTACTGGAGGATACCTATTGGAGGATAGCTACTGGAGGATACCTATTGGAGGATACCTACTGGAGGATACCTATTGGAGGATACCTACTGGAGGATACCTATTGGCGGATACCTACGACGTGGTTATGTACTATTGGAGGATACCTACTGGAGGATATCTATTGGAGGATAGCTACTGGAGGATACTTATTGGAGGATAGCTACGGGAGGATACCTATTGGAGGATAGCTACTGGAGGATACCTATTGGAGCATACCTACTGGAGGATACCTATTGGAGGATAGGTACTGGAGGATACCTATTGGAGGATACCTACTGGAGGATACCTATTGGAGGATACCTACTGGAGGATACCTATTGGAGGATACCTACCGGAGGATACCTACTGGAGGATACCTACTGGAGGATACCTATTGGAGCATACCTACTGGAGGATACCTATTGGAGGATAGGTACTGGAGGATACCTATTGGAGCATACCTACTGGAGGATACCTATTGGAGGATACCTACTGCAGGATACCTATTGGAGGATACCTACTGGAGGATACCTATTGGAGGATACCTGCTGGAGGATACCTATTGGAGGATACCTACTGGAGGATACCTATTGGAGGATACCTACTGGAGGATACTTATTGGAGGATACCTACTGCAGGATACCTATTGGAGGATACCTATTGGAGGATAGGTACGGGAGGATACCTATTGGAGCATACCTACTGGAGGATACTTATTGGAGGATAGGTACTGGAGGATACCTATTGGAGGATACCTACTGGAGGATACCTATTGGAGGATACCTACTGGAGGATAGGTACTGGAGGATACCTATTGGAGGATACCTATTGGAGGATAGGTACTGGAGGATACCTATTGGAGGATACCTACTGGAGGATACCTATTGGAGGATACCTACTGGAGGATACCTATTGGAGGATACCTACTGAAGGATACCTATTGGAGGATATCTACTGGAGGATACCTATTGGAGGATAGCTACTGGAGGATACCTATTGGAGGATACCTACTGGAGGATACCTATTGGAGGATACCTACTGCAGGATACCTATTGGAGGATACCTACTGGAGGATACCTATTGGAGGATACCTACTGCAGGATACCTATTGGAGGATAGCTACTGGAGGATACCTATTGGAGGATACCTACTGGAGGATACCTATTGGAGGATACCTACTGCAGGATACCTATTGGAGGATAGCTACCGGAGGATACCTATTGGAGGATAGCTACTGGAGGATACCTATTGGGGGATAGCTACTGGAGAATACCTTTTAGAGAATAGTTATGGCAGATAGCTACGGGAGGATACCTATTGGAGGATAGCTACTGGAGGATACCTATTGGAGGATAGCTACTGGAGGATACCTATTGGAAGATACCTACTGGAGGATACCTATTGGAGGATACCTACTGGAGGATGCCTATTGGAGGATATCTACTGGAGGATACCTATTGGAGGATAGCTACCGGAGGATACCTATTGGAGGATACCTACCGGAGGATACCTATTGGAGGATACCTACCGGAGGATACCTATTGGAGGATATCTACTGGAGGATACCTATTGGAGGATAGCTACTGGAGGATACCTATTGGAGGATACCTACTGGAGTATACCTATTGGAGGATAACTACTGGAGGATACCTATTGGAGGATACCTTCTGGAGGATACCTATTGGAGGATAGCTACTGGAGGATACCTATTGGAGGATACCTACTGGAGGATACCTATTGGAGGATATCTACTGGAGGATACCTATTGGAGGATACCTACCGGAGGATACCTATTGGAGGATACCTATTGGAGGATAGCTACTGGAGGATACCTATTGGAGGATACCTACCGGAGGATACCTATTGGAGGATACCTATTGGAGGATACCTACTGGAGGATACCTATTGGAGGATACCTACTGCAGGATACCTATTGGAGGATAGCTACTGGAGGATACCTATTGGAGGATAGCTACTGGAGGATACCTACTGGAGGATACCTATTGGAGGATACCTACCGGAGGATACCTATTGGAGGATACCTACTGGAGGATACCTATTGGAGGATACCTACTGGAGGATACCTATTGGAGGGTAGCTACTGGAGGGTGCCTATTGGAGGATAGCTACTGGAGGATACCTATTGGAGGATAGCTACTAGAGGATACCTATTGGAGGATAGCTACTGGAGGATACCTATTGGGGGATAGCTACTGGAGAATACCTTTTAGAGAATAGTTATGGCTTCTAGCGTATGTCCAGTTCCTTGCATCTAAGTCAATACTGCTGATTTACTCATAGTCACCATTGTCTGTCCTGTGATCCAATATTCTCTGATTTTGGTCACAATGGCGGGTACAGGTTGATTTTTTTGTTTGTGTCGACGAGAGGGGGAAAAGCTTTGTTTTTTAATGTTTCTTGGACCTGATGGAAATCCAGTTTAAGACAATTTGTTATTAGGATGCAGCGAATTAATTGGTGAGAATTCTGTTTACGATCCATCTGTTTTTTTTTTTGCATATGTGATAACCACTTCCTCAACCACTGTCTGACATGCCTACCACTGTCAGCGGACGTCAATCAGCTTTTGCATTTAAGATTTCCTTAACTGCACTGTGTTCCTGAGTAACTTCTTATTTTCAAAGTAAGCAAGAATGAACATAATAGTTATGTTTCTAATGAACCGTTTTCGTCTTTGATGCTTATAGCGTATTATAGCGTATTTCAAGACAATTGTTTCTTTCTCCATGGAATCTGCTCGCTCGAAACAAGCAGTTTACTTTGTCTAAAGCTGTATTTTGCATCACAGTGTAATGTCTCATACCACTGCCATGACTGATTTCCCATTGTGTGCCTTTGTCACACCAATGTGTCACTGTTGTCACCACTGTTCATCATTGTTACCATTGTGACTACATTCTTATCGCCTTCGGTCATTCATCTCATTGTGACTGGACTATCTGTCGTATTATGAATCTGAGAGACCGTTCCTTCATGAAAAAAAACACTGAGATACCGTAACACTGTGCGAAAATTTGAAAATCAACTTTGTATAACAAGCTTTATATCCTGTCAAAAAAGCCTTGGTTTTTCATGGGAAGAAGAAAACAGAAAAAAACAGACAAACGTCGGCGCGAATCTGATGGTACAAACCCAGTCACCCCAAACACCAAAAAGCCGAAGCCACAGCTTTCGAGTGGCCCATCGTCTAATCCTCTTGCAGCACAGACTTTGAGTTATACAGAAAATAACTCGGAAACTGATTCTGAACCTGAAATTCAATCTAGTACTGATATAATCCCCCCGCAAGAAACGACTTTTGCTGATGAACCCCGTTTTCAAAGAGCTCATCCTCTCTCAAGCTCAAAATCACTCACAATGGAACCTGCTTCACAGTCTGCCCATGATCCTATAAGTGACTTTCAAAAAGCCCTAAGTGATCCGTCCGTCCAATCTTTACTGGAACTAATTGTAAACAAAGCTATCGACAAATCCGTGAATCAACGTTTTGAACTTATGGAATCCCGAATCGAAGTGTTAGAAAATAGCGTGCGCGAAAGGGATGCGACAATTGTTAAGATTACGGAGGACTTGGATGACCTACAGTTAAAACTAGAAGTCCTGTCGCGAATAGTGTGCTTATCTAGGCATAATTGCGCGTTGGAATTGCGCGCAGTTGCCTTATCGAATGGCATCCAAAGCACGGCAGGTTCTCCTGGTTACTCATAGCAAACACATGCAATGTTTCTGCCAATGGACCTCCGGGTTACCCGGAGGTCCATTGGCTGAAACATTGCCTGTGCACATGCCATATGTACAGAATATGATAGCTTTAATTTGGGTCATAACGCGCACATCAACGCGCATATCAACGTGCTATTTGTGCGCATTTCATGACAGGACTTCTAGTTTTAACTGTACAACAATACGGTCGGCGCAATAATCTTAGGCTTTCGGGTGTTCCTGAGTCCCAACATGAAAATACAGATTCCATAGTTCTCGAAGTGGCAAGTGCAATTGGAATCCCGCTGGATCTGCAGGATATTTCTCGCAGTCACCGCATAGGGCCAAAGACCACCTCGCCCAACCACCGTTCAATTATTTTCAGACTAAATAATTACAGGACCATGAATAGTCTATTTAAATCCAAAGTTAAACTGAAGTCGATTGACATCTCTAAACTCTCTTGTTTTCAAAACCAGCAACCACAAACACAATATAGGCTCTATCTCAACGAAGACTTAACAAAGCGCTGCGCCCAGATTGCTGCTAGAGCACGAAAGCTTCTAAAAGACAACAAAATACTACGTACTTGGTCTGCAGACGGGGTGATATTTGTTAAGATGAAAAACGAATCAGTTCATCGTGTTGTAACACCTGGCGACATAACAGCGATTGAAGATAAACTCATGGTTCGTCCCACGTTACAAAACTCCCAATAAAAGTGACCATCACGACTGCCTAGGCACCAAATGGTATACCCAACAATTTACCTCTCCAGAGTGTTAACGCACCAAGAACCTGACCTCACTGAAACTTGCTGAAATAGGCCTTACCCACACCTTCGCGAAGATTTGTTTTGTTACAAATTATTGGAGAGTGTCCTTGAACACTCTTCACTACTTCGTATTAAAGCAAATACCGAGGAGCAGGGCTGATTATTAAACATTAATTCCAATCTTACCACGTTAACCAGTCACTGGTTACACACCTGCCATGTCATACTGGATAACTAGTGTTAACACGCCAACAACTCGACCTTACTCAAACTTAATGAACCCGGCCTTACCCACATCTTAACGAAGATTTGTTTTGGTACAGATTATGGGAGAATGCTCTTGGACACTCTTCTCTACTTTGTATCAAAGCAAATACCGAGGAGCAGGGCTGATTATTATTAAAAATTAATTTCAACCTTACCACGTTAACCAGTCACTGGCTTTACATCTGCCATGTCATACCGGCTAGCTAGTGTTAACACGCCAAGAACTCGACCTTACTCAAACTTAATGAATCCGGCCTTACCAAGACCTTTATGAAGATTTGTTTTGTTGCAAATTATTGGAGAGTGCCCTTGGGCACTTTCCACTACCTTGTAGCAAAGTAAATACCGAGGAGCAGGGTTGATAGTTTAGTTCCAAGGATTTGCAGTCGAAGCAGATATTGATGAACAGCGTCCAACAACAAAAATAATTTAGTACTCAACACAGTCCCTGGACATTCTCCAGTGTTTTATGGTAATGACAAATATAGACTTCCATTATTGTGGATTGTTGGAGATTGCCTCCGGGCACTCCGGGAATTTATAATGTAGTCACTGCTGAGCGGTGCTTAACACCAAAAATAATCTAGCAATCAGCACAGCCAGTCTATGGCCATTCTCCAATGCTTTGTAAAAAACAAATATAGATTTGCATTATTATAAATTGTTGGTGAGTTCTTCTGAGCGCTCTCCAAGTATTTGTAATAAAAGCGGCCACTGATTAGCAGCGCAAAACACCAAAACCAATCTAACACTAAATTAATTCTGATAAAAAAAGTTCTCTAATTGAGTTTTTGCCCCCAAAATACCTGTACTAAGCTGTACTCCCGTCCCGAAAGCTCTCGGTGATTAATTCCCTCATAGTCTTTCTCTATCCACCATGTTTTACAGACTTGCCATGCCCAATCGACGTCGGTAAAAAAAACTTGCTTCTTAGTAACAAAGTAAAGAAAAAAATGTGCTACGATGTTGTAAGATGTTGTTGGTATGTCGACGGGCAACTGTGACACCCTTGTAATTCCTCCTTGCTATCTCCTGATGATACACTTTCAGTAACACACGAAGAGCAAGGGTGAATGCCCATCAGGGGTGATTCACTCCTGCCCTGGCTTGGCCCTCAGCACTTGACTTAGTATTGACATAGTAGTGTACATCAGAACATCACCCTGATTCAACTTCCATAAGCCTTCTTCCTGTCAATTTTCGATCTTTCGTGGCAGGGAGGCTACCTGCGTAACATACGAGTGCTGTGTGCCTGTGTGCCTTTTGCCAAGTCAACTCGACATACCTCACACCACAAACCACATCCAGCCAAATCCACACCATGTCTGATGCTCCTCAATCACAGTTCTTCTAGCTCTTTCTGAGTATCTGGAAGGCTAAATTGGAGCTTGACAACTGTAAAAGATAGACTTCATCCAATTGTTATACTTGAATTTACATACCACACCGCGCTTGAGTCGTGAATCCTGACGTTATTGGCTTTATGGTCACGAAAATGTTTATTGTTTCTTCTCCAACTTCTAATGCGTTGGTCTATGACTATGACAAGCGTCTTCAGCCAAATAATATTGTCGAAATAAAAAGAACCCCCACACCCTCCCCCTTACCTACTTCATGCCGATGCAACTTCTGAGGAGCGCCTACCCTCTACGTCCTTGCATTAAACTCCTAACCAAAGTCATGCCAAAACCAACCAGCGCTGTACCCCGAAATCTCCATCCAAAGCTCAAAACATTTTCGGTCTTTTTCTCGTGAACCATGGCTTGTGACCTGTCTTTGGAGCGAGCTCATTGGGCTCGTTCCAGTGAGAGGGTTTGGAGCTCTGCTCTTGTGGCATGAGAAGAAAATATTTTGTTATTTAAGATTTCTCGACTGGTGTCCTGTGATAGCCGCGCTATATAGGCGGTTTAGACCTCCCTCAACCCAGAAAGCCCAACGCACACGGCTGTCAAAATGTTTGATCTGGTGGGTGGTGTCCGCGGTGGTGGTGGTGGTGGGGGGGGGGGTATTTGGATCGCAATAATTGTATTACAATTGTCGACCCTGGATGTACTAACCCAAGTCGTTCTGGTACCCAGATGGACTACATAGGTGGTTGAAATCCTCTCTGATAATTCATGCACCTCCCGAAAGTGCCCCTCCCCCCCCACCTCCACCCACAATCTCTCACCATCCTTCGTTCTTAACCAGGTTCCCGTCATGTATCCTATAGAAAATTATCTCTCCCCTTCTCCAAACAGCCACATAAAATATAACTCTGTTGCCTTGAGTGTCACTTTTAGTGACTTGTGTATGTATATATGTTTTTTCCTCTTATTCATGTTTGGAAAACTCTTTCCCTTTTTCTATTTTTTCTATTTCACCACTCAATTCTGAAAAAAACTACAGCTCATTCACTACTTCCTCTATCTATGCCTTTTTCTACTTCATTCTCTCCTCTCTGCTAGTTCATATGACCCAAGGGAAATTGCCAGAAGTATGTTTGCCGTGCAGGTGACAAGGCTCGCTTTACGAAAAAAACAACTCCACCACAAGTTAGCTCAGTGTATGATATAGTTAGTTATGGAATACGAGTGGGCCTTTTCTCAAGCACGGCAATGTGTGGTATGCAGCACAAGAGGCAACTGGATACTCATAAGTATCTCCTTGCCATTTTATTTCTCACACATGGAACTAATGGGCTACGCGTTATGCTGACTCTAACACATACTATTGAACCCCATAAAATTCTTTCAACTATCCTGCATAACACTAATAACGCATTAAACCTCCCGCCACACCACCCTGGCCTAATCCAATCAGCACCCTCTATGCGCTCACCACCGGCTACAGGTAGACATTTGAAGTTTAACCTCATTTTTTCCAACTGCCACGCTGTCCTTTGCTATGTAACTATTGGTACTGCACTATGACTCTTACAATTGTGTATTATTTCAGGTGATATAGAAACAAATCCCGGTCCTGATCATCTAGCACCCCTACACTCTCCTGACACTTCCACCTCCTCCTCCACAATCACAGAGTCCTGATCATCTAGCACCCCTACACTTTCCTGACACTTCCACCTCCTCCTTCACAATCACAGAGTCCTGATCATCTAGCACCCCTACACTCTCCTGACACTTCCACCTCCTCCTCCACAATCACAGAGTCCTGATCATCTAGCACCCCTACACTCTCCTGATACTTCCACCTCCTCCTCCACAATCACAGAGTCCTGATCATCTAGCACCCATACACTCTCCTGACACTTCCACCTCCTCCTCCACAATCACAGATGCTATTGAGTCTTATAAGGGAATTTCATTTCTCCATCTTAACCTTTACCTAACATGAAAAGCAGACGACACTTGCAAAAAAAATTCTTGAATAACTAAATTTTTTCATTTTTTGTCTCAAAAACATAGGTTATGACCCCTCGTTGGAACGAGCTCGACGAGCTCGTTCCAACGAGGGCTCATACCCTATGTTTTTGAGACAAAAAATGAAAATATTTTGAAAATTAATTGGCGATTTTTGAGAATAGCGCTGGCCGGTTTTGGCCCGTACGTTGGGTAAAGGGTTAATATTCAAATCTTAAAACCAAAAATTGACGTTCTTAGCTGTGAAGTCCTCCGTTATGATGTGTGTGCCTTCACTGAGACATGGCCGGACCCTGACGTTCCCGAAACTGACATTGAGTTGCCAGATTTCTATCCTCCTTTGAGAAAAGATCGTGTAACTAGAGGCGGAGGGGTGGCAGATGAGAGTCGTAAAGAAATTTCTCGTATAACACAAATTTTCATTTGTTACTTCCAAAACATAGGCTGTGACTCCTCTTTGGAACGAGCGCGTTACGCTCGTTCCAATGAGGAGTCACAGCCTATGTTTTGGAGGGGGCTCTGAAAGGATACTGTGTCATCAGGTATATCCGGGTGTGTATGTGTGTGTTTTATCACAATCCAAACTTGGACCCAAATTACGTAATATAATGTTTGTATTTGGGTTTGGTTTTAAATTCGGTAGTATATAATTTGGGAGTTTTAAATCTAATGGAACTTCATCTCCTTGCATCATGATACGAAATAAAGTCAATTTATCATTAATGTTGTTCATGGTTTTTTTTATAAAAATTCATGTGAGTCCTGTTAATCAATCAGTCAATCTGTACAATAATTGGGCCAATTAACCAGGCATTGTGTACAATGCCTAGAAATTTCAGTCATTGTATACAATGACTGGGCTTGTTAGGCAATGTACACAATGACTGGTTATTTCAGTCATTGTACACATTGCCTGATTTTAGACATTGACTGTAACATATATATAAAAAACCGTCTGTTTCAAACAACGCCGTGATTTGAACATAAATGGTCTTGAAAGTCTTTGGGTCCAAATCTTCACCAATAATAATAATAATAATAATTGATTTTGTAAAAGCGTAAAACCACGAAGAGTGCCCTAAAATGCTTCACAGAAATAAAATACACTTTTCTGAAAATAAAGAGTCACATGTTTCAGTTTCCTCTAGGGAGGTTCAGGAGAATGCTTCAGTAAATAGGAAAGTTTTAAGATTTCTCTTGAAGATGTTGATAGTTTCTGAATTTCTGACACTAACAGGCCACGCATTCCACAATCTTGGACCCACGATGGAGAACACACGATCATTAGCTAGATTAGATCTGCTAAAAGGTATGACTAGTTGAATTTGATCTTTAGATCTCAGACTGTGTGATTGAGTGTATACAGTGATGAGCTCTTGCAGGTAAACTGGAGCCAGTTTGTGGATACATTTGAATACTAAGATCAATATTTTGAAATTAATTCTCTGTTTAACTGGAAGCCAATGTAATTGTCTTAAAACAGGTGTTATGTGTTCAGAGCATTTGGTACCAGTAATTATCCTAGCAGCAATATTCTGAACTTTTTGAAGCTTCTGAATCAAATACTGCGGCAGCCCCACTAACACTGAATTACAATAGTCTAGTTGTGAGGTGATGAAGGAATGCACAAGTTTTTCAAGTTCTGAATGGTTAAGATAAATTCTCTGTCTTCCAATATTCCGAAGCTGCCAGTAACATTTTTGACATATTTTATTGATATGGATGTCTAGCTTTAAATTTAAGTCCATAATCAGTCCAATAATACCTCATTTCTGTTTGGTGTTATCTATCGACCACCCCAATCTACTACTGAGGTATGGAACCTAATTTCTCTGTCACTTGAAAAAGCACTAGATACTAACATACCTAACATAATTGTAACTGGGGATTTTAATGACAATCAACTTAGAAGGCAAGACGGAACGCTGCATCAACTTCTTAACGAGTATAACCTCAGTCAACTGGTCGAGGAGCCAACTCACTTTACCGAAAACTCAAATTCTTTAATCGATATCATGATTGTAAACGACCAAACTCTGACCTATACCTGTAGTGTAGAAGTAATGGACCCCTTCTTTGAGTGGTATGCAAGATACCACTGCCCAGTCACGTTGTCTCTTAAAGTCCCAAAGTAGGAACCGAAAAGCTTTAAACGAAAAATCTGGTGCTATAGTTCAGGCGATTACGTGCGACTTAACAGGGAATTGGAGAACACCAACTGGAATAATATTTGGCTTGAGACTCCCCTTTCTGACTGTGTAGCAAAGTTGACCAATATAATAGACCAATCCGCTATAAATAATCATTTGTGGAGCTAATCAACCACCCTGGATGCACAACAATATTAGAAAACTAATCCGCCAGAGAAAACGCCTATACCGTAAAGCCAAAACAAAAAACACCCCACTGTCCTGGGAAAAATATCGTCTTAAACGCAACGAAACAGTCTCAGAAATTCGGAAATCTAAAAAACCTATGATACCAAAATAAATGACAAACTTAACTCCTCTTCAATAAGTGCATCCGAATGGCGGAAAACAGTCAAACACCTCATCTCCAGCAAAAGACAAACCATCCCTGTGCTTGAGGATGACAACAAACCCATCACATCCAATCACGAGAAAGCGGAACTGTTCAACGAATACTTTTGCAATATCTCCTCGGTCGACGATCTCTCCCAAAATCTCCCACCGCCAAACAATAATCCTCTCCATACTGAACTTGGTAATATCTGTATCACACCCGACGATACACTGAAAGCGCTTCAGTCCCTTAATGTGTCCAAAGTCTGTGGTCCTGACAATGTTAGCCCTCATCTCCTCAAAAAATGCCCCGCTAGTCTGTGCGATCCCCTAACGACCCTATTCAAGATGATGCTAAACGAATCGTTTTTTTTCAGACGAATGGAAGCGCGGTAATGTAACCCCAGTATTCAAACACGGTGATAGTCACCTTATTCAAAACAACCGTCCAATTACTCTGTTGAGTTGTTTTCGAGAAATGTGTCTTCAATAAAGTATTACATTTCCTGCAAACTCACATGATTCCCGCTCCCCTTCAGTCCGGATTCCTTCCATCCGATTCAACTGTCCTACAGCTAACCGATATTTACTCCATCCGCTCGACGAAGGTAAAGAGATACGAGTGGCAATTTGTGACGTTAGCAAAGCCTTTGATAAAGTCTGGCACAAAGGTCTCCTATTCAAACTCGAACAAATTGGCATCACTGGCCCCCTCCTAAAATGGTTTGAATCATACTTGTGTGGCAGAAGGCAGCGCGCCGTTCTTAACTCGGTCTCATCATCATGGAGATAGGTTTTAGCCGGAGTGCCTCAAAGTTCTATCCTTGGACCCTTGCTTTTCCTGATTTACATAAACGATATCGTTGAAAATATTACAAGTAATATTCGTCTTTTTGCAGATGATACAACACTTTATCTAATTGTTGAGGACCCCAACAAAGCTGCTGAAATCATTGGTGCCGATCTCCAACGACTGGAGGAATGGTCTGATAAGTGGCTCGTCAACTTTAACCCAGCTAAAACGGAAACCCTATTAATCACTCGTAAAAGTCACCAACTAAGCCATCCGCCTCTAAAAATGTTTAATACCGTGATCAAAGAAGCCTCATGTCATAAACACCTTGGACTAACGTTTGACAACCGTGGAACGTGGACTGTCCATACCGCAGAAATAATAAAGAAATCCTGCTGGAAGCGCATCGATATCCTACGTCGCTTTAAGTTTAGACTAGATCGAAAAAGCCTCGAGAAAATTTATTTTGCTCTTGTTCGCCCAGTACTCGAATACGCTGATACCGTCTGGGATAACTGTACTGTGGGGGAGGTAAATGAGATTTAAAAAAATACAGGTCGAAGCAGCACGTCTGGTGACAGGGGGTACTAAAAGCACAAATAAATGTCGTCTCTACATCGAAACTGGCTGGCAAACTCTCGAAAGAGGAAGACAAAATCATAAGCTCATTCAGTATTTTAAAATGTATCACGACCTAGTTCCTGCTTATATGTCCAATTTAATTCCTCCCTCTTCCTCATAAACCCATAACTACAATCTCCGTCGTTACAATCTTATTCCTCCGCCCAGTCGAACAAACCTACACCACACGTCATTCCTCCCATCTACGACGCGGCTTTGGAATAGTATTCCACTTGAAGTAAGAGGAAACTCTTCATTATCAAACTTTAAGACCTTTCTGAACCGCAACAGACAACGAGTACCAAGCTTCTACTATCACCATACTTCACGTTATGCCCAAATAGTACACTCACGCTTGCGACTAAATTGCAACAATCTCAACCATGACCTGCATGGCAATTTTCTCTCGGAAACTTCACTGTGTGAATGTGGGGAGCGCGAAACCTCCGACCACTTCTTCTTCCACTGCTCCGCTTACACCCAAATTAGACTACAAACATTAGGTTCCATTCCACATCCTATTACGACAAATATACTGCTTTATGGTTGTGAATCCTATAGTCCAGAAATCAACAAGTCTATATTCGAAAAAGTTCAACAGTTCATCCTCCAAAGCAAACGCTTCAGTTAGCTGGTCGTTTACTGATCTGCAGGAAGCCTCCGCGTTTGACCATAGGGACAAGTAGGGTGCCATGCTATTGTTTTCATATTATATGCTCATGTTTTATAGTAAGTCCCAAGATGATAAAAATTAATTCTTCTAAGTTATTAGCTTTATTGCATATTACTGGAGAGAGCACTCTCCAATGGTTTGTAATAATCTAACAGTGATGACAAATCCTTACCACGAAAAATGATCTAGAACTTAAGCAGTCAAACTATCGGCAAACCATCCCTGTAAACAAAATAGTTAACCGACCATTATGCACGCCAACAAACCACTGGTCATACTTCCTCTTTGGGTCATCCATCCTTCTTCCTACCTCTCAAATCCAATTACCCTATTCTGTCTATTCTCCTCTTACTTAATCCTTATTACATATATAAATGAGAATTCACATAAAGAACACCAAATACTCCTGTACCAGCTGTTTATAACTAGTTTGTTTAATCATGTTTGGAGACAGCCTTGTATAAGCTTCAAGCTTACTGCTGAATCCACTTCAGTTCGTCTATACTTTTGTAAATATTCAATATTGTTCTTTGCATACATATCTGATCTGAAATAAATAAATATTGTTTAAACTATTGTATTCAAGAAATACTATAGTCTTCTATCACCTTTGCAGTGTAATACCAGGGGCGCGAAGGCTCAGTTGGTAGAGGCGCAGGCTGCAAGCCGAGAGGTCCTCGGTTCGAATCCCACCTGCGGCAACCGCGTTGTGTCCTTGGGCAAGACACTTCACCCCCATTGCCTACATGGGTGCACGGTGACGCTGTGTACTAAGGCGTACTGTACGTCGGTGGTGCACCTGTCTTCAACGAATGCTAACCCTGCTTGTGTGGAGTTGGTATGTCGGGGAGCTGACAGTTGCTCGCCGTTGTTCGGTGGTTCTCTCCGGGTACCACGGCTTCCTCCACCCGTAAAGCTGTTACGGTCATGGTTAGCTATTGTGCAGAAATATGTGATGCAGAAATATGTGACCTTAAACACCAATAAATAAATAAGTGTAATACCATCACTATTAACTTGTCGCACTACTACAGGCTTGCTAGCTATCTCTGATCACGACCTCTAGCCTCGACCAAATCTTAAATAAGGAGCAGCAGGGAGGGTTACTATACTAACTTCAACAGCTTGGAAAAAAAACACTAGAGCCCATGGACGGCGAGAGCCCATGAGAAGGCCCATAATCCTCGCCGCCCCGGCTCTCTTGTTTTGTTAAGTCTGCCAAATATATATGCACCCTCCCTGCTGCTAAGTGTAATCGCAAAGAAATTTAGAGTAAAAGAGGAAAACCTTCCACATACTTATGGGCCTTGGCTGGATGTGCAGCTCCGGCAGCCCTCCGACAACTGCCCCTCATACATCCTGGAGTGTCACATTTTGCTGTGACCGCTAGCAAGCAACGGCTGATACACTCTAGCGGTATCCGCTGACCCTAGGCAGAGGGTCGAAGCATGTGGCCCTTCGGTCTCGGTGCCCTAGTCTTGAGCTAGTACGGTCCACAACTGCGCGCCGGGCAACTAAAGGGTTGATCCGCAACACACCTAACGGATTTAACATACCCACCACGGAATGGCCAATCCCGCTGTTAGCGGATACACAGGGAACCCGCTCTACCCTGCACCAGTTGAACAAAACAATTTGTGCTTATATAGGACACTACAATCGATTGACACTCTAGCGGTGTCTTGTTTACATACGGACTAAAAATAGGGTGATCTGTTTCTTGACAGCATACAGGGCAATCGATAATGATTCACAACCAACCTGTATTAGAAAGACAGTTTTTGGATTTACTCCCATGTAGGTCTGTCGCTGTGTTTGAAGAATTTTGATGCCCTAGCTTTATGTGGAGAACAATTGGCCACCAATTTATCTCGTGATCTGAATTGTGCAATATCCGTCATGGTGAGAACATTTTGTCATCAGAATTTTTTTTTTTATACTCAAAATAGTTTACAGTGTTGTGACAAAAACAAAACTGAATTTGTGCTTTAAAATAATTATGATGTTTGTGGAAAGAAAATGGAAATGGCATTGGGACAGAACAAGAAAGAAAATATGCATTTGTTTTTAGTGTGAGTGTATCGTTCAACATAAGTTGAGAAGCTCTTATCTGTGTTAAAATGCACTGTTCAAAAACTGGGTCGATTAATGTTTGTTTTGACGTATACACCTTTGTACTGTAAAATAATATATATACAGTTGCCAAAGCAGAATATCATGGGGGGTCTCTTGGTATTACCAACATTACGTCCTTTTATGGAAGGTGCGGCAATCTCATTCGACCTGGGAAGGGCAGTCGTCAGGCCATTTTGAAGTCTTGTCTTAGACATACATACTACGGATACCCAGGCATTTAGTTTCAATAGTGGTGCAAAATACAAGACAGGCGGGGGTGTTCTCGTCCAAAGACATAGTGAAGCAACTAACAAAACCCAGCATCCAGGTCCGGGCCGCGTCGCACGCATATTTCCAAGAGCATTATCCTGATGTGTTCCAGAAGTACCGACTGCCACTTGTCGAATCTGCCAAGCTAGTACAGACATGGCTTAGCAATCCAATGCAGTGCTGACAGAACCAGCTAAATATCGCCATCCGGTGTGCAACGACAGGCTCTGGCGTGTCCATACAAGATCACATAAGCGCCTCAGACCCCCTCATTAAGTCCTTATACGAGTTCCATGTGTACTAACAGGTTCGCAGGATCCTCAGCGAGCTAAAGATTGCACTGCTCGGGGGCCAAGATTGGAATGCGTTCAATAACTCATATGACCGGAGGGCCTTGCGCGAATCTGTGGTGAGTTTGATGTATCCCCACACACCGACTGGTGCGTCAAAATCCCAAACCATGGCATGGGGCGGGTGTACAACTACTGGACAAACCTTGGCCCTCACCCCTTAGCTAATCCTGACTACGACCCTACTAGCATGTCATTCATACACCAGACATCTCACGAGTTCGTCCACGTCGATTTCATCAAACATGATGTCCCAAACGCAGATAGCGCTTGGAACACATTCATACTCGATAAATATCAAGGGTTTACGCGGCCCGGCGTTTAACGCCTAAACGACAGCATCAGGACCTACGTGTCGGCAGTCTTGGGGACACAGTCCCAGACACGGACAGGTATTATCGCCGATGCACAACACCAAGGAACGGCCTTCGATGCAGAAGCAGTTGCTTTCAGACGTTGAGGATGCCATCTCACCCCCAGTGGACCTCTCTTCAGCAATCAAGCGTTATCAAGATGTATTGCGGTACGCTCGCTCTAAGGTCAACTTTGTCTTTGGGATCGGACTTTACGTAGCCCCAAGTGATATGCTGCTCCGTATAGGTCATGTGGTGGGGTATAACAACGAGATTGTTATCGCCACCACAACCCACCTCTCTATTCATTGCGGCCGACTCCAGACGTGAAGCTCGTTCAACTTCCAGTTGCGCATACGTTCTGCAATTCGGCGCCTGATAGACTCAACGCCTCCAGTGTCCAGTTTGCGCTTCTCCGAAGCGATGTGCGCATCAAGTTCGGACAATTCAACCAGGCTGTTTATCAGCTCATCACGTGTTGTCTGCATTGCCCTTTCGAGTCCGCGGAGCTCTCTGATGCTGTACTGCAATCCCACGGTATCAAGTGGAGGGTCATGTAAGGTTTTAAGTGCTGTTTCTTTCTCCTCGGTAAGACTTTTCGCCACGTTTGGAGTGGAATTTGACGCAGCATTAGCCACCTGTCCCAAGTCTCGCAGTTCTGTAGTATCTGATCCGATCCTAGCAGCTGATTCACCCAACTCCTTGTTGTTGACCCGCTTTTCTTCAGGCGCCTTAGGCTTAAACGCCTTTGTCCCACGAGTCCAGTCCACAAACCCCAGCTCATTCCGTATGACCTCACCACCGCCACACCTCCCAGCAATTGTTGAGAGAGCAAGGGGTTGTCCTGACCTATTAACAATGTCGAACTCTGGATGGACCTTCAGCCTCAGCAGTCCTTTTTTGTCGAATTCAAACTTGGTATAGTCACGTAGAAGGTTACCCTCTAGACAAGTCAGTCGTATGTTACCTCTACAGTGTCCCCTGCTATTGCCCAGCTGGTCGACAGAGAATTGCTGTGTATCTTTTGGGGTATACGCCAATAGCAACTCGATGTTGCATGTCGTGCAGCGGTTCTGTTGGGCCTCTCTGAGCTACAAGATGTAGTCAACCTTCAGGTTAAACCCCTGCAGACATTTGACCCGGTCCTGATGCTTGAGTTACCCTCTCACGTTGATGCATATACTCCACACGTGACACAGCCAGGTAGGCAAGATTTGACCACTGGAGATAGTCATCGATAATCCAGACCTTCTGACGGTCGCTGACGGTGAGACCCTGACTGGAGTGTACCGTCATCGCGTAGCCGAGAGCCCAATCATAGCCCTACTTACCGTCAATGACCTCTTGGGCGTATCGAACAGGTACCTCTACGACATCGTTAAGAACTAACTCCTGGTCGGGTCGGTCCTCATGGGCTATTACAGGATCTGGGATCGTCACCAGACAATTTTGCCGCCTAGTGTCCTTTGGTCGGTACAACAGGAGAACAGGCTGGTTTGGGAACGCCTTCTTGTGGCGATGGAACAGAATACTCTGGGCACGATCTCTGACTTTTTGGCGGCTGGTAAGGATTAGGTCCCCGGGCTACCAATGCTCTCAAACCTGTCCCATCACCGGCATCTTGGGAGAGCCTTGGCACTGGACCTTGTCAGTCTGGAGACGGAGTCGCCTTTTCAGAGCCTTGAGTGTGTCATTTTTTGCCCTATGGTAAAACTCGACCTCGGCATCTCGCCTGTAATCGGCGGCGGCTGGCCATGATCGCCACAACAGACGACTTGGACACCCCGTTGCTCAAGCCAGCATAGGAAGGTCTCAAGGATTGGTCGGGGCACAGTGCAGTCTCGCCATTGAGCTGGCAGGACATTATGCTTTTCCGGAGGCTGTAGGGTGGGTTCGTCATGATAGAGGCAGCATGTTCTGCAAAACCCCCCAGGGTGAACTTCTTGTGGTACGTAGACTTGGACACCGTCGAGTTTATGGAGTATTGCTTTCTTGATATATATGCTGCCTGTCGCCACCCGAACCGTCTCATCTTTGTCGAAACGCTGTAACATACTGAGAGAGTTAATATGGGCGTATGCTAACATAGAGGCCCTTAGGTGGGTGTATTGGGGCTGGCTTCCTTCGTAGTAAGTTAACACATGGCCTAGGGGACACCTTTTTGGGGCCCCGACAAGAGTACCACTTTGGTGGGTATCTCTCACAAGATAATCTAGTTCACCATGATCCGTGACCAGGCGGCGTGTCGATCGCTGACCATCGGCTTTTGTTCCCTGGGTGAATTTCCCGATGATGATGCAGCCCTGGTCTCTATCTTCGGGGAGCCACACTATGCTCTTCTTTCCGAAAGCGATGATGGCTTCTCCAACATCAAGTTCGGTTAGAATGCTGGAATCCGTGAGATACGAGAGGAGGGCCGTCAGAGCCCAGCCCTGCTCCTCGAAATGTTTCCCGAGCCATGCAGGGATGACAGGGTGGACACTTGGATCGAAAGCCCACTTGCGTATTTGGGCGAAACCGGTGCCTATGTCTTTGGGCAAAGCACCATTGATTGCTACACGGGTGTCGTTAGCCTTTGGATGACCGAAACGTTCGAAGTAGGGCTGAGCCTCACCCAGACCTTGGAAGCTTTAGGGATAGCACGCCTTTATGTCGATGCTTATGATGTCATTGGCGTGATACCGTCTGCGTTCCAGAGGCCACCGTGGCCATGTCCGACACAAGCCTTTCGGATCTCATCCAGGAAAGATGCTGGGGTCGACTTCCAGTCATTCCTTTCCTTTGTGACGATGCTGGCTGCGTGGTTCACTTCGAAGGCCCTGTCGGCAAGAGAGTCATCTCCTAGATCGGCGCAGGCCGATTGGAGTCTCTCGTGAGTTTCATGAGTTCTGAAAGTTCGGCCGTCTTGTAAGACAAACTGGTCAACGCTGAGCTGTCTATACTTGCCACCTACGAGTAGCCAGACAGCAATTGGCTCATTTTGGGTGGCCTGTCTGATGGCTTCCCAGACGTCACCCTCGTATATGTGGACCTGTCTGGACTGGGGGAAGAGCAGGTCTTTGGACCAGGCGTGGCCTTTGTGAATGATGAGCTCTACGGGTTTCCATCTACTTGCCTGGTATTTGCCACTGTTATAGACATCCTCGCCAACTATGTCTTTCACGATGATGTCCCGCTTGAGGATTTTCTCGAGGTTAGCCACGTCATCAACTATGGCACCAGTTATATGAACACTCTCCTCCCACTTCTCGATTTTCTGGCGCCTGATCGGGGTTATAACCTGTCCTCTAAGAGCGCAAAGTGTTCAGTCACTCTCCGCCAGGGCGACGCAGTTCAGATCCCCTACTTTCATTGGTACTAGGTTTGCAGGGCCTGGCTCTCTGAGAGGAGAGAGCCCGTAGATCACAGCTGTAACAGGATAAGTATTTGTGCAGTACGGACTGTCAATCCCCGTCATGGCGCTTGGTTTGGTGTTTTGTGTGATTTCGACAACGCCCTGGCCTTTGTTCCTTTCTGCCTTCACAGGATCAAACTTGTCTTCGACTACCCCGAGTAGCCGAACTGCCCTCTCATCGGTCATACGAGCATTCAAGGCCATTCGGCCAGTGTGCAAACCATCGGCGCCAATGGCATCTACTACCACTCGCCATGTAGAGTAGACCGCAACAGCACCGTCGACTTCAAACTCATCTTTGGCGTTGTTCAAAAGAGCCACCCTTGCTTCATCATCTGGCAGCCTCACCGGATGAGGGACTACGATATCCAAGTCGAATTGTCGCCATTCTCGTAATTCTTTAAGGATGGCGGGTCCCTCTTGAACGATTTGATTGGCAAGGATTACAGGCCTTCGCCGACGTAGGGCAGCTGTTTCAGCGAGGTTTCTTCTCATCTTTTCCTCAACAGCTTTAGCACGAAGTGCCGCCGTGACCTCGGCCTGAATCTGTTTGAGTGAATGCATCCTTTGACCACGCTTGTTGGGATTCTGAACATCTTCCCGAAGAGCCAGGAACCGCCCCGTTTCTCTAGCCTGCTGAAGTATTTTTATAAATTCTTCCGCGCGAGCAGTGGCGATCAATTTAATCAAGTTAGTTTTTCTGAGCTTTGAATACTTCCTAAACCCAAATTGTTTCGCTTGAGCACGTAGATCATTCATAGTTGTCATGTTGCGTAATGAGTATATCTGTATGTTACCATTTCTCTAATAGGAAATTTCAAAAGTGTTATCCATCGCGGCCAGGCGCCGAAACTCCTCCTTAATTAGAGATTGCCTTTGTCGCCATTTAGCCAGCCGGGTGTACCCCACGCCACAGTTTTTACAAAGGGCTAGCGCTGTGTTTACGCCATTACCACAGCCTTTGCAGGATAGTGGGCCTCCACCCTTCTTTAGACGAGAATTGTGCACCTTACAAAAGGTCCCACGACACGACCGCCCACAAACGTCGGTAGACCCTAGAAGTAGCCACACACAAGCGTTCGTTGTATTAGTCCTCATGTGTATGTCATGTATACCTATGTTTTCTCAGACTCTAAATATATTAGCAGCAGGGAGGATGCATATATATTTGACAAACTTAACGAAACAAGAGAGGCGGGGCCGGCGAGGGTGGTGGGCCGTCCCATGGGCTCTCGCCGTCCATGGGCTCGAGTGTTTTTTTTTTTCAAGCTGTCGAAATTGGTATGCTGACCCTCCCTGCTGCTTAAGGTCATAAGACCATCCAAACTACACATGGGATAGTACAACCCATTAGGTGGTTTTGTAAGATAACAGTAGACCGCAAGAGCGCCCAC
Organism: Pictodentalium vernedei; assembly: GCA_031216915.1. Lineage (NCBI taxonomy): Eukaryota > Metazoa > Mollusca > Scaphopoda > Dentaliida > Dentaliidae > Pictodentalium > Pictodentalium vernedei. The sequence goes on from CM062291.1 coordinate 463,734,641, forward strand.
AGTAACCCTATACTTCCGTACTTGATAACAAAACATACGCCACCGCACTGCATGACCTAGAATTCCGAACTAATTAGGGGATAGTACAACCATGCATTCCCCCTACGCATTGTCCCTACCCTCCCCCACAACATCTCTTGACATAGCATTATGTACTACCTATACCAGTCATAGGATAATATACAGCCTTAGGTAGGTCAGTAGTACCAAGGGCTAACAGGACACCCACGGGGGTATATAACGCCCATACTATACTACCGCACTAGACAATCATGCATTACCCCCACCCACCACACAATACCACTTTGTCTGCATTACGTACTGACTATACCAGTCATAAGATAATATAAAGCTTCAGTTGGTTTAGTAGTTCCAAGGGCTAATAGAAGGCCGACAGTAGTGCAGACCGTACATCTTATACTACCATCTAAACTGCTAAGGGCTTCTTCGCAATAACGGATTAGACAACCATGTATTACCCCCACCCGCCCACAATACCGCCTGGCATAGCTTTCTGTTCTAGTTATACAAGTCATGGTATAATATAGAGCATTAGGTCGATCAGTAGTTGCAAGGGCTAACAGGGGACATACGGGGTATATACCACCCACATTATACAATAATATCAGTCCAATATGAGAATCCCGACATCCCTTTGACCGAATAATCTGGGATTGTACATGTGGACAACAACAGCGGTCGGCGTGTCTATGACGTTGTGTGAGCATCATGACGGCACAACGGCATTGGCAACTTCCCCATCAATTGTCCATCAAATACCCATATTGTATACTCAAAGGAGTGTACATACCTACCAATACATGCCATACCCATGCGTATTTAACACCAGCTGCTCCCCCAAAAGTCCGGGTAATGGGGGGTCGAAAACTTGCTAATTTACTAAGGTGTCTTCCATACCAGTTCAATGCCATGAATTGGAGGATACTACAGTAAATATTTAGGGGTTCGCAGCGGCGTACATATTTTTCTATTGGTGAGACAGACGGTTCTACAGACTTCTGGACAGAAAGTAGCAATGCAAAGCGGCAAGGGTATTATGAGGCGTTGAACCACCTCTCAGAGATTGAAAGACAATAATAAACTAGACCGGGTGTCTAAAGGCGCTATAATTTCCTAGATTGCGTATTTTTTTAAACAATCTTCCTTTGTTTTCTTTTAACAGCATGAGTAGCTGCTATTTAAAACAAAATAAATAAATAAATGAAGAAAGAGACATTAAAGAAAAAGTTTCCTACCTGACTTGTGAGAGGGCGCGTGTGTGTTGGGTGGGTGCACACTGCACACGTTGCTATAAACGACTGTTGGCTGTCTCAGTTACATATTAAATTATTTATTAATATCCTTCACGAGCCATATTTAACCCTTTGAACCCTGTTGGTATCTTCCATGTCAGTTCGATGGCAGCATTTGTGTCCATGTTCATTGCGTCCATTATTTAGGGGAAGATCAGTTAATATTATCAACGTACAGCTTTGGGGAAAATAATGATTGGTCCACGCTGCACATAAGCTTAGCAGTCATCCTACGTGGTGAAATGACATCGTGTTGATGGGCCAGAAAAGCAGCCTCTCGTGTTCAAAGGGTTAATGACAATTGACTTATTCCAAACCTAAACTCGATGTTTGGAACTCATTTATTCTGGTTCACTGAATGTTGCTCCAACTTGATGTCTACACTAATTTTCAACTGGATTGCAGCCTAGTGGGTCCCATTTTTAATTCTATGAACGAAAAGCTTTTTATACAGTTCCATTGTCATAATATGTTACAATTTCATGAAATTAACCCTTTACCCAACGCAGACAATACCAAAATTTATTATTTTAAATATCATTTTTTAATTTTTTTTTTAAAACATTTCAACAAAACCATATCATGTGGCCCCTCATTGGAACGAGCTCGACGAGCTCGTTCCAAAGAGGGGTCACATGATATGGTGTTGTTGAAATTTTTCGAAATATAAAAAAAATAATGGAAAGTTTCCCCAAAATGATGTCTACACTAATTTCCTACTAGATCGCCGTCTGGTGGGTACCATTCTTAACCCTTTAACCCCCCCCCCCCCCCCCAGTGGCCCATTTTCAGGCCAGGGACATGATACGTCATTACTTCATTATATAGGATTGCTGTTCAGTAAATGGTGTTGGGTAGACCTATGAATACTTTCAACCTGCAGCCCTGTGGCTGTACGTTGAAAATATTAATTTGTTTATCGCCAACTGATGACACTGGACTCTTTTTTAATTGCTACTATTGATCTGGCAAGGAAGATACCACCGGAGTTGAAAGGGTTAATCCTATGAACGGAAAGCTTTCTCTTCCATTCCATTATCATGATATATCCCAGTTTCAAAAAGTTAAATATTATACCACAGTCTTGGGGCTGCATGTTGAAAATAGTGATTGGTCTATCCCGCATATTTACTTGGCAGCCATCTTTTGTAATGAAATAACGGCCTATCATGTTCCAAGGGCGACAAAGAAGACTCTCGCGTTCAAAGGGCTAAATTTAAATTCTAAAATAAGTTGGGTTAAAAATCAGCCAAATCAGCTGGTTTGAGTGAATATGAACCTAGTTGGGTTCACTCAGCCTAGTTCATTTGGTTAAGTTTTAACCTAAATGATTTTAGAGTGTGCAATGAGTGGAGCCCGGTGGTTCAGTGATTACGACATTGGGCTTCAAACCGAAAATACCACAGTTCAATCCCCGCCATGGAGTAACTCCGTTGTGTCTTTGGGCTAGGAACATATTCCCGATTGCCTATGTGATGGCGCGGTGTCGTTGTGTGCAAAGGAACCCTGCACGTCGATGATGCACTAGTCTTAAACCAATTGCTTGTGTGAAGTTAGTACGTTGGAGAGTTTGATAGTTGCTCGACGCTGTTAGTTTAAACATATTTTATTTGCCATAAATTTGCAAAAAGGATTGGAGTACAAGTTATACAACTTATGTTAACTCCTTGACGCTGTTCGGTGTTTCTCGCCGGATACTCCGGCTTCCTGCAACTGTAAAACTGTCTGACACGCGGTTACCCTGGCTGACGAGCCGAACATGACGTTAAAGCCAAAAATTAAATAAATAGTAGGAAATGAGAACGTATCCTGATACTGGGCTGGAAAGTGGTTATGCGGGTTCCAAAGAATGAAATGCAAACTAAACAAAGGATTAATTTAAACGATAATACACGAAACACTTCCATTTGTACGAGGACATTGTGTGGTATGTATGCTTGTTTACTGTTTTGGACCACGTTTATGTATCCCTGGAAATTTGCACACTTTCAATAAATTGGCCGAGAAACATGTGAGTCACGCTCGGTAAGATTAGACTTTTCGGAACCGTGCATTCAACCACAAAATTACCGAAAAAGCGAAACGCCAACGACTCAATATTATTGGAATGTATTCCAACTAACATATCTGGGGTTTGTTCACTCACTTGCCATGTGAAAAAGTCCGGATTTTTAATCCATATTTTGCTTTCTGAAAGTCGCTGTAATGTGATATTTTTTAAGCATATTTTTATGTTTTCTTCGAATTCATTCTCTGTTTGATGTGTGGGATTAATAAGTCGACTAATAGTAATGTCATGATCATGACGTATTATATCACCTGACCTATGTAGTCCGAGCAAAGTGCCAAAGTCAATGCAATACAGTTAAAACTAGAAGTCCTGTCACGAAGAACGCGCTTATCTAGGCTTAATTGAGCGTTGGAATTGCGCGCAATTGCCATATCAAATGGCATCCAAAGCACGGCAGGTTCTCCTGGTTACTCATAGCAAACATATGCAATGTTTCTGCCAATGGACCTCCGGGTTACCCGGAGGTCCATTGGCTGAAACATTGCTTGTGCACAGGCCATATGTACAGAATTTGATAGCTTTACTTGGGTCATAACGCGTAGATTAACGCGCATCTCAACGTGCTATTTGTGCGCATTTCATGACAGGACTTCTAGTTTTAACTGTAAGTACAGAAATTAAGATTTCATTTGTGCTTGACATTATGTTTTAGCTTTTGAATACGATAACCATGGGAAATGGATACTACTGGTAAAAGAGGAAATTTTTCAGTTTGTCAAAAAGTTGACGGAGCGAACTGGTATGGGTTCAATATCGAGTATGAGACCCATTACTGTTAATTACAGCTTGACAACGCCCTCTCATGCTCCCAATCAGGTTCCTGGTGGTCCTTTGTGGGGTGTTGTTTCATTCTTAGACCAGCATGGCACCAAGCTCCTGAACACTTCTTGGCGGGACTGGACGGGCTGAAATTGCAAGCTGCAACTCATTCCTGACATGTTCGATTGGACTGAGGTCAGGGAATCTCGCTGGCCAGTCCATACGCTCAATCCCCTCCCTCTGTATGTACTCCCCGACAGCATGGGCAACATGAGAACGGACATTATTGTCCATCAGAATGAATCTCTAACCCACTGCACATGCATACAATCCGACATGGACATCCAGGATCTCATCAATATACCGCTGTGCAGGGCAATGCACCACGTTCAAGGACACAGAGCTCTGATGCCGCGACAAACCATGATTAACCCTCCACCATAGCGGTCATGCTCAGCAATGTTGGCGGCATGGAGTCACTCTCCTGGTCTTCTCCACACCCTAGACCGCCTATCTGTGTGGTCTAGGCAGTACCTGGACTCATCTGTAAAAAGGACGGGTCGTCAATCGTCTCGTGGTCCATGGCCCATTCATATCGTGCGTGGCGGTGGTTCTCGGACAGCGGAATGCGAATACATGGTCTTCGCGATTGGAGACCACCTTCGTGCAAACTTTCCCAGATAGTCTGCGTCGAAACATTTACACCGGGTGCATTTTGAAGGTCACTGCGAAGCTAGTTTGCTGTGGCAAAGCGGTTCCTACGGGTCTGAATGATCAAAACCGGTCTTCAGCTGCAGATGTTGCCCCGTCTCTGCCACCACTATGCCGTCTTACTGGTGTGCCATACCGCTGAAATGTTGCCCAGGCTCTTGTGATCACCGTGTGGTGCACACCAAGGGCTTCACCAACCTGACGATGGGAAGCCCCTTGCTCCACCATCCCTACAGCCCGCCACATTTCTGCTTCAGACAAAATTTCGTCGCCTGAGTGCTATAATGTCGTATGTCCCACAGGGGACATACGACATTGTAGCACTCACGCGACGAAATGTCTTTGTACATTTGCCATACTTAATCATTAAATCACAAAAGTTTGTGTTGAAATGAAGATTGAATACCCTACACATGGCATGTACATGTAAACAGTACACGAAAACATCATGAAAATCAAGAGGTGCATACTTTCCATGACTTTCAAGAAAAATCTGCCTGTCAAGAGAGCTAATGTAAACACTGGGGATCATCTCAATACATTCCTCAATCATATCCACCAAAAATATCGCAAAAATGTCACAAGCAAATTTCACAATGATGTGTCAAATATTTGGTGCTTAGCAAAACTTTGAGTAGTATATGTCGCAGAAGATAACGCATGTCGTTGGGGGCGCGGTGGCTCAGTTGGTAGAGGTGCAGGCTGCAAGCCGAGAGGTCCTCGGTTCGAATCCCACCTGCGGCAACCGCGTTGTGTCCTTGGGCAAGACACTTCACCCCGATTGCCTAAATGGGGGCACGATGACGCTGTGTACTGGGGCGTACTGCACGTCGATGGTGCGCATGTCTTCAACCAATCTAACCCTGCTTGTGCTGCGGTGCAGAGTTCAGAGTTACGATGTTGGAGAGCTGACAGCTGCTCGTCGTTGCTCGGTGGTTCTCTCCGGGTACTCCGGCTTCCTCCACCCGTAAAACTGTCACGGTCACGATTAGTCATTGTGCATAAGTATGTGACCTTAAACACCAATAAATAAATAAATAAATAAATAAATAACGCATGTCGTTCAGCTGGTTCTCGGAAAAAATATACAGATTATTGAATGACCAAGTTGAGTTAGGAAATATGGTGAAGTGATATTAACAACACGAAAGAACATCAAACCAGTACAATCATGTGGTGCTTTTTATGCGTCTGGCGATTTTGGTAATCCCACATTCTGTTATATGTAAGGACATACTGAATAACCTGGTGCAAAATACACTTTAATATGACACACCAATTGTTTGATTTCTTTCCTAACCTATTTAAGGAATAGTGCATGGCTTCGCGGCGGGAACTACACCACCTCACTGGGCACTATATGGGCGTAGTCAACTCCAAGCCATGCACTAATCCTTATATTATATCGAACACAGATCAAGAAAAACATCTGTCCGCTTTGTTAATCTATTACCAAGGTAGCAGCCCTACCAACCAGCGTTATATAGAAAAAAATACCATGTAGTTTTTAAAAAACATTTTCTTCTTCCAAACATGGCTAACGTGGATTATTGATATGAGCAGAAGACAGATTTTGAATCGGTCGGCAAGGGTAAACAAAACATTTCTCCCAAACGGAACTGTGTATTCTAGAATCGCGCAACTCGCGAATGAAAACTAAAATTTTCGAAATTTCATAACGCAGTTTGATAATTTCCACACATTTGTCACACATATACATTACCGAATGGGTCAGCACGGGATACAAACTCCGAAGATTCAATTGCATTCCATTATTTATTCGTTTACTGCCCAAAACATACATTAAATAGCGAAATAATATGAGCAGCCAAACGAACGATTTTTCATATCCGGACGCGTTCTCATGAAAGTTGGACCCAGGTATGGATCATTCTCTTCGAAACGAGATATGGATCATCTTCTCAAGGAATAAAATGAACGCCTCGGAAAATGTGACTTCAACGATGGAAAATCGATACATTTTTCTACAAAGATTTCTTTCTGGGTCGTTTTGTGGATGTTGTGCCTCTGTGAATCGATATTTAAATTTAGCCTGATTAGTTTTATTCGCCCAGTTTGAAAAGAAAACTGATATAGTAGTGTGCTAAAAATATAAAACGTGTAGTGCCTGGGTGTAGTGCCTGGTCAGTTCTGTGGATGCAAACTACACGAAATAGAGTATCATTTTTCAGCCAATCAGAATGCAAGGAAGTCACGTGAGATATAATATTGTAATTTATTTGGTTAATATTATAAGTTATTGTGATATTTATTTATTTATTTATTTATTTATTTATTTATTTATTTATTTGTGTTTTAAGGTCACATACGAGTACCCGATGAGAACCACCGAGTATCGACGAGCAACTGCCAGCTCCTCAACATTGTAACTCTGTCCAAGAAGGGTTACAATGGTTGAAGACATGTGCACCGTCGACGTGCAGTACGCCTTATTATAACACACCCGTAACTGTATCTGTGACGATCACATGAATTTTAGGGGCATGCGGTAATTTTAACCAGAAAGCTCTAGTGCGATCCGATAAAAAGTACCCTTCGCGTGCACAAGTTCTCTCGATAGACTGGTTCTTATAGTTTGCAGCGTTCAGTGGGACATAACCAATGAGAACCATCGGCTATATTTATCTGTCGGAATGTGCTAAAAACTATTGAAAGACACAGGATCTCTGCCAAGAAATTGAACAGTGAAACTCAACCTTTGCTCCGTTATTGAAATCCGAGGAAAACTTGGTTACTTTTAGAGCAAAAAAGTACAATTGGGTTCGATACTTCAGCCAGCCACTTGTACGGTTCCCATAAAATTTTGTTACAATGTTGCCCTCACAGCTGCGTGCTGCCGACGAGTCGATACGAGGTCTACTGTGTAATCCTATTCGATTCACACTTCGGCAATGAAGCAGCAGGTTTGCTAACGCAAACATACTTTGAAGAGCATGTTAAGTTGAAGTAGTTCTCAGGAAGCAAGACTAAATCAGTCTTGAAAACTTACCATGAAGCAGAAAAACAGGCGGCGACACGCCGAAAGCGCCTTGCCTGGCTTGAGGTGTTTGGCAGCTAGTAGTACATGCAGTTACTGATTAACTATCACCAATTCCACCCTTACCCCCCCCCCCCCCTCCCACACTAGCTCAATAAAGAAAATAAATTCGGAAGAATGAAAAGCCTGGTTTTATAATAAAAAAACTCAGTAGTTTACATTTGTGGAACCAATGTTTTTTTACGTTGTAGTGGGTGTTGCCTGTTGGGGCAACTGTTTTATTTTATTTTATTTTATTTTTTTTTTGCGGGGGGGGGGGAGGTAGGGGAAGTAGTATTGCTAATATATTACTTATTCTAGAGTTTGTACTGGGGAAATTAAAAAAAAAGTTACCAGCTACCCACTACTGTAATTTTGAACGGTCTTGAGTAGGATGGGAATGAGACCACGAAGAGGGGAGGGGTGGTGAATGCATGTGGTGTGATGAATGCAATATATTGTCAATTTTATGAGATGACTTCCATGAAATTCAAAAATAAGTATTAGAATATTTAAAACACAGTCAATATGACAATATTTTCCAGACACAGATTGATGTGTATTTTTAAATGACTAGTTAAGAATTATTTGCTAGTATTTCTGTTTTATACAAGGGTATTATTTTGCTTTAATTATCAGCAACACAACTTAAATTGAATGTCCCCTATATGAATTAGCTACATGGGTGTATGGGATGGGATAGGGGTTGCGGCACTTTTATCCCCCTTCACCAATAAGCAGCTAATTGTGCAGTTTTCATTGAAAGGGACTGGTATTTTCAGAACAGATTGTTCAGAGGGAGGAGGTATTTTTTAATTTTGGCAAATATCAGGGTGGTGGGCAGATCATTTTCATAGGCAAATTCGAGGCAAGGGCCTGCATTTTGATTTTGAAACAATAGTTCAGGGCAGTTTGATTGGTCAGCCTCCATCCCCAATAAAATGTCCAAAAGCCTATCATTAGTCACATTCTACCAGTCCTCTTTAACCCTTTACCCAACGAATCGCCCGCATCCGCCCGCGTAATATGCAAATTCAGCAGTTGAAAAAATATTATTTTTCAAAAAATTTCAACAAAACCATAGCATGTGACCCCTTGTTGGAACGAGCTCGTCGAGCTCGTTCCAACGAGGGGTCACATGATATGGTTTTGTTGAATTTTGTTGAAAAATTTGAAAAAATGATATTTAAAATAATAAATTTTGATATCGTCTGCGTTGGGAAAAGGGTTAAAACTTTTGTTTTGAAACCAGATACCAAGAAAAAAATATTGACAGACCCGATTAGATAACAAACTGGTGAAGTATAGTTTTATTACTAGCACAAAATAATGTAAACATTAGCCTAATCAATCTTTGAAAATATTATCAACCAAAAAATAAGTTGGAGCTTACTGTGAGAACATCACCCCCACCCCCTCCTGCCCCCTGATTTCTCTTTGAGCCTCTGACTAAGACTGTTGGATACTCATTTCGTGAGCCTTCGAGAAAATGCTGTCAGGTTATAGATGAGTGGGGGGGGGGGGGGGGGCGGGGGGGTGTAAAATAGGTGTACAGTCTAAACTACTTGTAGAGACAAGACATGACATTTTCTTGCAGTTATCGTGCAGTATATTTCTCCCTTTGTATACATGTTGTATCTGTAGTAAATGTGAACAACCTAAAGACTTTATTTTGTAAGTGCAGCTCATTTCAAACAACAGTTATCAAGACTTGAGGTAAATAAAAAGAAGGCTAAATTTCAAGTCAGAAACTTTATAATGTTGAAAAATAAAGTGCCAACTTACCAAGACTGCAAAGTTCACTCAGAATGGAGTCTCAAACTGCCTCAGTTACTCTGAACGATTGAATGAATGCCCCGGAAGGGTAATTTATTGCACAAAATGTCTTTTCTCGTCCAATGTGTGCTTTTGTTACAGTGCAGAACAGAAATGACCGATGTCCACATGAGATAGGCGATAGCCTAGTGGCAGTAGATCTAGTGCATGTAAAATCAAGCAGAGTTCAAACTTCTATTTTTGTTTCACTTTCAGTTTAAAAAGCACGAAATTTAAACAGAGCGGCCAGTTCGCACCGTATTTAAATTCAAATCCTTGTACATTTTCCATCCTCCAGATATAATGATGCCTGCACACTCACTTTTGAAAACACATTTCAGACCACATAATTTGTGACGGCTGATATGATGAACGCAATCTTTTGTTTTAAGTGGCCGGACAGACATTTTTGGGGGAACAAAATGAATCAACAGCGATTCTACAGGTGGCAAGGTCAAATACTTAAGACTGGTTCTCTGACAAAATTGCCCGTTTCTCTCTAAAATTCTTTCAACCGTTCAAATCGTCGCCTATTTAATTAAATTAGCTATTAATTACAGTGAATTCTTTTTCAGGGTTGGGTGTGTAATAAATACAGAACCACACTTATGTTTGAATGGGTTAACGATTACTGAACTCGAGCGTGTGGCGCTGGGATAACCACTCGAGCCTACCGGCTCTCGTGGTATCCGTGCGCCACTCGCTCTCGTTCAGTAATCGTTAACCCATTCAAACATAAGTGTGGTTCTGTATATGTACACGGCGTCATCCTGTCCCCATGTAGGCAACCGGGATAAATTGCCTTGCCCAAGGACACAACGCGGACCGAATAAGGACCTCCAGCAAGTCCAACAGTCTACCACTGAGTCACCGCGCTCCCAGATATTGTGATGAATTGACGGTAACATGGTCTGAGGTTTGTTCAACCGAGACGCGTCACTTCATTTCAATTACGTATATGTTCCAATGAGACCCTACCCATATCCCAAAAACTCACATCGTGAAGTAAACATGACAACTTTTAACAATCACAAGTTTAGTAAATAAACCTCTCGTGTACCCCATGACGTCACTGGACAAATAATCAATAAATGATAAAAGATCGAGGTCACTCCATCTTACATCAAATCAGAAACTGGTTTCTAATGTAAACAACACTTCATTCGGAAACATCGTCTGCGGTACGTGTCAAATCACGAAAAATAAAACGTTTGTTGGTCGTTCCGTTAGTAGTGATGGGGGTCACTGGGTGTAGGAATTTAACTCTTTACCCAACGAATCGCCCGCATCAGCCCGTGTAATATGCAAATTTAGTAGTTGAAAAAATAAATTTTTTCAAAAAATTTCAACAAAAACATATCATGTGACCCCCTCATTGGAACGAGCTCGTCGAGCTCGTTCTAACGAGGGGTCACATGGTATGGTTTTGTTGAAATTTTTTGAAAAATTTGAAAAAATGATATTTAAAATAATAAATTTTGATATCATCTGCGTTGGGTAAAGGATTAAGGATAATAATTTATTTTTTTACCACTGAATTTCCCATTGACAATCACGAAAGAACAGTCAGAGTAAACTTTTCGGAAATCTCAAGAAGGAAAAGCAAAATGAAAACTGGAGTAGCAGAGTTTACTGCGACCAGTAAATTCGAGTCTGTGTGGAGATGGTGAAAATATCAGAACTAAATTATATAGGAAAAGAATTTATGATTACTTATTTTCGGAAGTACGATATCTTTCAAGAAATCAAAAGTAGGGTTTCGTAAACAGCATTTAAGAATTTTCATTCAGGATTTAGATTACATTTTTTCAATAAAATGGAAATTACTTTTGTGTAAAGCATTAAATGTGTCTATAAAGGACACGGTAATGGATATTGTTGACACTGCCCACTTATTCAAGAATCAAAATACAACTTTGAACTCCAGAAATGCATTAGGTCATAAAATGCAGTTCCAATCGATTTTGAAATCTGCACTTAATGAGATCTGTGCGACCCCAGTGAACTGAATAAAAATTATTAGCTTACAAGGTGTTTTGACCTCATTTCGTGTTGGTCCGAGGTCCGTATGTCACATAATGCTTAAGATATGAGGGTGACAAAATCTCAAAAAATTGTGCTCCCTCCTCCCCTCCTCCCCGCCCCTCCCCCACAAAATGTTTGAGAATAAAAATACACTTATGAACCGCAGAAATGCATTAGGAGATAAATGTGATTTCCGGCATTTCTGAAAAATGCCCTCCGGGTGACCTTGACCCATATTTTGAACCTCCATCGAGTTTTGACATTTGGTGTTGGTCCCAGGTCCATATGTCATACCATGCTTGAGATATGGACATGACCCACTTTAAAGATTTTGGTCATGACCACTTTTTGATCGTAAAAATGCATGTATGAACTTCCGGAATGCACTAGTGGGTCACAAAATGTAATATCCCGCAATTCTGAAAAATGCACTCACTGACCCTCGGATACATCACTGACCTTGACCCATATTTTGAACCTCCATTGAGTTTAGACTCATTTGGTGTTGTTCCTAGGGCCAAACGCCATAGCATGCTTAAGATATGAGCGTGGCGCACTTTCAAAATCTTTGGCCACGCCAACTTGTTCGAGTGTAAAAATGCATTTATGCTCTTCGGGAATGCATTAGGGGTCAAAAAATGTGATTTCCAAAAATTCTGGGAAAGTGTACTCAATAACCCATGGGTGAAAATGGTATCAAATATTTTTCTTTCGATTTCCCAGCTTGTGCCGAGAACCTGTGATCATATGTTTAACAAACAAGTTATATATTGTGAATAGCAGAACTGTTCATAAAACCTAACACTCACAGTAACAAGAATGTGTGCATGACATGTAATGTTTGTGTGATGGAACTGTATATATCTCTCTCTTTCTGACTCTTTGTGTTCAGAATATCGTTCTAATATTTGTTATCTCAGAAACGTGAAACAGATAGGTACTGATTTGTCTGTCTTTCGTGAGATTGTCATGTCTCGTGGGTTTTATAGTATTTCTTTTTAATAACGTGTGGGCACTGAAAAGGGTGGTCACGGGGGCAATTATGAATACACTCGGCTTCATGATACCAAAAAATTATCAACAAGTAAAAACCATGTGCAGAGCTAAGAAGAATTAGGATGCATCAATTTAACTTGTACCCTGAATGTATGTAGGGCTGCACAGTATATCGATAAACCGATATATACCGGTATTCAAACCAATATCGATTGAATACCGGTATAATTTAAAAAATATCGGTTTATCGACATTATTTATTTACCCGCAATTTAATTTTCAAGATGCCTTGAGTTTTTTAACTGTAGCCCCGAACGAATAATATTATCCCTTTATCCAAAGAAACGTCTGCTTGTGCCCTCGTAATATACAAATTCAGCAGTTGAGAAAATAAATTTCAAAACTTTAAACAAAACTATATCCTGTGACCCCTCATGGAAACGAGCTCGTTGAGCTCGTTCCAATGAGGGATCACATGATATAGTTTTGTTGAAATCTTTGGCGAAAATCTGATGAACTAATTTTGAAAATAATAAACTTTTATATCGTCTGCCTTGGGTAAAGGTTTTTAGAATCGCATCACCAATGCATGCTTATTCGTTCCGGCTGTGATGCCTCGAGTCTCGATTGTGGTACTTGTGTTCAAATATCTGAACAGTTTTCGATATACCGGTATATCGCGGTATTTTTTTTAATACCGATACCGGTATTCAGTTTTGAATATCGTGCAGCCCTAAATGTATGTCAGGGTAATGTCAATAACCTATACCTGGATTATAGGAATTCTCTTAGAATTTACTCATAGTGCACACCCACGCAGTGGCGTGGGCGCGCATAGGTAACCCAAGTACGTATCCATGATTTTATAATTTTTCTATATACCATGCAACAGAGTTTGGGGTGCCATCTGGCGGCGTGGCTCTCCCACTGGCAAAAAATCCAGATTCATTATAACGGATTTTAAATTGTTTTTGGCTTTTCAAAGGACATTATGTAAAATATATTGTCGCAGAATGCTAGAAACTATGATAAATAATTAAGTAATGAAGTGACCTTCGAAGTTAGGTGGTTGTTGGCGAGTTAGGTATTGTTTGAAAGTTCGAAGTGCCAATGTCGTCCGTTGCCCGTTTCGTCAGATTCAAAAGCCCAGTTTCAATTTTAATTGAGAACGTACACTTCACAAACTGTTGACAACGAATAAAAAAATAAAACCAGTGATTTATTGACACTTTTAGTGGGCCTTTTTCAGTTGTGGGGAACTTAGCCCGATTTCCTTAGAAACAGCCGGAGTTCGGATGAATTCAAGTTATGTTGACGTACGGTCTGGAGAAATGTTTGTTTTCAAAACACGGGCATGCAGTCTTGTAGTAAAATGTTACAGAAACAGACATGAACGCGAACAGCGATATTCGTTTATTTCCAAGATTTTTCTTCACAAATTCACTGGCTCCAGTCTATGAACTATTTTTACCAGTGATACATATACAATGTCAGTTTAAGACTGTCATGATTACAGTGTAGCGGCCAGCCAATTTCGTGATCCGACGTGTTCTCCTAAACTTAGGCTAAATACCACAACCACTCAGAACTCCCATTTAAATCACACTTCCTCTGTGTTTTGGTAAACAATGTTTTAATTCCTCGATGCTTTAGGCTTTGCGACCAGAATAGAACTGAATTCATCCTCAAACTAATCAATGTCGTCGCCCTCCTCGTCTGACCAACATCTGGAGGTAGGGATTCTGATAATTAGTACATGTATGTTTCTCCAAAAATAGCAAAAAACGTTTTAAAAAGCCTAAATACCAACCCCCTCAGAACCGACCTCTAAATAACATTTGCACACTGATTCCAGAGAAAATATTTAATTTCTACTAATTCTAGTTTGTTTTAGCATTCAAAAGGAAACTGAAATTTAATTTATTACAAAATGTGTGACGGCATTTCTGTCTGTCCATCCATCCATCAGTGAGTTGGAAAACTCATAGCCTGGACGATTCGTAGCTCTGGCAATTGGTACCTTTTGCTGGACAATTCGTACCCCCGATGCCTGGACAATTCGTGCCTTTTCCCAGGACAATTTGTACCCCTCCTTTGGACAGTATCTGACAGTTCGTACCCACTCTGGACAATTTGTATCCGCTTCTGCAAATTCATACCCTGTTTAATTAACCCCCTCTGAAAAAATATACACGGAGATGGGGTTGGGAGAGGATTATAAACTTGGAGAAAGGATAAAAAAGGCGATGTCATTTCTATTATTTTAAAAAGACATAGAATATCAAATTTCATTACTTACATGTAAAGTAAAAAGCAAGTAGACACTTAACTGGTAGAGTGCTGGAAGCCCTATTTTGGGCTTTACTAAAAGTGACAGGCAATAACTGTCTGTAGCCACATTCTGCCTGAGGAAGCCTTTATTGTCCCTGATATGAATCAGATTTTTTATACAATACCTTGCTCTCTGACATTTAATTGGATAGTGCCTATAAGGCATTATCCAATTAAATGTAATAGAGCAGTATATGATGAGCTTCGATTTGTTGTCAGAAAAAACTCAGCACTTTACCAGTTAAAAGATTCATCGTCACAACGGCAAAAAGAAAATGCTCTATTGAGGGAGCTCAGAATTAAATTATTAAGGCGACACGCTCTTTAACTTATTATTTGGGACGTCAGAAAATTATTTATTGTTAGATCTTCACCAATTTAAAGAATTATTGTGGCTTCATTAAAAAAAAAATAGTGTTTTAACTGTAAAACTACATCCATTACTATCTACTATAAATTTTCTTTTACCACGTTCGGACCCAAAGTTGATAATACTAGAGGTCGCTTTTTCACTTATGCTGTTAAGCGATGGCTCACCCATTGAAGTTTCATTTCTATGCAAAAATCATGTTTCGATTGGTTGTTTCATGCATATGTTTATGTTTGTATTACTATCACTCCGTCGACGTTTCATTTTCATTTCACTCAGCCAATACATGAGTCAAAAACATTTAAATAGTTAATACCAGGCCTGAAAATAAGCAGTCTGACATTCACAGAATGAGGTTCACAGAGGGTGAATTTGATGATGCTATCCCATATAGTGGGCCAATTTATCCTCTGGGCACCTCTTTCTGTTTAGTTTTGAGACCCTGATTCATATTGAGGTTCACAGAGGGTAAATTTAGTGATGCTACTCTGCTGTGCAGGGTACGATCATTAAATTCACACTCTGGGGACCTCATTATGCAGATGACAGGCTGCTTATTTTCTGGGGTTGGATAATACATGAGACAGTTTAGTGCGCTTACTTGAGACAACTTGTACCAAAAAGGAGACAATTCATAACTTTTACTCGGACAATTCGTACCTTTTGTCTAGACAATTTGTACCTTATTGTCAAGACAATTAGTACCCCCTAATTGTAGTATGAATCGTCCAGGGTGCAAGTTGTCCAAGAATCGTCCATCACAGACCGCGATTCTTTGCTTTTCATTTACCCGGTTGCACATGTACATTTTCAGTAACTGGTTTCTGACTATTTTTCACACTGTAACCCCCTCCACCTTACACACACACACATACACAAATATATTAAACATTGAAGAGCACTATCTTTTTGAATATCTGATTCATCCTCTCTGGAAAACATACATGTACATTGTATTGTTCTTAATTTTACTCTTTTTATCAAAATGTGTCATGAGTGTCTGTTGGGATTAAATCCAAGGTTGTGAAAGTGCCTTTATGGGTATTTGCAGCATAAGCACCACACTACAGAAGCAATATTTGATGGTTTTAGGCATTTTTGTGGTGCTCTGAGATACCACATGAGCTGCACTGTCATGCTGTTGGAAAACAATCAATGTGTAATGTTTTGTCAGAGACATACCAATGATCTAGGTACCTTAATTAAGAAATCTGAGGGATTTTTAAAAAAAAAACTTTTTTACAAAAATTGGAAAATATTCATCAAACACATTGTGAAATATCTTCAGAAGCCAGAAACTATCGCAAATGAGAAATTTAATATCATAAATAGTTTGTTTTGTGTCAACATCAATTAATTCATGAATTATATCATAGTTTTGGATGAAAGTGGGTATGCTGGGGGTCAAGGGGACACATTCAGGGCTATATTTTACCACATCAATATGTACATGTAGAAGAAAATTTGACATCATTTGTTAGGATAAAATGGCACTATCTACTGATATTGGTGATTTATATAGCTGTAACGCCAGTTTTTAAAACAAAATTGACATTCATTTTGTTTTGTTTGGAGTGGAATGAGACAGATTTTTCCCCAAACTATTGTCTGCTGATGCAGATTTTAGTTTTATTTTGGGATTGGGGTAGTTTTCAAAGAAAGCAGTGAATTCTCAAGCAGAAATGACTCTTTTATCAAATGAAAGAGGTAAAATGTATCTTTGAAAGGATTAGAATGAAGCTAAAATCCCTCCCAATCATTTTTACACATTTAGCAAAATCCCCCCCCCCCCCCTTTACAGTTTTTGAGGGTAGTACCACAATCTCCCACTTTATTTTAAGAGCAGTACAAAAATCCCCCTCCCGGCCTTTTACACCAAAAGGTTAAAAGGCAGTCCAAAAGGATTTAAAAACTTATGTATTTAATTTGTAAATTACATAAACACTCATCACTATTTACAAGAAAACATGCCTCAATAACTATTTATCAAGACAATTATTTATTTATTGGAGTTTAAGGAAGTGCTCGGCCTCGAGTGGTAAAAAGTTTTGGACATTTTTGTATGGCTTTAAATATACTTCTAACAAATTAGTGTGTGTGGGGGGTGGGGGGGTGGGGGGGGGGGGTCACCAGAAATTATGGAGGGAGGAATTTCTGTTCACCTGAAAGAAACATGGAGAGGGGAGGCATTTTTGCGCATTGTGTGAAAAATGATTGGGTGGTGGTGGGGAGTGGGGGGGGGGGGGGGGTTGTCAGGTAAAAGTTTAGTTGGTTACCCTTTGGAAGGTTTGGGGTTGATTATAGGAAATACATACATGTAAATGTACATGTATTTTGGCTTCCAACACTGATTTAATTATTATTTTTTGGATATTACACGTATTTCACATTTAAATGTTCATTCAAGAAACACAGACCGAATAATACTGTTTTATTTTTTGAAAAGTTATATTTTTGTCACAGTCAGCAATAAGGGCCATATATTGCCAAAAATAATGCAGTTAAATGCATCTTGAGCAAGTGTGGCATCCAGAACTGAGTAGCACACTATAACCTCCGGCAAATACCCAAAACACATATAACCACCAATTTTACCTATTAACACATTTAATTAAACCATGGTTTCCCCTCATGGTACTTGTTATAGAGGGGATTCCAATTATATTCCAATCCTCTCCCAAATCACCATCCAACCACTTAGCCAGAAAACCCATATTTCACTTGTATTCACTGGTATAATAGAAGTTTTCTCCATATTATGATTCCCCGTGGGAACCCTGGAAAGTAAGCAGCACTTGTTTACTGTGGTAAACCAGTTCTGCTTTACTAGTAAAATAGGACCCAGTCACCAATGCTTGGGGTGAAAGTCCTCTACAATGGGCAACATGTAGATCAACGATTGACTAAACTTGACTTCATCTCCATGTTGCGTCACGATTAGCCATTGCGCATAAATATGTAACGTTAACCACCAACAAACAAACCGTATTATGATAACCCTTTACCTTACATGTACATCAAAAGAAGATACCACTTTTGAATAACTAATTTATTTTCATTTTTGGGGTCAAAAACATAGCTATCCCCCCCCCCCCCCTCACTGGAATGAGCTGAACAAGCTCATTTCATTCCAATGAGGGGGTCATAAGCTATGTTTTTGATGCCACAAAATGCAAAAATAATTAACATTGAATGGCAATTTTGGTGAATGGTGCTAGCCGGTTTTGGCCGTTACATTGAGTGAATGATTACATGTAATAGAAGCTTTCTCCATATTATGATGTTAACCCTTTACCTTACATGAAAAGAAGATAGCACTTTTGAATAACTAATTTCTTTTTATTTTTTGCGTCAAAAACATAGCTATGACCCCCACCCCTTCCACTGGAATGAGCTGAACTAGCTCATTCCAATGAGGGGTCATAAGCTATATTTTTGATGCAAAAATAATGAATATTGAATGGCAGTTTTGGTGAATGGTGCTAGCCATTTGGCCATTCCAATGAGTGAGTAATGAGAAATGTTAAAAACCAATTTCTTCATTCACAGAGTATTTTGGAACATAAATTTGGGGGTGGGGGTACATTGGGAAAAGTAACAAAGTTGCAAATGTAAATGAATGGCTTTTGTGCACATACCAATATAGTAGTCTGATACTAGTGTTGTCAGGGTCCCCATGTTATAGCACAAAACTACATTAACAATTGTCCCTCTACCACCCATGCTGAACCCCTCAGCTGATGAAAAAGTTAACAGCATACACTCTCAGTTTCCTATGATTTGCTTTAGTACTGCAGCACTAAGGGTCCACTGAGTTTTTTTTCTATTTGACAACCCTTTCCTGGTTCTTCTAACTATATTTTTCATTGTATGTCAGTCAATATTCCTATGTACATGCAGACTGTCACTTTCAAAATATGTGATTGCATGTCTGTCTGTCCATCATACCATTCCTCTGTACATGTAGCCTGTCACTTTCAAGATATGTGATTGCATGTCTGTCTGTCCATCATACAAAGTGTTGGTTTGTTTTTGCACAGTTCTACATTTTCAATAACTGGCAATTGACCCCCCTCCCCCTCCCATACACACATATACAAATATATTAAAAATTAAAGAGCACTACATTCCTGAAGCAAATATCTTAGTCATCCTCACTGGGTACTATGCATACATGTATTTTCCATAATTTCACTCTTTTTATCAGAATGGGTGCCTGTAGGGATTAAATCGAAGGTTGTAAACAAGCCCTTGTGGGTACATGTACTTGTGGGACACGCACATCACTACAAAATCAATATTTTAGGGTTTTATGCATTTTAACAGTGCTATGAGATACCATAGGAGCGGTGTTCAGCTGGCCATACCGTTGGAAAAAAATCAGTGTTTAATGTTTTGTCAGTGCCATACCAATGGCTCTAGGTGCCTTCACTGGGAAAGTGAGGCTTTTTTTTACAAGAGTGGCAAAATATTCATCAAATGCATTGTGACATATCTTCAGAAGCCAGAATGTGATTTAAAAACTATCACAAATGGGAAATTTAATATCACAAGAGTTTGTTTTGCGTCAACATCAATTAATTTATGAATTTTAGTTTTTGATAAAAAGGGGCATACTAGGGGGACACCTTCAGGGCTATATTTTGCCACATCAGTATGCACATGTAGAAGAAAATTTGACATCAGTTGTTTGGATAAAATGGTACTGTCTATTGATATTGGTGAATTATATAGCTGCAACCCCAATTTTTTAATCAAAATTGACATTCATATTGTTTCATGGGGTTGGAACACCACTCTTTGTCTTGGTATATGGTTAAATGAGACAAATTTTTCCTCAAAGTATTGCATGCTGATGCAGATTTTAGTTTTATTTTGGGATCAGGTTAGTTTTCAAAGAAAAGCTAGATGAATTTCTTACCGCTCAGCTTACTCTTTAGGTAACAGAGTAGAAAAATGTATTGGAGGCAACAGCAGTTTTAAGCCATTTGACACAGTTTGGACAGTTTTCTTTAAAACAACAAATTTCCTATGTTTTTAACTCAGTGGAAGCCAAACGTTGAATTCTCTTGCAGAAATGACTCTTTTGTCACGTGAAAGAGGTAAAATGTATCTTTGATAGGATTGGGGTTGATTAAGGAAATACATAATTTGGCTTCTGAACCTGATTTAATTATTATTTTGAGAGATTATTTCACATTTAAAAATGCATTGGGCTACCACACACCTTACAGTACTTTTTTATTGTTTTGAAAAATATGTTTTTGTCAGTAAGGGCTACTATATTGCAAGAAAATTCACATCTTGAACAAGTGTACAGTTAAAACTAGAAGTCCTGTCATGAAATGCGCACAAATAGCACGTTAATGTACGCGTTTTGGCCATAGTAAAGCTATCAAATTCTGTGCATATGGCCTGTGCACAAGCAATGTTTCAGCCAACGGACATCCGGGTAACCCGGAGGTCCATTGGCAGAAACATTGCTTGTGTTTGCTATGGGTAACCAGGAGAACCTGCCGTGCTTTGGATGCCATTCGATATGGCAATTGCGCGCAATTCCAACGCGCAATTAAGCCTAGATAAGCGCACTATTCGTGACAGGACTTCTAGTTTTAACTGTAGCCTCCAGTGGCACAATACAGCCTTCAGCAAATGCCAAATAACAACCAATTTTACCCTACATGTGCAAATGTATTAACAAATGTAATTAAACCATGGTTCCTCATCACAGTACTGGGGCAGAGGGGGGTTCCAATCTTCAAACCCCCTTCCAAATCACCATTCAAACCCACAGCCAGAAAGCCCATATAGCACTTTTATTTACTGGTATTTAGATGTTTGTCTGAATTATGCTGTTAACCCTTTACTTAACATGAAAAGCTGATTACCTTTGCCCACAAACTTATTGACTCACTAATTTTTTTTTGTCAAAAACATGACTTTTTGCACCATTGGAATGACCTCATTCCAATGAGGGGGTCATAAGCTATCTTTTTGACACAAAAAAAAACCGAGAAAATAATGTACATAGATTGGCAATACTTGTGAATTGCACCAGTAGCTTTTGACCGTTATATTTGGTAAAGGGTTAAAAAATGTTAGAAAATAATTTCTTCACTGAAAGAGTATTTTGGAACACAAATTTGGGGATGGGGTATAGTGGAAAAAATAACACAGTAAAGTTGCAAATGTGAATGAATGTCATTTGTGCACAGCTACCAATAAAGCAGTCTAGTACTAAATTTTCCCTCTTATTTGATGCACGACACTCTGTTTTTAGGTCGGAACAAGTTCTCTGAGGGTTATACTTGACAAAGATATTTGAATCCCAAAATTAAAGTGATGCGATCAAATTTTGTTTAGTTCGAGCGATGTTGTCACGGTTCCCATGTTACAGCACAAAACTACAGTGTCAACTGTGAAATATTGTTCTCTCCTTGAATCAAGTCCCTACCTCCCACCCACCCATATTGAAGCCTCAGTTGATGAGAAACAATTGAAAAAACTGTGCAGTCAATCTCATACACTCTCAGGTTCCTATGATTTGCTTTGGTACTGCAGCACCCAGGGTCCATTGAGGGTTTTTTCCGTTTGACAATCTTGTCCTGGCTCTTCTAACAAAATTGTCCATTGTATGTCAGTTTTTATTTCTGTGTAGACTTTCAATTTGTGTGACTGCATGTCTGTCTGTCTGTCTGTCTGTCTGTCCATCAGACAGAGTGTTTCTTTGCTTTTCATTTGCCTGGTTGTACATTTTCAATAACTGGCAGCTGACTATATTTCACACTCCCCCCCCCCCCCCCCCCCCCCCCCCCCCATTCACACACAAATACATGTATATTAAACACTAAAAAAACCCAATTTCTTTTTAGCAAATATCTCATTCATCCTCCTTGGAGACATATTTTCCACAATTTCACTCTTTTTATCAGAATGGGTGTTTGTGGGAATTAAATCCAAGGTTGTGAAAGTACCCTAATGGATACTTGCTGCTCAGGCAAAGCACCACAAAATCAATATTGAATGCTTTTAGGCATTTTAACAGTGCTATGATATACCACATGAGCAGTACTGGTCATATTGCTGAAACAAGCAATGTTTTATGTTTTGTCAGTACCATACCAGTGACTCTAGGTGCCTTAACTGAGAAAACTGGCTTTTTGTTTTTTTACAAAAATTACAAATGATTCACCAAACACATGATGTGAAATGTCTTCAGAAGCCTGAATGCAATTTAAAAAACGATCACAAGTGGGATATTTAATGCCACAAGTTGTTTGTTTTGTGTTAACATTAATTAATATATGAATTATATCATGTTTTTGATGAAGAGGGGTATATTGTGGGGGGGGGGGGGGGGGCATATTCATTGAGGGCTATTTTTTTTTTAAAAATTTTACCACATCAGTATAAATTTCCCATTTGTGATAGTTTTGTCGCAAGATGTTTGTTTTGTGTCAACATCAATTAATTTATGAATTATATCATAGTTGTTGATGAAAAGTAGTATGGAGGGAAGGGGGGGGGGGGAGGGGTCACATTCATTGAGGGCTATTTTTTACCACATCAGTGTGTGGAAGGAAATTTGACATCATGTGCTACGTGGGGTGGGGAGGGGAGGGGGGTGCAATGGATGCAAAACCAGTTTATTTAAGGATATGTGGACGTGTGAATGGCATCAATAATTAGTCCACATTGAAACTCTTTTTTCAAATGTATTTCCCCTTCACCTTGTGTGAGGACAATAATAATCCTTATGAATCATTGTATTATGATCAATCACGAAACAAACGTCAACACAACAACTCTATGAAATGGTCCGCATAGATTTTCGAACTCGACCAAGACATTGTTCCTTGAAACCCATGTGCCAAATATCTGTCAAATTGGTTGACGTTTGTTGAAGTATCGCGCTATCAAGCTCAAAATAAGTAGATTTTAACAAAGGGCCATAACTCTTGAGAAAAAACGCTGACACGCCCTATTTTGCGTCATCGAGTGTTGCACGTGCATATCAAGCTACATACCAAATATCAAAACTCGTCCAGAAATAACTAAGTTTTTTAGCAAAAAAGGCCGCCTGCCCGGCGACCGGCCCTCGCCATACCAATAGTCAAGATTTTTGTTGTTGAAAAATTCGACTAAAAATAGGAAACTAATTGAATAGAATTAAATAAGTACATGTATGCCTAATGATATCACACAAAATAAAGACAAATATGCTTTTTAAACTGGCAGCAATTGCGTATCAAATAATATTAACGTCTTACTTTTGTTAACGATTCCTTCGTTTTCCTATCGCCCAAACAGATTCATCAATTTCAAATAGCGAATCCGGACCAGAAGAAACGGATACATTACCAAATAACAGCGAGGTTATTTCGTAAATCCGGCGACGGAACACCGGCGACGTTTTTTTCTCGAGTCTGACAAATAACTGACAACATTGGTGTCATTAAATTGAGATAGGTCGGATATCATACAGAAATCTGCTATTACGCACCCCCCCCCCCCCCCCTATACATCCTGCAAGTATAAATATCTCCATAATAAAAAGTTCCTGCCTAATGTTCCCTACATGGTTCAAATTGGAGGGGGGGGTGGGGGGCGTATGGATGAATTTTAGCTCACCGAAGGGAGCTTAACTTATCACTTGCCGTCCGTCGTCGTCCATCGTGAACTTTACATTTACATTATCGACTTCTCCTCCCAAACTACTGGACCAAACTGAACCAAATTTGGTGTGCATGTTCCTTATATGTCAATTCAAATTTGTACAAATAACCTTGCCGCGCTCACAAGGGGCACCACAAGGGGCATTATTCTGATAGCACCCATACTTTTTTTTTAAAAAATTAAAAAATCTTCTACTCCAGAACCATCATTTAGAATATTTTGATATTTGGTATATAACATCTCTAGGGGTGGGGTGGGGGGTGGGGGGTTGGGGGTGTCAGTCACATTCAAGTTTGTTCAAATCGAGTCCATGGGTTAATAATCGGGCTCCCAGTAGGAGCCCGAATTTTAACTTAGTGAAATATGAGGAAATTTCTTTAAAAAAATCTTTCATATTTGGTATGAATGCTTCCGTATTTGGTATACAACATCTCTAAGAGGGTCAGATTCAAGTTTGTACAAATCGGGTGCCTCAGTTAGTATTTGGGCTCTCTATTGGGGCCCAAAGATTAACTCAATGCAATGTGAGGACATTTCTTTAAAAAACCTCCTTCATCTCAAGGGGGATCAGGTTCAAGTTTGTTAAATTTGTGTCCCTGGCTTATTATTTGGGCTCTCTACGGGCAGGGGTGGGGGTGGCTTGGGGAGCATGATAGATTCAGGTTTGTTCAAATCGATTCCTTAGTGTTTTTCCATAAAATTTGCCTTTCATGCCTTCATTCCTTTGTAGTGTTGATGAACCATGTATAACTGAATGTGACCCCAAATACTTCTTTGAACCACGTTGGCAGGTGAGCGATTAAGGCCCGTTGGGACCTCTTGTTTAGTCAAGTTGTGACGAAGTCAGGCTCGACATATAGTTTAGTGAATGGCGGGCGGGCGTAAACAATTGGTTTCCGGATGATAACTTGATAATGGTTCGACCCACATTCATGATGCTCCATAGGTAGGTTGGGATCGGTAAGTGGAAGAACCCTATTTATTTTGGACTTGCTTGGTCAAAGGTCAAGGTCACAGTGACTATGAACATAGTAAATTGTAAACAATTGGTTTCTGGATGATAACTTGACTACACTTGAACCCACATTCTTGAAACTTCATAGGTAGGTTGGCCTGGGTGAGTGGAAGACCCCTATTTATCTTGGACTCGCTAGGTCAAAGGTCAAGGTCACATTGACCTTGAACGTAATAAATCCAATCGGAATTATTTTTTTTTTGGGGGGGGGGATGTGCCCTCATGGCTGCGCCACTGTGCCCCCACTTGGGCAATCGTGATTAAGTGCCTTGCCCAATGACACAACGCAGTTACCCCTGCTGAGGATCGAACCGTGTATCTCTCGGCTTGATGTTAGTAGTAAATCATGTACACGATCGACCCACATTGGCCGTATCTCATGTGACATGGCCCAGTTACTTCATTTTTGGTTGTCAATGGTAGCCCGCATGAGTGCCATCTTGTGACAACATCCCATAGTGGTACGTGGTCCTAGTCTGCAGGCACCGCGCGTTTTGTTGAGGGGAGACGAGTGTATGTCGTCCATTTTGTATATCTGAGACCGCCATCTTGGTTTCTATGGTAGCACATGGTTGCTATGTGACCCAAAACCTTCTAATAGGAAAGGGATGTGTTCGGAGGGTGTGTTCGATTGAATAGGAGTAAATTTAATTACAACAAACAACTTGACAATCCCTCTAAATAATCCAAAACTACCCAAACGACCAAACCCCCATCTAGGGCTTATAATAGTAGCACGTAGTGCTAAATGAATGATGAGAGGTCTCATGTGGAAAAATTTAACGTTAACTAGAATAAATCGAATTACCACGAACATCCAGACAAACCCTCTAAACCATCAAAACAACTTTATTTGGCACGGATTCCTCAATGTTGGACTTAAAAGAGTAGCATGCAGTGCTTTAAGGTGCGTTTCCTGGTATGAGTAACTGTATTTGTTCGAATACTTTGTAAAATTACCCAAATAAATCCAACAGTTCTTTTACTAGTGCGGATTTCCCACTAAATATTAGGTTTCTATCTGTTGTCCCCTAGAATTCTTCTTTTTGCCCAACAATAGACGCATTCCTTTGTATAAGAGTAACTTTATTGTTTCGAATGTGCACCAAAGTTTCGGTATTTTATCTATCCCGATATATTCTGTGGTTTATCCTTCTATTTCCTGGCCTGTTTTGCCTTTTACTGGCCCCATTTCTGCCTATCCCAACAGTCTATTTTGTCTTGGCCGTCTCTGTTTTTGTCTTTCCTGTGTAATAACGAAGTCCTCTATGATCCTCAAACCCAAAATACAATCAAGCAGGGATAGGTGTTATTCGAACGACTGGAATCTTATCGAGCGAATAAACTTTTGAGCAATTACTGAAAAAATCATTGCGCGAACGACTCAAATCCCATTGAGCAAATGAGTATCGAAAGAGCAATTTCTTTTACGACTTTTAATGCTCATCGGGGTATAGGAGGATACCTATGACATGATGATGTAGTACTATATATACCTGATGATAATTTAGCTCCTAGCATCTGCCCAGTTCTAGACCTCTCCATGATCTTAATATCTCCAACACCACTATTACTGATTTTCCCAATATTGCCATCGTCTGTCCTATGATTAGATTTTACAGTAGTCACCAAAACCTGTAGTCTTCTTCCACTCTTGCTGCCTTGTACCATTACTAGCACCAGTACAGGCTTGCTAACCATCTCAGATTGCTCGAACGACCAGAATCGAACAAATGATTAATTGCCTGAACGAGTGACTTCACGTACGACTCTTTTGCTCGTCTGGGTATTGAAGGATGGGAAGGATCTTGGGAACTAACAACGTGATATAATAACCTTAGTTATTGAAATTGACGTACAATCCAGCTCATAATATAGTCTTGGTTTTTGAAAGTGTTGTTAAACTCTAATGAACCAATTTGCCAGTGAATTATGATCTTTTGTCAGTTTAAAAAATGAAGGTTTCTTTTACTATAGCTTGTCTCAAGTTTGATCCCTCCGCAATCTTTCAAAATTTCCCGATTGCCATATTTGTCGCCACATTAACATATGAACATACATGTGTGGTTCTGTGTTTATTGCATGTCGCTGTACAACACGTTTTGGCAAATTGTTATATTTCACATAACTGCTGCTATTGCTGCGATATATACCATCTCTTTCTTGAAAAATCTTGCTTAGGGCCTGCAATATTTACCGAAATTAACAATATTGGGTGTGCACCATTACGTGTCACGTATTTTCATATTATCTGTATATAGGTTATTGAAATCACCCCCACCCCCACCCCAGATTATATTTTCTTTTAGGATGCCAAGTTAGATCAGGATACAGATCAATCATTTTAACCTGGTGCTTTTTCCAGTTCACAACCACGAGCCTCTAAGAACTGCTTTATCTCTGCATGTCATTCCAATTTGTAAATTAATTTGCTGACACCAAAATGGCGAGTATAGTTCAGAGGACCAGTACGACCTGTATGTCCAAAACAATCTTTTGACAATTATCTTCACCATATCTTCACTTTCTCTATCCTTTCAAGTTCTTCTTTCAATGTCTTATTCCATTCACCGATCCTCCACTTTCTATACTCTTCTAACTCTAGAGAGAACTCCACATTCATTTTAATGGGAGAAGAAATGGATAGTAAATGAAATATGTACCCAACGTAACGGCCAAAACCGACCAGTGCTATTCACAAAAGTTGTCAATTAATCTTCATTATATTTTCATTTTGTGTCTCAAAGACGTTGGTTATGACCCCTCTTGGGAACTAGCTCCCATTGTTTTTGAGACAAATTACGAAAACATTTAGTTATCAAAAATTTTGTTTGCAAGTGTTGTTTGTTGTTCATGTTAGTTAAAGGGTCTGTTGAAGAAGAAATGGTGAGTAAATGAAATGTTAACTTGTCTATAGCCAAGACAATATGTCATTTGGATCAGAATCCATCCATTGAACGCTAATGTGCTATTTTGATTATAGTTTAACCCTTTACCAAACGAATCGCCCGCATCCGCCCGCGTAATATGCAAATTCAGTAGTTGAAAAAATATTATTTTTCAAAAAATTTCAACAAAACCATATCATGTGACCCCTCGTTGGAACGAGCTCGTCGAGCTCGTTCCAACGAGGGGTCACATGATATGGTTTTGTTGAAATTTTTTGAAAAATTTGAAAAAATGCTGTTTAAAATAATAAATTTTGATATCGTCTGCGTTCGGTAAAGGGTTAAAGGTGGAAAAAATCAATCATATACGACGCTTAATACCACATAGTCGTAGTAAGTATAATATTACCAACTGAAGCTAATTCGTCGACATCATCAGCGTGACTTATTTACAATGCAGGGATCGTGGAGCCAATAGATTACTCTACATCAGACACCTATTTGGATACCATTTAAGAGGAAGGCTGATGAATAATTTCAGCAACAGTAACCAACAAGGAGTAGCAAATAGTGATGAAGAAGTTCCAACTATCGAGAAGAAGACCATTTGGGGAAGTCCAATAACATAACAGACTGAAATACTAGTCTGAACTCCCGGTTTGGAATCAAGAAGAAGTGATAATGGGAGAAAAAGAATGCTGGGAAGAAGGGTCCTTCGCGGAGATTAAGGAGGCAGAGATGCATGGAGCGTGTTGCTAACCACCCTTATGGCTTCGTGCAGGCCATTTTCAAGGCACACGCATTCTTAAAAGAGATTCTTTAAAACTCACTATGTATTACAAGTTTTTTTTCATGAAACGGCAAACCAGTATCCGATGCATTTATGTTAGTTTCCTTAAAGAATGTCAAGATGTATCTGGGAATTCATATGGTGTCTTTCGGTTAGGGAATTCCTTTTTCAGAAAAGCACAGGAAGAAACAAAAACTTAACGGTATGTGTAGTTGTCAAACTTTCTCTGACAGTTGATTTTTGGAACATAAATTCAGTGTTGTGTAATAATCACCTTTTATATTGTGAATTGTAGAATATTAACCTAACACTCACAGTAACAAAACGAGAAGTGACTGTTGACTCTATGTTTCACTGATGGGATGTATGGGAGATGGTGATAACCCACTTATAGGACTAACCTAACATTTCGTCAAAACTGTCACAGAAGTTTTAACAAATAACCGGGACTTATTTAAAGTGAATTCATTATACTGTCCTGAACTGATCATATGTACACCAAGATCTGAGTTTACTTATCATGAAAACCTATTTACACTGTGATGTAAAAACAAAACCTGAATAAAAGTATCAAGTCTCTCATTTACTTCCCAAATGAAAGAAAAATAAAAACGAACTATAAATAGTCAAGCTACAGTTAAACCTAGAAGTCCTGTCATGAAATGCGAAGAAATAGCACGTTGATATGCGCGTTAATATGCGCGTTATGACCCAATTAAAGCTATCATATTTTGTACATATGGCCTGTGCACATGCAATGTTTCAGCCAATGGACCTCCGGGTAACCCGGAGGTCCATTGGCAGAAACATTGCATGTGTTTGCTATGAGTGACCAGGAGAACCTGCCGTGTTTTGGATGCCATTCGATATGGCAAATGCGCGCAATTCCAACGCGCAATTAAGCCTAGATAAGCGCACTATTCGTGACAGGACTTCTAGTTTTAACTGTAGGTTACATAATGAATTTTTGTGATATTTATATAATAGATGGATGGCCTTTTAGTATCTAACAAAAATAGACTTAAGAAAAAATAAAAAGAGTATAACGGAAAAATACCATTGGAGTTTTGTTTTGACTCCAGAATTCCTATACCTACACAGTCTTGTTTCAATATTGTTTTGCTCAAACCAATGTAGAATATCTCTGTCGATTTCTTGGAAATGTAATGGATGTAATTTGATAGTAAAAACTTACTCTAAATCTTATCCTTTTGTAAGATGATCTAAAGCAAATATATAGTACATTCCACACACACCACTAAGATCACTTTGTAGACTCTGTGTATGTATTGTCCAGGAATGTGTGTTTTTCACAATGAAATTGTATATGTCTCTATCCATTGGTGGTAAACCATATGAATCAAAGTAGGTAGCAGAATTAATGTCTTTAGAATACATTGCTATCCAATGTTCTCCTGGTTCTTTCGATGCGTCTGTGTTCACAATATATGCTTGTCTATGTTTTGGTTTTCGTTTTCGTAAGAAGTCTTTTGAACACACTTTTCCATTTAAGGGTGATAACCTTTGACAGCTGTCAAGTATATGAATTTGTGTTTTTCACCATGAAATTGTATATGTCCCTATCCATTGGTGGTAAACCATATGAATCAAAATAGATAACTGATTGTCTTTAAAATATATTGCTATCCAATGTTTCCCTGGTTCTTTTGCAGAATCTGTGTTTACAATATATGCTTGTCTATGTTTAGGTTTTCGTTTTGGTAAGAAGTCCTTTGAACATACTTTTTCATTTAAGGATGATAACCATTGAGAACTGTCAAATATATATGGTAATTATATGGTCCTCATCTTCTTAACCCTGAAAAGGTCCAACAGGGAGCCATTGATCGGTTTGTTCAAGATATGCTGTATAATATGACCAGTCGCTTTCTACTAAATCTCCCCAAATTTGCAGTCTTTGTAGCTTGTGATCTCTATTTCAAAGTTTACATTTGCACTACAATTAAAACTAGAAGTCCTGTCACGAATAGTGCGCTTATCTAGGCTTAATTGCGCGCAACTGCCATATCGATTGGCATCCAAATCGCGGCAGGTTCTCCTGGTTACTCATAGCAAACACATGCAATGTTTCTGCCAATGGACCTCCGGGTTACCCGGAGGTCCATTGGCTGAAACATTGCTTGCTTGTGCACAGGTCATATGTACAGAATTTGATAGCTTTACTATGGCCATAACGCGTACATTAACGCGTAGATCAACGTGCTATTTGTGCGCATTTCGTGACAGGACTTCTAGTTTTAACTGCATATTCTTATTAGTTCATTCATCTTACTTGTTCGTATATTTTATATAATACAGTCATTGGCATAATAACATTTGAGAACTATTAACTATATATTGTAATTGTATGGTCTCCATCTCCTTATCCCTGAAAAGGGTTGGCATGGAGCCGTTGATCTGTTTGTTGCATCCACACGCGTAATATTTAAATTGAGCAGATGAAAAAAATGAATTTTTAAAAATATTTCAACAAAACCATATCACGTAACAAGTCCAACAACTGGCGCAAGTAATCAAAGTAATGGTAAAACACCTTTTTGATTTACTATTTGTTTTTTTTTTTTGTTTTTTTTAAGTGATACTGTTTTACTAGCAAGTGTTCTTAGTTGTTCAAGCATGGGATACAAAGTTTCGTTTTGACAGGGATTAGATGTGCATTACCTTTTAAAAGAATGTGAAAACATTCTTACATACAATTAATTCTTTAGGTGCATTTCTTATTATTTCTTTTTGAAATGCTGGAGAAGTTTGACTCAATGCCAGTAACATACCACCATATTTTTTGACTAAAGGAGTATTCTGTTTCTTGTTTTGTCTCGCCATCTTTCTCTGTCAGTATCTATTGTTGAAACGAATGAAACAAATCAGTGGAAAGTGTGTGAGTATAATTTTGCTCTTAATGATATTATTTGAATATGAAAAACAGTTTTACAAATATTTAAAGATGCACACTGATGTCTAAATTTCAGTCTGCCAATTTGTCCCATGATGCAACTAGGAATTTAACCAGTTCAATCTTGTTTGACAGAGCTCATGGATTAATTTCCTAGTTGCATTATGGGAAATATTTGCATGTTGAAGTTTTAATATTTTAACATCAGTGCAGAGGGTTAAAGTAGGATATTATGTTTAGGGGGATTGAAAGCTGGGAAACGAGCACAAACTCTTTATTTTGTACAGAAGTCACTAGTTCATGATTTATATTTTTACACCATATTTCGTTATTTCTCACTATACATTTTAAGCTAAGTAGTGCTACTTTTTGGGTTGAATTTTTGCTTTTGTTTTCGTCCCTTTTGTAGTTGGAGGATTATAAGATAGAATTTCAAATTCTGTGTGCATGTATTTAGATCCCACCTTTCATTGATTTTTTATCACTCTACAACTTGATGAATTATTGTTTTTTTCTTTTTGGCAATGACTCGTTTCTTATGTGTCTTCTGGAATGCTCATTGAAAGGTTCTATTTGTTTCATAGCTATCCCATCTACTTAAATTACAATTAATAACACCACCAAGAAGTCTACTACAACCTTCTTTTAAAACAATGTTTAATTTTGTTGCAAGATCCACTCTTGGATTTGCAAGTTGTTCAAGATATTGTGTGTGTGTATCCATATATATAACATGAAACGTCGTTAATTTCGACGTAACAACCCATGTCTTGTTTCCTGATTATCAACTAGTGTCTAATCGGCGCGTGGTCCATAGCTGCAGCATTGTATTCTTGTGCTTAGTTCACATTACGTCAATTACGACAACAGGTGCAAGCAAAGCGCATTCCTGACGTCATGGTGTGAAGCGTCTGAGCCAACGAACTGATTGTCGGTTGTTCTGGGAGAATTTAGCGACAATGAATTAAATAAAAAGTGTAAAAAACATTCGACAACTCATGTGATATACAGAATCTTTAACTCGTGATGTTTGGATATAAGATTTTTTGAAACTCGTTTGATGAATTCGATTCACAACTCGCCTAAAGGCTCGTTGTGAATCAAATTCATCAAACTCGTTTCAAAACATCTTATATCCAAACATCACTCGTTTGAGATTCTCTATATAGTAACGTTTGTTTTGACAAATTAATTTCAATATTAAGTGTGATTCTACTTACCAATGTAAAGGATTTTAAAAACTTCTTCGTGAGTATTTTTTATCTTCAAATGGGTTTGTCAGATGATTAAGTTTTTCACTAGAAATGAATCATAGATACCATAATGATGTATACTCGTTAACAGATTTAAAACATCTGGCACAAATGCTATAAATACACTACCCTTTTATACTTCTGTATGAATGATGGATCTATATTCATCTTGTGTTAATCAAGGATGAGAAATATCAGCTCTAAATTTCAATGATCCAGTAGCTTCAGGATGAAAATCAATTAATAAATAACCATGCTCACCGCTTGTTGCATCTTAATAAGCTGTAATTAAATGTGGTAATTGAACTTGATTTGCCAATAATTTAATTTGTCCTTTATAAAATCCTATAATGTGCATTTAAACTTATGGTATGACTAGATTTAGATCACTGAAACATGTTTCGCGTTGTATAACAAACACTTGCATTTCAATGATGACCTTTACGAGTAATCATAATTTGATTTTTTCCGCATCTTTATCCCCTAACATGTCATCAAACACTATAATATGGGGGTTAGTGCCCTCATCGACAATTTCATATTCATCATCAGGAATACCTTCTATAAAAGTTATATCTTCACTTTCTTTAACTAAACTGTATGTCTGTTGCCATTCTTTATAGCACAAAATGATTTTTTCTTCTCTTCCGTTTTTTGTTTATTCATCCACTGAGAGGCTGGAAACGTGGCAGATGTGGGGGTGTAACTGAGGAGGAGGGGGATTCAGTAGGAACATTCCGAACGTTGCATCAACACAGGGCTGTGTAGAGTCAGGAAGCCAGAGTCGGAGTAAGGCTGCCAAGGTTGCTAGGCGGAGTTTAGAGAACAGGTTCAGTATTTAAGGTTCTGATACCCCTGGGGATGAGAGTGAGGGAGACATTGAGGGGGAGAGGTGGTTGCTGATGTTTCTAGGACATATGGGGTAAGGAGGGCGGTGAAGAGAAAGAGGGGGCCGGAGGCATGCAGAACGAAGCAAGTATCAAAAGTTATCACTGAATCTTTCCCTGGAATTAGACATCAGAACATTCTCCACTTAAAACACTCAACCCTGTTGATATGGGGGGGGGGGGGGGACCTTTCTTCAAGCCTTTCGTATATCGACAAAAGGGGGAGTGACCCTGTACATGTACCCCTCTGCTAGTAAAGCTCTGGAAATGAAATACATGCACATCATCATTTGTAAATATTTAATTGATTTTATCCTGTTCCACGTTGATAACTGCTATTTTAAGGATTGACTCCCACTTGGGAACGTCGTCCCATGAGTTCCAATGTGTTCAATGTGCCAGTAGGCACGCCAGTAGTCATGCCAGTAGTCACATAGAACACATTGGAACTCAGAGGACGACGTGTTGTACCTCTAGGGTAAAGACGAATGTGACTCAACATGTGAAGTCCCTGCGTGTATGGCCATAAACTTGCGCATCGATTTTATTTTCGACATTATTGGACTAACGGAAGTCTTCAAACCGCCGGAAAATATATCTTACTCCTTATCCGGATGTCAAGATATAATAACCAATGTCAGAAATGACGATACATGTACAGTTAAAACTAGAAGTCCTGTCACGAATAGTGCGCTTATCTAGGCTTAATTGGGCATTGGAATTGCGCGCAATTGCCATATCGAATGGCATCCAAAGCACAGCAGGTTCTCTTGGTTACTCATAGCAAACACATGCAATGTTTCTGCCAATGGACCTCCGGGTTACCAAGCTTGACTTGGACATTAACGCGAACATTAAGGCGCATATCAATGTGCTATTTGTGCGCATCTCATGACAGGACTTCTAGTTTTAACTGTAGGTCTCTGCATTAGAGATGGTACTCATTACTCACTTCGAAATGACCTCTGTATTTACTCCTCATATTTGTGATTCTCTGTTTGCGGAAATTCGGTCGAAACACACCCAACCAATTTTTATTAGTGTAATCTACAGACGTAACTCTCAGTCCAGCCGATTTGGATCTATACATCTGGAACTTAATTAAGCATCCCCTAAAATGTTTCATGACAGTGAAGTTGCTGTTTCTGATTATTATGTTTTAATGATTGCTATGTCTTGCAGTACATTTCATCTCGTGAAACATGATGTTTATGGTTGATAGCGTACCCCAAACACATCCCCTCGTCCACGTGAAGCATGCTACCCGGGAATGTCAAAAAAAAAACAATATCATCCACACGCAATAGCTGGGTATAAACAATAACATGTGTCACTTCTTTTATCAATAAATGTTGAGGTGGCAAGTAGGAGACTGTCAGGGGCACTGAGCTCGTTGGCATGCATGCAGTAAGCATGTCATGCAAAGCTATTGGAAGGCGGCAACTTGGTTATAATCATTCTGTCATCAGTGGACTTGTCTGAAAAGATCAACAAACCAACAATGTTAAGGACCGACTTAGGCCTGGAAAACCCCGAAAGACCTTTCCTCTGGAGGATCGGAGTCTGGCACGCCTCGTTAGGTGTGAACCCTTTGCTTTAAGTGGGGTTTGAAAACGCCTTTGGCTCCCCGAAACCGTCTCAAAGCACTGGGTATGAGGTCCAGAAAGGTCATTAAGCGTCCAGCTCTGTCCGATCAGCATCAAAGACGACGTTTGGAGTAGCGTATGGCATGACAACATTGGAATCACAGGACATGGAGGGGGATCCATTGGTCATACTCGAGTAGGTTCCTACTTCACGTCACAGATGGTCGCATGAAAGTGTGGCGGCATAAAATACTGCTTACGTGCCCAGGAATATCAGACGTACTGCTCCTTATGGTGGAGGATCAGTAATGATCTGGGGATGCCTCTCTCATGGCTGTAAACTTGATATGGTGACTTACTTGGGAATCTCAATGGTTATCAGTACATCCGGGACATTTTTAGTCCGGTTGTCGTGCTTCATTTTTTCAACCACCCATTGGCTACTTGCCCTGTATTCATGGACGACAATGAATCGTTATCATGCTGTGAGAGTATTCCTTCAGAACAATGCTATTACAACACTATCTTGGCCTGCAGTGAGACCCGATTTGAATCCCTTAGAACACATCTGGGATGGGATTTTCTTGCACGTCGTGTTCACGCAAGGGACCCGCCTGTACAGATGTTGGACGATTTGGCAGCAGTATTGCACGGGAACTTATCAATGTCATAGCTACATGTAAGACGACAATCAGATTAATCAGTTCAGTTTGGGTAAAATAATGTTTTTATCCGTAGAACAAATGTAGTAATATTTGACACATAGCTACCTCAGTGTACTGTCTAAAGAGTCTTTTGTTAAAATTCAGTCAGCCATGACCACGTGCGACACTTCATGGTTTCAACAGATTTTTCGACAAAGCGTGCATCCGGGGCACTCCCACGTGCCATTGGCTTGAACACCAAACCAAAGTTTTGAACAGTACGCATCGATTGCACAACATTTTATTTCAGCTCGATTGAAAAGCAAAGTGCCGGGAATGTCTGTAGTTGATAGGGGTAGGGCTATTGCTCTAATTATGCAGGGCCAACGTCTTGTCGTCCAGCAGCTTGGGATCCATGAGTGAACGATATTTCGTTTAGTTGGGTGTCTCAGAGGTACAGGAGGATTAGCTGACCGTCTCAGATGCCGACGGCCGCGCGTTACGTCGCCACGTCAAGATACATGCATACGTCTCTCACGCCTCATTAACCCTTTACCCAACGAATCGCCCGCATCCGCCCGCGTAATATACAAATTCAGCAGCTGAAAAAATAGTATTTTTCGAAACATTTCAACAAAACCATATCAAGTGACCCCTCTTTGGAACGAGCTCGTCGAGCTAGTTCCAATGAGGGGTCACATGATATGGTTTTGTTGAAATTTTTTGAAAAAATTTTAAAAATGATATTTAAAATAATAAATTTTGATATCGTCTGCATTGGGTAAAGGGTTAACCGTTTTCAGGCGGCGAAGGAGACGGCGAGTCAAGTTGTGGGCCCTCATGGTCGCCGAGTGTGTCCAAGAACAGTTAGGGAGTTCCATTTAAGGCTACGACGTCCCTGCGTTGGTCCGCAACTTACACCCAGGCGACATCAATTGCAATGAATGCCGGCACATGCACCAAATCGGTTTCACTTGGCCCAATAGAGGCCTGAGTTATTCACTAATGAGTCTCGGTTCACGCTTTACAGGTCAGATGGACGACAACGTTACTATCGACGTCGCGGTGAGCGATATTCTGACACATGCGTTAAAGGCAAACGACAGATTCGGGGGGGGGGGGCTGTTATGGTTTGGGTGGGTGGGGGAGGGGTTCTCATGGCGTGAAAAAACCATCTAGTTATACAGAGCAATCTTACAGCGGTAAAATATCGGGATCAGGTCCACATGCCTCACGTCCTTCCACTTATCCATGCGCGTAACTTTACGCTGCAGCAGGATAATTCGAGGCCGCACGAATGTCCCAGTTGTCGATTGGCCACGCTACAGTCCAAATTTCTCCCTGATCGAGCATGGGTGGGACGAGCTGGACAGGAGGGCCAGGAAGCTCGTTGATGTCCCAAACAACGTCGCTCAGCTCACGCAGGCCCTTCTTCACGGGTGGAATAACTTTCCACAACGACCATAAATAACTCCATGGGGTCATTGGTAAGGAGAGTTAGAGCAGCGGCTGAAGCCCGGAGTGAACCCCTGCTATTGATTTGGATCAGGAAATGGTGTAGGGTACCCACGTTTGAACGTTATCCATGCAAACGCCGTCTATGTTAAGACAACAAAACTCGTCAAAATTTAATCTGTAATCAAGAAATAACATCAAAATCAAAATCAGAGAAATACATTTGAAATATTTACAACAGAACAAAACTTGCGTTTCTTTTTTCCGCCAGTAAATATTAAACTTATCCCTTTCGACAGGAATTATTCCGCATTACCGTATAGAATGAAAATAGCAAACGTTGTTCCTGTTTATCTGGTGATATGCAAACTCTCAATTGTTATAAACTAATGAGTATTCTCCCAATTTTCTCCAAAATACGAGAGAAAATCAGGCTATCAAGACTTGTTGATTTTCTGGACAAAAATAAATAGAGATTAATCGTTTGACTGGACTGGTTACGTAAAATAATTCATGAGAGGTGAGAGACGTTGTACAAACACGAGTGCGCGAATGCGCACGGGTGTTTTACAATATAGTCCTACACCTCGAATGAATTATTTCACGTAACCAGTCCAATCAAGCGATTACTCTGTTTATTACTATTCATTATTAGCGATAATTATATTAATTAACCCTTTACCCAACGTAACGGCCAAAACCGGCCAGCGCTATTCTAAAAAATCGCCAATTTTTTGTCTCTAAAACACAGGTTATGACCCCTCATTGGAACGAGCTCGTCGAGCTCGTTCCAATGAGGGGTCATTACCTATGTTTTTGAGACAAAAAATGAGTTATTCAAGAATTTGTTTTGCAAGTGTCGTTTGCTTTTCATTTTCGGTTAAGGGTTAAAAAAACAAAAAACAATGAAGTCCCCATTACACCCACGGCAAAGCATCTTCGTTTGCGCGCACAGATACATGACACAATTGTTGATTGCATAATTCACTTGTGAAGTTATCGTTTATAATCAAACCCGGAAATCCCAGTAAATCACACTTTGGAAAGTAATAAGGTATTTTATCAATTTCAGTATAGTGTTAGACGAGGCCACAACATCATCCAACCAATAATGCATGTACTTAAAACTATAGCGGAAGAACATAACAAACCAACTAAAAATAGCAAAGTTGTAATTTTTAGACCTATCTAAAGCATTTAATACAATAAACCATGCAACACTCCTTGCAAAATTGGAATTTTATGGCACAAGAGGTATCGCAAACCAATGGTTCCAGAACTACTTGAGTGGGAGGGTCCAATATGTAGAATGTGCTGGTAATAAATTTTCTAGAATGCCCAATGTATCACTTTCTTCTTGAATGCCCAAAGTATCAGTCTAAAAGAATGAGATTCACTGGGAGTATAATGGGAAAGTGGGATGGGAGAATGAAGGACATGTGGTTAGGGGGAGATTCAAAGGAGAGGGTTAATATGCTAATCGGAGAGATTGGGAAGAAAGGTGGCAAGGGATATCATCAAGCAGTTCGTCTCCGAGTGTTGGAAGGAGAGGAGAAGCGTGGGAATATGGAGCCAGTTGGGAGTACAGGGGTAACCAAGGCCTTCTCGTCCGAGAGATGCGACAAATCAGCGGTTGGCCAAAGTGTTAATATTATTATTAATCAACTTACTGTACGTTCAACGTGGATTGTAACAAAAACGCCGCCTGGTGTGTTCTCCACCGTGGAGTTCCAGTGGACCACAGTGTTTGATCAGTGGAAGACACTTTTCAAAACACTGTGACCTACCGTTGTCACGAGCGTTGAGGATTAGCTAAATTAGTACACGAAAGTATACGTAAGTGCATGTTGGCATGTGTCTACATATTACTCTGTGTGTGTTTGAGGTTAAAAATTCGCACTGGCGCAGACATTTCCTACTGAAACGTTTCTTTTTTTTTATATGCCGCCGTAAAGTTGTTTTTATTTACTGAACCCTGATGGGTTTCAAACATGACAAAAAAATATTAGATTAGATTAGATTTATTTATTTAACGGTATAGTAGAAATTACAGCAACACACGTATAATAATAGAATTTTTTTGTAAGCACAAAAATAACCAAAATACATAAAATTGATTTAAACTGAGTGATGAGCTTAGGAACTGGTTAAACTGACTGGCAAAAATTGAAGTTATTCATTGATGGGCTCTAATTTAGTCCTTACAAGGATGTTACGAAAGCTTTTGTTTTTCGTATAGGCGATGACAGGTCGAAGATTCAAAGGTTCGTTTAATTTAGCATTGATTAAACTGAATTCATCTTTTAACATTTTTGCTATTTCGATATTCATTCTGTTGTATGTTAAAGTGAAAGTTTATGTTCAAGGGTGTGTGCGTGCGCAAGGGTGTGTGTTTGTTGGTGTGCGTGCATGTGTTTTTTTATGTTTTTTTTTTTTATTAACTACTGTAAAAATGGCCTACCTCTGATGAAAATGTGTTTCATAAGCCTTCAAAGATTGGATTTCATATAAATATTTTGTAAATACTCTATGTATATTATGTATGTGTATTGAAATGTGACACTAAAATAAAATATTCCACTACCACTTCTTCATTAAAGTAGACGGGATTGAAGTGATTAATTAAATATTGTAGATTAAACTACCATTGTGCACAAGGTGTGACACAACATTTGAGTGGCGGGACAAAGCACAGAAGTTGTTCTTCAACCCAACATCTGTTTTGACACCTCTGCACATGACACACTTGAGAAAAAAAAAGAGATAAGTCAACATTTTCAATTACTTTTTATTAATTCAGCAATCATAATTATAACAATATGTAAATAAAATCAACAGAAAATTATATTTTGTTTATTTATCAATAATGACATGCCGATCGACAAGCCAGACCACTTCACATCATAACCCTAGCTCAAACATGCCCCGAAATTTCGTATTTTAATTTTTGGGTTTTGTCCACCCACACGTGTCTTGAAACCCTCAAAATTAAAATAGATCCTTCAGCTCACGTTTTTTCCCGATACCCCGCCCCATCCTGGAATACTACGAAAGCAAAACCTCACCAACCTGGCTACGAAAGCAAAACCTCACCAACTTGGCTGTGCATTGCTTAAAACTTTTATGGTTCACGCTAAAAACTAAAGTGTTAAAAACTACACTTGAAGTGCTGTATTTAACACTTACTAAGTGCTGAACTAGCACTTTGTTCAACTGTAGATATCCCAGAACTTGACAGGTGTTACAATAATACCACTTGACAAGTGTAATGTCGCGACACTTAAAAGGAAACAACGCAGATGACGCGGATCAGGCTCGAACTCTCGAGCCTGATCCACGCCATCTGCGTTGTGTCCTTTTAATTATGTACCCACCAAGCGCAAAACAAATTATGGACGATTCTGGAAGAACCGGCAATGCTAGATACATGGGAAGTGCCATCCATTCACGTTTAAGATGTCTGAACATTGTAATGTCTAAGTGCTTAAAGCATTGCATTTTGAGTGTTAAAATCAAACCCTAAGGGTTAGAATGGATTTAACACCTTGAAAGTGTCAGTTTTAACACTTTAGTTTTTAATGTGTTGGAGTCAAATTAGGGAGAAAAAAAACTAACAAGAAAACTTTATGTGTGACATCAAAAATTCACCTTTACATCCTATTGTATATTTTATATTCTTTTCTCCTGTCAAGTGAGTACATGTAGGTATTTTCTGAATACAACAGAAGCGGGGCGGGGTGGGGAGAGGGACTCGAAACTTTGGGGGCCACGTGTTTGCCCTAACAGTCCGGGATTCTTGGGTAAGCCCCCACCCCCACCGTCGTATTTGAATACTAGCTGCAACTCGTGAGCCCGTTTCCAACTTTAATAACTTTTTGTAACCCTTTTTAGACGAGGGTCGCAAATGACCAATGGTTGTAATTTTGGGGTCCTAGAAGTGATGACTTTATTAAAAGCAATCTGACGTAATAAAGTTATCACTTCCAGAATTGTGCAGCCAAAAGCTAAAACAGTAGGTCACTGGATACTTATTGATGAACATGCAAATTTGAAACATGATGCTAAAAATGCTAAAAATGACATTTTGATGGCCAAAAAATTGAATTTTTCACCCTATAAGCCATCATAGAAAAAAACCGGGTCATTCGTTCGTTCGTTCGTTCGTTCGTTCGTTCGTTCGTTCGTTCATTCATTCATTCATTCATTCATTCATTCATTCATTCATTCATTCATTCATTCATGGGATGTGGACAGTTATGGGGCGTGGACATTCATTTAATAGAGTTACACCGCTAGAATGACGGACACAGCAATCGAGGGGGAAACAAAAAGGGTGGGGGCAGTTTTGATGAAAGGAACTTCATCTGACTTTAGCTGCATGGGACGGATCACGTCGCCTTCGAACACGCAAATATGGGATTTTCAAAAATTGTACTTCCTCGCCAAACAATCCCTCAACAGTATACATTTTCAGCGTTGTAGCCGTTGGTTTTGTTCCATATGCATTCACACAATGGGATAATATTTAGTTAAATTTGCCAGTGATACAACGGAGAATTGTGTAGTGCATCTGGACCGGTCGCACATGGTCATCTTTGAGCGGGAACCCATAGTCGAGTTGTCGGAGTTTTGCTTCGTCACAACGTGCCAACTATTATTCGATCAACAAACTTTATTTATTTGAAAGGAAAACATGTTTCTCTTGCACTAAAAAATAACGAATATTTCAGGAATCTCTCTTTTTTATGGGGCGAGTTTAATTTCTGTTTCATTTGACCCAGTTGCGAAGTTTGCACGGGTAATATTATTAGCCTATTCACCACAAAAAGACCAAAAATCTCCGTCTCCGCGATAGAATTACGTTTTGTTTGCAGTCAGATCAACACTAAAAACGAATGGTTTTTACTTTTACGTTTCACCCTGAAATTGTCGCAAGTACTGGTCTCGAGGGATTAATGTATTGATATTTTATGTGGTCTGAAATCTCAATCACTGGTCATTACGGTGGAGTCACTCGGCACAGTATTTGCGATTGCATACCGGTTGCACTGCTAATTAAGTCTCGTTTTTCCCCAACACTTGTAGTAGCAGTGGTCAGTGATTAAGTCCAGTGGATCCACAGTGGGTTTTAATCCTCTACACTTTATGTCACCTCCACAGTGACGGTGTTTTTGTTACGACCCACCTTGAACGTACTGTATGCACAAATCACTAGCAGCGTAACTCAGGGATCTGTCTTTGGGCTGATCCTCTTTCTAATCTATATCAATGATTCTGGCCATGCGACAGATTTAAATCTATCTTCTCTCGTTTGCTGATGACACAACACTGTATACATCTGATCACGACATTGATGCAAACGACGAACTTCAAAACGTACAGCCATAGTGCAAAGCAAACAATCTACGTTTGAATGCTTCAAAAAACAAATATATAGTAATTAATCCCCCTTTCTCTAGTCCCTCAACAGACAGACAAATAAACAAATTACAGGAACAGTTGACTCTGGTTCTTTGAAGTTCTTAGAGATTAATATAGACAGTAAACTCAGCTATAAATACCATATCTCTATGTTGTGTTCTAAAGTCGCAAGAGTAAATTAAGTAATTAATAAAGTTAAAAATAGTTTGTCCCGTAAAGCACTACTATCCTTATACTATACACTAGTACACCGTCATATGTTATATGGCATCCAAATCTGGGACCATTCAAAATTCACCAATAATCTGTTTTTAATGCAAAAACGGGCTGTCCGTATCATAAATAACAAAAAATATAATTCCCATGCTGACCCTTTACTTTTCAAAGATAGAATTCTGAAAGTACCCGATCTACGCAGGGTCAGTCTATTAATGTTTACTCATGATTGGATAAATAACACTCTACCGTCTAGTTTTCAAAATTATTTTACTCTCAACGCAAGACAATCAGGCATAAGTACAGTTAAAACTAGAAGTCCTGTCACGAACTGAGCGCTTATCTAGGCTTAATTGCGCGTAGGAATTGCGCGCTCTTGCCACATCGAATGGCATCCAAAGCACGGCAGATTCTTCTGGTCACTCATAGCAAACTCAGTCAATGTTTCTACCAATGGACCTCCGGGTTACCCGGAGGTCCATTGGTTGAAATATTGCTTGTGCACAGGCCATGTGGACAGAATTTAATAGTCTTACGATTGTCATAACGCGTAGATTAATGCGCTGATATACGTGCTACTTGTGCGTATTTCATGACAGTACTTCTAGTTTTAACTGTATCAGACATTCTGAGCAGCTCTTGAGCTCCAAATGCAGGGCGAACTCAATTCAAGAACTACCAACGAATTTATTTCCTAGAGTTTGGAATGGGCTGTGCGAGGGAACACGAAAAATAACAAATAGATACCAATTTAAGAAAGTAATAACTCATCAGCTAATTGAGTCATAGGATACTGCAATCTCTTGTACTAAACGTTTCTGCAATGACTGTAGGTCCGACCTCACCGACAATGATAGAGGATAGTTAGACACCCAAATTCACATAACTAGGGCGGAAAAATATAATGTTTCCTATGTAACTGGATCTATCATGCTGCCCTTTTCAGATGATGATGGGTTTATCTTACTTGATAGACTTTGTTGCATGTTCATCTATCATGTGTGAAGACTCCTTGTCTCTAGAATAACAGTGGGTATAAGCTGCATTTCGTCCATGGTGCTTCACTATCCACAGTCAGATATACATTTATTACCTGCTTCTTCTACTAAGTCCCCATCTACAGCAACACTAAACCATGCGGAAAATGACAAATCTGTTCCGCATAGAACAGAAATATTTTACGGGCTTTGTTTCTAAGTAATGGATATATCACTATTTTGTGTACTATATGGGTAAATAAATGTACAGTTGTGCAGGTGTCCGGAGATATTTTGGACGAGGCGAAGCCGAGTCCAAATATTGGAGGACACCTGCACAACTGTACAATTATTTACCCATATAGTACACAAAATAGTGATATATGTGATTTAATCCACAGCCCCTCAATGTTAACAAAAGTCAAAAAAATTATATTTTAGAAAGTTTGACACGAGTAA
Source organism: Pictodentalium vernedei (assembly GCA_031216915.1). Taxonomy (NCBI): domain Eukaryota; kingdom Metazoa; phylum Mollusca; class Scaphopoda; order Dentaliida; family Dentaliidae; genus Pictodentalium; species Pictodentalium vernedei. The sequence goes on from CM062291.1 coordinate 463,779,250, forward strand.
AACCACATTTTAAAACACCTTTTGCTTGCTCTACCCCCGAAAAACAAAATGGGCATAACCCATTGTTTGCTTGCTAGAAAGTCTATTGAAGTTATGACACGCATCAGGAGTTCAGATATTGTGAATAGATCTGTGGCTTCGAAGTGAACTCACATCATGACGTAATTTGTTCTCCCGCTAATATAATGTCTCAGCTCAAGGGTGGAACACTTATTCAATCCCTCATCGAAAGTGCGGCAGATAAATTTAATAATCGTTCATTTTTAAAGCATTTGGAAGAATAATTCTTTTTTTTATCTGAAGAAGAGGTTCGCTTTCCCTCAGGGGTGGCGGGTGGTGGTGCCTGATTGCCGTCTTAATATTTGAAAAAGGGCGTTTTTTTAGGTATTTATTTATTTATGGTGTTTAAGGTCACTTTTCTGCAGCTATGGCTAATTGTGACCGCAAAAAGGTGTAAAGTCAAGTTCAGCCAATCGTTTACACCCATGCTGCCCATTTTAGGGGACTTCTACCCCGGGCACTGGTGACCAGGTCCTATTTTACCAGTAAAACTGAACTTGTTTACCACAGAAAACAAGCACTGCTTCACTTCCGAGGTTTCCACAGGAGTCCTTTTTAGGTTACCGGGGCTGTTGGTTATTAAAAGCAACAAAAAATTAAAAAGTACATTACAATTTGGACACGATGCACACTCAATTCAGTAGCTCTGTCGAGAAAAGCTTGTCGATAATTCATGTGTTAGAAAGTTTTTCACACATCCTTTACAGCATCTTTGCTTTTGAATGGTTATGATTACAGTACCGTGACAATCGTACAAATATCTAGTTATTGGGACTGTTTCAAAACCGTCCCAATATCCAGATATTGGTACTGTTTTACTGAGCTGTTCTCATCAAAACCGTACTTGGTGTGATTTTATAGGGCTTGTTTTCATGACAGAGAACAAAACAAATATTAGGTAGCTATGTTTATAAAGAAGCGACATTTCACTAGGATTTTCTACAAATCGTGCGCCGCAATTACAATTTAAATCGCTGGCGATAGTTAAAAATCGTCCCTTGATTTCCAATGTGTTCTATGTGCCTGCTGGCAGGGTGGGTGGGTGGGTGGGTGGGCGGGTGGGTGTGCCTGCTGGCACATAGAACACATTGGAACTCAGGGGACGAAATAGTACCACGTGTTTCCCTCGCAAATTTGGTTGGCGATAAAATGTGTTGTTTTAGTTGATAGTTCTCAAGTGAATTGCTGAGTGTCCTTCTGGTAATTGTTGTTATAGAAGTGAAGGCGTGTAATAAACACAGAACGACACGCGTGCCGCCTCTCGTTCTATCCTTCTGCACTGGCACTCGTGCCATATCGATTATCGCATTCACACGCGTGTGTCGTTCTGTGTATTTCTTGCTATGCCCGTTGATTGATGAGTAGGTAGCTGTCAAAATAAACAAACCAATAACCAAATAAAAATTCAACAATTTTTAATACGAGACGTTAATAATTGATAATTTTCCAATCTCTGGATCTCAGCTCAAAATATCCACTCTTCTCCCTTGATACTACTGCAGGTAGTAATAAGAAAACAACAAAAGACAGACAATCGGTGGAATGGGTGGGTATCATCAGCTTCACCCTTTCTTTTTGGCCACAAACTCCAGTTACTTCCGCATCTAGATCATGTTACACTTACTCTTACCTAACCTAATGGTTAATTATTATAATAATATATCATAATATAATTATTATAGTCGTTAATTATACTATGCAGAGAATTCCTATTCATGTTTTAGTACTCTCACATTTCCTACTTCGGAAATATGGTCCTTTGGTGGAGAGTACAACTCTGGGAATATAACGGTAGCAATTTATGTGCCATGTTCCCTAGGTTGGAGGGTGAAGAATTCTAAACCCATGTAAAACGCTTTTTAGTTAGCGTCAATGAGCCCGAGTTACATAAAGGGTTAAATATAATCGTCAATAATCTAGTTAATCAACCCTCACAATCTGCATCGGTATAATAATAATATAATAACACTTTGGCCGGCCGCTGATTTGTCGCGGTTCTCGGATGAGAAGGCGTTGATTACCCCTGTACTCCCAACTGCCTCCCTATTCCCCCGCTTCGTCTCACCTCCAAGCACTCGGAGACGAACTGCTTGATGACATCCCTTGCCCCATTCTTCCCAATCTCTCCGATTAGCATACTAACCCCCTGCTTTGAGTCTCCCACTAACCACATGCCCTTCATTATCCCATCCCACTTCCCCATTACACTCCCAGTGAATCTTATTCTGTAGACTAACCTGAATTGATGCCACGTGCTAACTACGGGAGGCAGTTATCCGCAGTTAAGTTCTATTACAAAAGTAATCAAATACTTCGTTTTGTACACATGCTTGTGTATGAGTCGGCAGGAAGACAGCCAATCTGGCTATGCCTTCTCCTTGCAATGTACACAACTTCATTTTTCATTATATCTATATATAAATTCAATATATTGATGTACCATCTTCATTGTATTCAACTGTTTATATTGCAAAATAAATATTCACTCATTCATTCATGGGATATTATATCCACTTCGGTTGAAAAACCAACGGATGCTTATTATGTCAAAACATATGGGAAGTATGAGGTTTAAACCTCTTGAATTAAAAACAAGTCTTGACTCCAGTATTCAAGTGCGAATCTGCCAAGCGTGTGCATCAAGCATTTCTTTTTTACAATATATGATGGCCCAGAGAGGTTCCGTTGTTTGTCTCTCTCTAGCAGCTGTCCCAGTATAATAATTACACTCTGCTTCCATCCTCTGTTAACTCCTTACCCAACGTAACGGCCAAAACCGCCCAGCGCTATTCTCGAAAATCGGCAGTTAATTTTCATTATTTTTCATTTTTGTCTCAAAAACATAAGTTATGACCCCTCATTGGAACGAGCTCGTCGAGCTCGTTCCAATGAGGAGTTACAACCTATGTTTTTGAGGCAAAAAATTTTTAAAAAATCTTTGTCCAAGAATTTTTTTTTTTGCAAGTGTCGTCTGTTGTTCATGTTAGATAAAGGGTGCTGCAAGTACTGCAAAGCATCTGCCTATTATACTTAGTTTACATTTTTTGCAAGTTATCAGTGTCCGTATATTTCTTATATTTTACGCAATACAATTTTTCTTTGTTAATTTTATTTTCATTTATTTTTATTTATTTTTTTTTTTTTATTACTTTCTTATATCATATAACATCACCATTTTTATTTTAAACCTGTCACTGATTCTGGATCTTTTTATTTTCCCAAGAGTTTACGAAAAAATTCTCTGTCTTCTTTTCTATCCTTTTCTATCAGATTATGTTTCATCTCTTCTTTGAGAATCTGACAAGACTTTATTCTTATACCTACTTTCAACATGTCGAAAGTATCCTTTTCATCGATAATGTAGCGATAATCTCGAAAGGGAATCATTCCGTCCTTCCTAAAAGCTGATATCATGTTACTTATGGAATGATTTTCACAACGGCCAACACTTTGAACTTTTCATGTTTCTCGGCCTTCAACACGATAATTGTTTACTCAGGAATTTTCCGACCGTGCTGAAGAATCCGGTCGCGAGAGCAACGCCCTCTATCGCCAACACGGCTGGAATGGTGCCCACGGTCGATAAGAGAATCATGTCAGCAGCACTCACACCCAAGGACACGGTGATGAGAGTCAGCTCCAGTCCGTCAAAACAATTTAGTCATTCACACATACTTCTAATTGAGCGATTTATGTTAATAATTATTGAGTTATTTTCTCCCAGAATTTTCATGAGGTTGATTCTTATATGTAATTCGTCCACGTTTGTCATAACGTCGCCTGAGTACTAGAATGTTCTATGTCCCATAGGGGAGATAATACATAGTCCCATAGGGGAGATAATACATAGTCCCATAGGGGAGATAATGCATAGTCCCATAGGGGACATAGAACATTCTAGCACCCAGGCGACGATACACCAACAACAGATTATGTCGGTAGAATGATAGTTTTCTGAGATATAATTGTTTTGTTACAGTTTATTGGAGAATACTTATGGGCACTTATTTAGCTCAAATTTTCCACACATTTAGAGCATAATATGATACACCACAATCACCACTCAAATCTTTCAACATTAACCCCCCACTGGCCAAAAATGACATGAATATAGATTTTTTTCTTCAAAATTAACCAAATTCAAGGGCAAATCTCTCTAATGACAAGGTTCTGGTAACAATTATTTTGGTTTGGGTAGATGCAACAATAATTGCGGAAGACAGTTACTGTTTACTTTTTAATCTCAGATTTAACCCTCAAGCACAATGAAGGCGAGTATAAGAGTACCGTTTTGAAATGCCAAAATTAGCCAAATTTTGTTGCTTTTTCTATTATTTGGGAAAGGGTTAATGTCAAACACTTTTCATGTACGTATTCACGATTGACTACCGAGCATATTTGCTGTTGTAAGTTTGGTTTAAAGTTTAACCCTATCCCATTCTGGTTGCATAAAGGTAGGTACTGTCCAAACAACCTCCATTTTTTTCAGAATTTGTAAGTTTAGGTGGCGATTTACTCTATTTTTAATTGCTGGAGATCTGAATGTTTTCTGTAGCTGCTTGCAGCAGTCAAAGTATGACAAATTTTGTTCTATATGTTATTATTAAAAGTTTAACCCTTGGCAGATTTTAGACTTCCCATAAGGGTACTGTCGGAATAATTGTTATTTTCGCCAAATTCAAGGACAAATTTCTCTAATTACAAGGTAGTTGTTACAATTATTTTGGTATGGCTAGATGCAACAATGATTGTGGAAGAAAGTTACTGTTTACTTCTTAATCTCAGATTTAACCCTCAAGCACAATGAGGGCGAGAATAAGAGTACCGTTTGAAAATGCCAAAATTAGTCATCTTTGCTTGCTTTTTCTATCATTTTGGAAAGGGTTAATTTCAAAAACTTTTCATGTACGTATTCACAATTGACTACCGAGCATATTTGCTGTTGTAAGTTTGGTTGTAAAGTTTAACCCTGTCCCATTCTGGTTGCTGAAACTCTCCAGTGAACTGTGAATGGACTGATCTCCAAATAGAGCTAGAACTTTGACCATCTGTATTAATGAAACTGTAGGTTCTCACAGTTATGAAGGTTTTCCAATACCTAGCGCACATATAGTTAAAAATAATTGATTTATTTTCTCTCATAATTTTCATGAGGTAGATTTTGATATGTAATTCTTCCACGATGTCATAAAACAATAATAACAGATTATATCGGTGGAATGATAGTTTTCTGAGATAGAACTGTACTGTTCCAGTTCATTGGAGAGTGCTTTTGGGCACTCTCCAATGAACTGGAACAAAACAGTTCAGCAACGTCGTTAGCAACAAAACAGTTCAGCAACGTCGTCAGCAACGTTGCTCAAAGTGTGATGTTATGAAGGTTTTCCCAGTATCTAGCCAGCAGATGGTCAATAATAATATGATAGTTTGAGAAATACTGTTTTGTTGCTGTTCCTTGGAGACTGTTCATGAGCACTCTTCAGTGAACTGTGAATGAACAGATTTTCAAACATGATATTGGAACCTAGGGATCTGCGAATCACAACTTTCTTTTCGAATCGAATCTCGAATCGAATCATGTCTCTGATATCGACATCGAATCGAATCCCGAATCGAATTTTAAAAGACAAGTTATTTCATATTGCATCAAACGGAAGTTACGGAACACTGTGATTACCCTTACTCGACGGAGTGAACACCTTAAACACCAATAACTAAATATTCTCTGTAGCACCGTCGCTGAGACAGCTAGGCCTATTGTCCATAGTTTTAGTTTTTGAAGGCCTAACTTGTTACTATTCACGTTCTTAAGAACGCGAATAGTAACAAGTTAAGCCTTCAAAAACCAAAACTATGGATAATGTCCTGGGCCAAATTCACACCTTACCTAACAATTAAACATTGTCAGTTACTCATATAAATAGGAATTGAGCCTACATGAATGAATTTTCTAATGACAGTTTTATCCTATTTTTGTTGGAAATGTAACAAATTGAAGTTAGTACGAGAGATTCGAAAAAATCGAATCCTGAGACTGATTCGGGATCGATCTCGAAGCATATATATGGTATCGATATCGAATCGAATCTCGAATATTCGCAGGACCCTATTGGAACCCTAAACTTTTCTATTGGTGTAATAAAAGTTTTCCCAGTATCCTTTACATTAGCACACGGGGTGTGTGATGAAAGCCTTCGCAGCATTTTGTCGGTAGATGTTTATTGATAATTTACCAATCTTCAGTTAGAATTTCATAAGGCCGGTATGCACATCATAAATGTTGTCATATAACAATGGCATATTAAATTAGTAGAACAATATTTGTTTGAAAAGAACTGTTTTGTTAAAGTTTGTTGGAAAGTTCTCGTGAGCACTCTCCGGTGAACTGTGAATAAACAGATATTCCAACAGATATTGAAATGTTGGCGAGTATTAATGTGTGCTCTCCAGTGAACTGTGACTGAACAAATAATCCAACAAATATTGAAACTATGACCGTTGGTATTAGTGTAATAGAAGTCTCCGCCAGCTTTTCAGCACCTTTGCACATGTTATGGTATTGAAAAAAAAATGTTTTACCCGCACCTAGCCAGCAGATGGTTAATGAAAATTTATTTACATTCTCTGGGAAATTTACGAGGTAGAAGTATCCGGCCAGCAGATGATCAATGGTAAATTATTTTGCCCTCTTTCATACAGTTAAAACTAGAAGTCCTGTCACGAAATGCGCACACATATCACGTTGATCTGCGCGTTAATGTACGCGTTATGGCCATAGTAAATCTATCAAATTCTGTACATATGTATGGCCTGTGCACAAGCAATGTTTCAGCCAATGGACCTCCGGGTAACCCGGAGGTCCATTGGCAGAAACATTGCATGTGTTTGCTATGAGTAACCAGGAGAACCTGCCGCGATTTGGATGCCATTCGATATGGCAATTGCGCGCAATTCCAACGCGCAATTAAAACTAGATAAGCGCACTATTCGTGACAGGACTTCTAGTTTTAACTGTAAATGTAAAAGGTAAATTTTTCTCTGGTATTTTAGTCATAAAACAATAACATATTATATGTGTAGAATAGTAGTTTGTTGTTTTCTGACAGTTTATGGGGAAATGCTAATGCCAACCCCCACCCCCACTAGGGACCTGAGAATATTCGAGATTCGATTCGATATCGATACCATACGTATGCTTCGAGATCGACCCCGAATCAGTCTCAGGATTCGATTTTTTCGAATCTCTCGTACTAACTTCAATTTGTTACATTTCCAACAAAAATAGGATAAAACTGTCAACAGAAAATTCATTCATGTAGGCTCAGTTCCTATTTATTTGAGTAATTGACAATGTTCAATGGCTAGGTAAGGTGTGAATTTGGCCCAGAACATTATCCATAGTTTTGGTTTTTGAAGGCTTAACTTGTTACTATTCACGTTCTTAAGAACGTGAATAGTAACAAGCTAGGCCTTCAAAAACTAAAACTATGGACAATAGGCCTAGCTGTTTCAGCGACGGTGCTACAGAGAATATTTAGTTATTGGTGTTTAAGGTGTTCACTCCGTCGCGTAAGGGTCATCACAGTGTTCCGTAACTTCCGTTTGATGCAATATGAAATAACTTGTCTATTAAGATTCGATTCGGGATTCGATTTGATGTCGATATCAGAGACACGATTCGATTGGAGATTCGATTCGAAAAGAAATTTGTGATTTGCAGATCCCTAACCCCCACCCCCCACTGAAGTATGAATCAACAGACATTCAATCCTTGACTCTTTGTATGGGGGCATAATAGGCATTTTTTCCATGTGTTAATACCTTTTCACATTGTGCCTGCTGCTCGAAGTGTTTTTTTTTGTTTTGTTTTTTTTTGTTTTTTTATCCTGATGGTCAATGATAATTTATTTACCATTGTTCCGGAAATCCCCGTGGCTGGTATACAACTTATCCATGTTGTCACAAAATAGATGCCATCTCATATTTGTTGAATGATAGTGTAATGGGTTTGGCCGATAGTACCTTTTCATAACAGCAGTTGATTTGGGTCTTCTATGGCTTCCGTTCATTTCTATCAACAGCAGTTGAATTATTGTCTCTCATTGGTTCAAGCCAAATGTTGTTCTTCTGTTATCCCATTCGCTAATGTGAAAACGAGGGATCAATCAGCACCTCGTAATTTTAAAAAAAATTCGTCTGTAAAACCCTATATAAGAGCATGTTCGCTCAGTATATGGGCCCCCATGCTTATTGTGACAACTAAAGCTCTAATCCAGCTGCGTCATACAAGAGCGGTATAACCTTATTTTAAGGTTAGTTATGGGTGTTCTATTACCAGTAAAATGGTAACCGTTTGGCGTCCCGACTAAATCGGCCCGTTGGAACTCGACCCTTTTGGTAGAGTAGAAAACGAACAAATGCTAGACGTGCGCTTTTTTTTCGCTGCACTAAGCTCGGCCCCAGGAAGAGACAACGTTTTACGCTGGCTCTTCCAGAGGCAGTGCTTAAGGAAGTTGAACAACCCCCTGCCTTTGTAGGATGCCTGAAGTTATAATGGACTGAGAGAAGTCCAATGTTTTGGCCAAACAATCCAATTTTGTGTAGGAAGAAACATCTTTCCTAGAGGTCAAAATATTATGATGAAATAGGGGCCCGTGGGTTTTTTTTTTCATCTTTCATATTTTCATATTCATTTTTCATTCTTTGTTTTTTCATAATAAAACCATGTTACTTGAAGTTTGTGTGTCCATTTGTCTTTGCAACATCAAACCCCAAATCCCACGAATCTATTTTAAACAGGAGATTTGCACCTAGGGTCTTAGTTAATGACACCCACGCTTCCTGTTACATCTTTGGCGAGGCTACCAGAATTTGGGTAATTTGATGTTTTAAAATGGAAAGTTTTGATCAGAATGAATTGGGTCCTGGTGAGAGTAGGATTTCAGTTGTGCAGGGTTTTCTGATGACAGCTTGTTCAGTAACCAATGTAGTGCATCTTCCACAAATGAGTTCAAGGTTGGAAACCAATAGCAGGGTTAGTTGTGGGTTACCGAGTTTGTGCAGTACACCCACATATACCCAGGCAGGTGGGTTTAGTGTTCTTGAATGCAATGTGTATGGAACCTTCGAGAAAAGTTTAATTCAAACTGATCAAGCAATTTCGAATTGCAATGATTTTGAGAGGCAATTGTCCCCGGGACAGCAAAGTGACAAAGACTTGTGGAATACTGGGTTTTGTAATAGGAATGATTCTAATGTTTGTCATCAGTCTGGTAGAGAATATCCTGTGCATAGGGAACAAACTAGGGACTTGTTTAAAACTTCTGTTAGTGACAGAGAGATTGAGTTTCAACTACAAAAAAGTCAGCTCTTTAGACAGCAAGGTTCGACAATTCCCAAAGTTATAGAAGGTATAGAAAATTTCAACTTGGAGGGTTTAAAAGTTAATTATCCCACTCCTAACGCCAGTTTTTCTGGGGTTGTGAGTGGTATGAATTTGTATGGTTCTAGTAAAGACTCAGGTACAACCTTGCCAAGGTCAAACGTTCACTTTCAAAAGGAGGCCTATCTTATTCCTCCAACAGCCTACTACTCTGAACAAGATAGTTTACTGCAGCAAAGGTCATATCCTCATGGGGATTTGCAGTGTTACAGGCCTGATAAGGTAACCCAAGCAGGCCCTCCTCTAGGGAATGATAGTAGTGGCATGACTTTTCAAGTACCACAAGGACACCCTCATCAACAGGTTCCACATAGTTCTGTTTTCTCTGCAGCAGGTTTGAATTTTCAAAATAAAGATAGCTGTAAGTTCACCACCTTGAGGGAACCCAATGAACAAGTTCTATGTTCAGATACATTCAGACAGAGATTTGACAGGGAATTATCACAAACATTTCCACCAAGACATGGTATTTCTGCACATACTTTTCCTTCTGGGAGGCTGGGTCCTTCTTTTAATCAAAGGTGTGCATCACCTGTTAGTTTGTCCAGCAGGCCGGATTTGTCACAAATTGCAGCTGGTGGTTTCCAAAGCACGCCATGGTCTCTTTTTCATTTTCAAGGGCCTTGTCCCGATCGACACTTGAATAGGACAACACCACAACCATCGAACCCCTGGACAGAAAGTAATTCTCCAGGTGATTCTAATGTCTGTAAAGGAGCTCCTCAACATCAGAAAGAGCCTCAGACATATGATGGCCTATCTGATTTTCAGGATTTCTTGATTCATTTTGAACAGGTAGCCATTTGGAATGGGTGGGATGATTCACAGAAAGCTCAGCAACTTTTGATATGTTTACGTGGATCAGCCTAGAAAATATTAAGCGACCTTACCCTTAGCTAAGTGGGTTCTTATTTAAAAGTGAAACGAACTCTCTTACATAGGTTTAACCCCCCCCCCCCCCCCGGACGGGAATCAGCTTACAGAATGGAGTTTAGAAATAGAAAGCGGGAAGATTCTGAATCTTCTGCTGATTTTGGACATGCCTTAAGGCGTCTGGCCAATTCGGCATTTCCTGATATCCCTAGTTCAGCTAAAGAGGCCTATGTGATTGATCAATACATTCATGGTCTTGGAACATATGAATTACGTAAACATGTGCAATTCAATCGACCCAGAACACTGGACAAAGCAATTACCTGTGCTGTTGAATTTGAGGCCTTTGCAGGTTCACAAAATATTGTGAAAAAATATGATTATGCAGAGGCCCAGATATCCACAGTTCAGGGCAAAAAACAATATTCCAATAAGAAAAATGTGACATCTGAAGAGAGTATTATTGAAATAACTCGAGAAGAGTTTCTGAAATTAAATAAATTGTTGGAAGATTCCCTAATTAACAAAGGTAAAAAGAAGTCTAAAAAGTGTTTTAGGTGTGATGAGGATTGGAATCCAAAGCATAAATGTTCCAGCAGAAATGAATCTGAACATAAGCCTGACACAAAACTTCTTCCCGATGAGAGTCAGGGAAAGTAGGAAGGGTCAAGTTTGTGCCCAAAAACTTGACCCCTGAAATGAGTGATAAAAACTCAAAGTTAGGGCAAACGGTGCATCTCTCTGGAATACAACCAAATTGTTTGTTTGTAAAAGTGTGTGTTGAAGGAAAAGAATTGAAATTCTTGATTGATTCTGGTTCGGCAGTGACAATTATTTCTAGTGAAATATTCTCTGTATTGAATGTTTCTCAGGTTAGTTTAAAGCGTGCAACTGTTTCGCTGGTTACTGCTTCTGGAACTGACCTCTCAGTTTTAGGTGAAATGTCGTTACCAATTGAAATTGGCAATAGCATGCTTAAAGAAAATATTGTCATTGCAGAGTTGGAAAACTTAGATGGCATATTAGGAGCAGATATCTTAACTAAATACAAAGGTAAGTGGGATTTTGATAAAGGTGTCTTGAAATTGAATGATGGTGTTGTGAAACTTGTCTCTAAAAATGGTGATTATTGTGCACGAGTTAGGCTGGAAAAGTCTGTCACAATTTTGCCAGACACAGAGAGTGTTGTGGGTGGAGTAGTAGATGGGTCATTTTGCTTGCCTGTAGGGCTAATAGAGCCTACTAGTCTGATAAAGCAAAAAGATTTGCTGATGGCTAGAGCTCTTGTTAAAACTGTTAGTGGAGGTGTAATAATGTCAATAATTAATCTTTCTAGTAGAAAGGTAAACATTAATGGGGATTCTGTTATAGCAAGTATATCTCCTGTGAGTGAAGTTCTAGATGAGGAAGTTCAAGTTCGAGATGAAAGCATAACAGAGTTACCAGAACATTTGCAAAAACTAATTGAAGGGGTGTCAGAAAAGTTAGTACCCACACAAAGAGATAAGATTAAAAAACTACTTATCGAGTTTCAAGATATTTTTGTCAACCCAAGTGGAAAATTAGGAAAAACTGATTTGGTGAAACATAAAATTGATACTGGAGAAGAAAAGCCAATTAAACTACCCCCAAGAAGGGCAGCCCCAGCAAAACGGGAGATAATTGATAAGGAAGTTAACAAAATGCTTGATGATGGCATTGTTGAAACTAGTACTAGTCCTTGGTCATCACCCGCAGTTCTCATATCCCGGAAAGATGGGTCTGCTCGTTTTTGTGTTGATTATCGGGAATTGAATACAGCAACAAGAAAAGATGCTTTCCCTTTGAAGCGCATTGATGACGTTTTAGAAACCTTGGGTGGTGCACAGTGGTTTAGTACATTGGATCTTGCTAGCGGGTACTGGCAAGTGGGCATGGAGGAACAAGACAAACCCAAAACAGCTTTCGTGATGCATAAGGGGGTTATATCAATTCAATGTTATGAGATTTGGGCTCTGTAACGCCCCAGGAACTTTTTCGAGGCTGATGGAATTGGTTTTAGGTGGCCTCCAATGGTCTAGGTGCCTGTGCTACTTGGATGATGTCATAGTCTTTGGTACAACCTTTGAAGTAGCACTTGAAAATCTGAGAGCTGTATTTGAGTGTTTCCGAGGCGCAAATTTAAAGTTAAAACCCAAGAAGTGTAAACTGTTTTCTTCTGAGGTGTCATATTTAGGTCACGTAGTTTCTGATAAGGGTATAAGTTGTGATTCCAGAAAAATTGAAGCAATTCAACAGTGGCTGACCCCCACTTCTATTACTGAAATTAAAAGTTTTCTTGGTTGTGTGGGGTATTACTGTAAGTTCATTTCAAATTTTGCTGCTACAGTTTTTCTTCTTACAAGACTCACAAGAAAACATATTAAGTTTTAGTGGGATACTGATTGTGAGCAGGGGTTTCAAAAGCTCAAACAGCTGTTGACAACTGCTCCTATTTTGACATATCCCACAAATAGTGACTTATTTGTTCTAGACACTGATGCAAGTTCTACTGGACTTGGGGCAGTATTATCTCAAATACAAAATGGTGAGGAAAAAGTGATAGCCTATGCCAGCCACAGTTTAACTAAATCCCAGCGGAACTATTGTACTACCTATAGGGAGTTATTGGCTGTTGTAACATTTTTGAGGCATTTTAAGCATTATTTGTGGGGACAGAAGTTCCTTATCAGAACTGACCATGCCTCACTGATATGGTTAAAAAAATTCAAAGAACCAGAGGGTATGTTAGCCAGCTGGCTCTCCATTGTGGATACCTATAATTTTGACATTCATTATAGAAAGGGCAGCCATCATGGTAATGCTGATGGGCTGTCTCGTAGTGGTAGAAAATGTAAACGAGAAGACTGTCCTTCCTGCCAATATGAAACCGATGGTAATATTTTGCCATCTCATCATGTACCGGGACACCTGTTTTCAGTTAAAAATAATACAGGTGGAGTTTCACCAATTCTGCCTAATAATACTGGAGAGGTTAATACGAATGCTGACCAATCACAGACCAAGTATGATGATGAGCACCAGCAAAGCTGTACTCCAAATTGGGTGGATTTCTGGTCACCTGACTTGCTACGAGACTGGCAAGAGGAGGATTCAGTTTTAAAGCAAATATTTTTGCTGAAGCAAAATCATGTTAGAAAATCACCCAAAAGTGTTCTTGGTGGGTTAGAACATGAAGTTAGAGTGCTCTGTCAGATTTGGGATGTGCTTGAGATGCCTAATGGTATTTTGTATAGGAATTGTGAAAAAAGATCCCCAAGGGAACCCTTACAAACAGATACTGGCACCATTTAAGATGAGAGACTCAATTCTTGATTTCTTTCATAATACCAGGTCTTCAGGTCATTTGGGAAGGGAAAAAACTATTGATTCTGTGAAGAAGCGGTTCTACTGGGTAGGAATGGGAAAGGATGTCAGAAGATGGTGTAATGAGTGTTCTCTCTGTGCAAAACGCAAACCTGGCGTTGGTAAGGCGAGATCACCATTACAACAGGATGTGGTTTCCAAACCCTGGCAACGTATAGCAATTGATATTTTAGGAGGACTTCCTCTCTCACGTGCTGGAAATGAGTACATTATAGTGGTGGGAGATTATTTCTCTAAGTGGACAGAGGCTTTAGCAGTCCCTAACCATAAAGCTGCTACTGTAGCAGATAAAATAGCTACTGAATTATTTGTTCGTTTTGGCCTTCCTGAACAAATTCATACTGATCAAGGGAGAGAATTCGTGTCAGAACTCTTCCAAGCTATTTGTCAAAAATTTGGCGTCGAGAAAACAAAAACGTCTCCGTATAGACCACAGTCAGATGGATTAGTGGAGCGGTTTAACAGGACATTAATACAAATGCTATCCTCATTTGTCAACGATTATCAAGACGATTGGGATGAGCATTTACCATATGTGATGATGGCATATCGTTCCACTATCCATGACAGTACCAAATGTAGTCCAAATTTAATTATGTTTGGCAGAGAAATTAATTGCCCTCTTGATTTAATGGTAGGAAATCCTTTAGGTAATGTAAAGGAAGTCTGCCCTGTTCACTATGTCCATTGGGTACAAAATGCCATGAGAAATTCCTTTGAATTTGTGTTTAACAATCTGGGTAAAGCGGCCTCTCGTCAAAAGAAATATTATGACCATGGTCTCAAACCACGAGAGTTTTGTCGTGGAGACTGGGTGTGGAGATGGTATCCTCCAGCACTTGTTAATAAATTGGGTCAAGGTTGGACGGGACCATATTTAGTGTTGAAAAAGTTATCAATAGTGAACTATGAGATACAAAAATGTGTGGGGTCCGCTCCTTTGGTAATTCATATTGATCATCTTAAACCTTTCACTGGAAAATTCCCTCCTAAAAGTTGGATTTCTGAAAATGAAAAAGTTTCTTCTGAAACTGGAATGAATAATCCTGATGTTACTTGCAGTGAGCAGGATATACAGAGATCATATTCCAGTGAGGAACAGATGGTTTTAAATGAAAATATTGCTCATAGTGCTGGTTCTAAAAACAATCTAAACGACCCTTTAAAGGAAAGTCCTAAAAGGAATAGGCGGGGTCAAGTCATTAGACCTAGAGACATCTATTCTCCATAGTTATTTCTGTAGTTTATTTCTGTACTAGGCTGTCTATTTTTCAAATAAAAGTTAAATCATTGAGAGGCAGGTATCAGTTTTAGTTTATGAACTTGTAAGGTGGAAGCTGAAGATGCCGCCTGCGTCTCAATGATGTGCTGTATTCTTTGGGATTTGGAAACTGATACTGATTCTAGCAAAGTGAAAGCAATTGAGACTGCTGTTTTTCTGAGAGTAAATGTCGCAAGTTGAAGGATCATGACTTGTAAATTACCCAAGTGGATCATCTTTGCCAAAATCCTTAAAGCTACACAAATAAAGAGCACAAATGTCATTAGAATTAAAGGCTTAGTTACCAGAGTCAGTGGAATGCATTATTTAAGTAAATAGTGTTAGTTACCAGTGTAAAGGGCAATATTTACTCGTGTAAAGCATTAATACCCGAGTAAAATGCCCAAGTTACCCGAGTAAGTGCCTAAGTACCAGTGTATGTCGCCTAAAAGACCTCGTAAACGTGTTCTTGTGGTTTAAAATGGAGAATACAGTAATATAAAGGAATAAATGTTGTAATTTTGTTTCACTATGGGGCTTTTCAAAATTGATTGAAATGCTTGATAGCGGGTTGTTGGAGGTAAAGACCATCTAAAGCAGGATTAAGCAATTGTTTTTGCTGTTGCTTGCTGGATATTAGTGTTAATTTCCTGTTTTGTTTCAGTTATGGAAGATCATCTTGAAGTTTTGGTGAGTGAGAGGGAGCTGGAGAAGTTGGACGATGACCATCGACCTGTTTTTCCAGAAGAAGGGATGGTTTGTCAGGTGGTGGGGTGTGTGACACCTATGTAAAAGACGTATGAGCAGTTGAAGGCTCACTGGGATAGCAAACAAAGTTTTCTAGAAATTCAAAACTTCCTTTGTGAACTGTGTGATTTCAAGCATGTTGGCCGAAATCAATTGCAAAGACATTATTGGCGATTCCACCACTTAAGCAAGCAGTTGGCGAAGGAGAAGGCTGATTCGCAGCAAGGAACTGCTGAACAGAACCTACAGTTCATAGATCCTGGAGATGTTCTGATGCCCTGTCGACCAGTTTCTGACCGCAGAGTGGCTTTCAGGGATCAGGTGGCTGCTGATCGCCGCCAGTCAGTTTGTGCAACACAGACAGCACTGCTATCTAACAGAATACAGAATCCACTGACAAGGAGTGATGAGGTGGAAGTGAGGATTTCATCAGATGGAGAGACTTCCTGTACTAGAAGGATGAAGAGACATTGGCACTTACTGGAGATGAACAGACAGAAACAGAAGAGACTACAGAGAGAGAAGACTTTAAAAGTTCAGACGCATTGTTTGAATGGGGTTTAGATTTTGTAATCATGTTCAGTTCATTTCTGATTTTATCACCTCATTAAAAAAAAGCCACAAACAAATAAAGTAACTATTGAATATCATTGTTAATGTCCCCAGTCAACCTGATATATTATCTCTAGTGGGAATGATGCTTAGGTGCATTATTCCTTCAGTAGATGATGTGTTTGGGGGACTGGTGCTTAGTAACTTCTTATATAGATCTATTAGGTCTAATTTATTTCACTTCTTGTGTGTGTATTACTTATACAAATGAGGCATTTGTTTTTTTAGGAGGGGGAAGTGTAATGGGTTTGGCCGATAGTACCTTTTCATAACAGCAGTTGATTTGGGTCTTCTATGGCTTCCGTTCATTTCTATCAACAGCAGTTGAATTATTGTCGTCTCTCATTGATTCAAGCCAAACGTTGTTCTTCTGTTATCCCATTCGCTAATGTGAAAACGAGGGAGCAGTCAGCATCTCGTAATTTTTAAAAAAATTCGCCTGTAAAACCCTATATAAGAGCATGTTCACTCAGTATATGGGCCCCCATGCTTATTGTGACAACTAAAGCTCTAATCCAGCTGCGTCATACAAGAGCGGTATAACCTTATTTTAAGGTTAGTTATGGGTGTTCTATTATCAGTAAAATGGTAACCGTTTAGCGTCCCGACTAAATCGGCCCGTTGGAACTCGACCCTTTTAGTAGAGTAGAAAACGAACAAACGCTAGACGTGCGCTTATTTTTCGCTCCACTAAGCTCGGCCCCGGGAAGAGACAACATTTTACGCTGGCTCTTCCAGAGGCAGTGCTTAAGGAAGTTGAACAACCCCCTGCCTTTGTAGGATGCCTGAAGTTATAATGGACTGAGAGAAGTCCAACGTTTTGGCCAAACAATCCAATTTTGTGTAGGAAGAAACATCTTTCCTAGAGGTCAAAATATTATGATGAAATAGGGGCCCATGGTTTGGTTTTTTTTCATCTTTCATATATTCATCTTCATTTTTCATTCTTTGTTTTTTCATAATAAAACCACGTTAGTTGAAGTTTGTGTGTCCATTTGTCTTTGCAACATCAAACCCCAAATCCCACGAATCTATTTTAAACAGGAGATTTGCCCCTAGGGTCTTAGTTAATGACACCCACGCTTCCTGCTACAGTAGTTTTGTAAACAAAAAATCTTTGCATGCGTCGTGTAATGTTATTATTTTGATCGTGTTTATTCTCTTTCCATTGTACCCATATTTTGATCGAACTGTAATGTTTATGTGCATCTGTTTTTCGAAATAAAATATTT
The DNA here is from genome assembly GCA_031216915.1 of Pictodentalium vernedei. Taxonomy (NCBI): domain Eukaryota; kingdom Metazoa; phylum Mollusca; class Scaphopoda; order Dentaliida; family Dentaliidae; genus Pictodentalium; species Pictodentalium vernedei. The sequence continues at coordinate 463,796,882 of CM062291.1, forward strand.
CGAGAAGCAGCTCTTGCCCAAACAATTTGTAGCTCATGTGTAAATACCAGACAACGTAGACAACATAGCTGCAAGATAATCATGGTTTGGCAAGCTTTGATTATACAAATACATGAGAATAATTGAATGTTTGGCCCGACAGGCTTTAAGGATCACTTTCACACTTTTAACATTTCGTCGCCTGAGTGCCAGAATGTTCTATGTCCCCTGTGGGACATAGAACATTCTGGCCTCAGGCGACGATTTATTGCTGGAAAGGTCTTCCTAAAATATATTTCTCTGTGGAAAAGTCTATTATTTCACAGCGTATATTTATGAATGATACTATTCACGGGTAATATACGTATATTCGACAGTTAATTGTATTCTTTGAAGTTGCAAACGACTTCACTGGAAATTGAGGGCTAATGATGATTGTTTAACGTCTATAATTGTTTCTCATGTTTCTCATCCTTTAATAATTGGTCTGTTGATTTACAATGCCCATATCAACAGCAAAGACAAAATCAAAACGCCGAATGTACTTTGTAGTTGTTAGAGGGTCCAGTGCAGGCGTAAACTCGAGAGTTTTTAATGCGCTGTCTGGTTGCCCCCCCTCCCCCCCCCCCCCCCCCCGCAATTGAATCCTCATCATGTTAATTGACCAATGCTGGTTTCTATGGCCCCCAAATCCTATCTTTGCTGAAATGTGTATGTAATCTATGCTAGGAATATTGACAATATTGATTTTATTTCTGACACTGCACCATCCCAATTACCACTTACGTTTCAAACGAAACGATACCCATCAAATTTTTCAATTTACATTTTGCTGTTCTGTTTACAATGTTTTTGCACTGAAACTGATCTGAGAGATTTGCCACATTTGTCTTACAATAGAATGCACACCTTGAAAGACCACTTCCCACGAACTCGTATTGCCTGTATACTGATAGCACCTAATGGATGACAACATATCGACTTATCGCGCGAGGATTGGGCTTTTAAGGGGTTGGAGGCAGAAATAAATCATTTTTTAATCCCAATATCGTTCTGCTTGTGACGCTTTTATGCACGGTTGGACATCGAGGATTAAGTATAAAGATTTTTATGCATCTCTTTACAAGTGGGGATATTGAAGTTAATCCTGGGGAAATGCAGATTGTTCATATCAATGTTAGAGGTCTCCGCAACAAAACCGATATAATAAGCGCCGAATCAGGAGGGGGTGGGGGCACCAAAAATTTGCAAGACGTACGTGGGGGTGGGTGGGTCTCTTGAGTGCGCCAAAAATGTGCATTTCCAACTTGTGCAATTTTTTTAATTTTTTAAAAATACAATAGAATACTCTTAATTGAATATCCATTTTGCCAGTGAAAATTATTCATTTAACAGGAGTATAGAATTAATAGGGATTTGATCAGTTTCATGTGTTCTGGAGGTAAACTGAGCATTTATTCTATTATATCTTGTTTGACAGAGCTCATAGATCTCTGTCAAACAAGATGAAATAAAATAAATGCCTGTATTGCATGTAGTGAAGCCAAAAAGGTTGATAAATAAGGGGAATTTGGTGCGTGTCACAGTAATTTTTTCGACATATTACAAAAAATATATACAATTAACAGGAGTTTACTCTACAACCCATATGAAATTAACAGACCAAATTTGTACTGAAGATATGGTAAATGATTTTGTGTTTGAAAATTATATTCAATTAACAGGGATATACAATTAAGAGATATACAATTAAGTGGGCTCGACTGTATATCAATATATCAGCTAATATATACCACCATTTGTGTTTCAAACCTTAAAGATGATGTTGTACATCACACTCTTAACATAAATACAACATCAGGAGGCTTTATATGTGAGAATATTGGGCTTAATCTGGGAAAATGTCACACGTTGGTAGGAAAGTAGCAAACACCTGAGAATACTGACAGAACAATTCAAATGAAAATTTGTTCTCGTATATGTACACCTGCTCTGGCCAAGCCTGATAATGAACAGCTTGTTAATTGTAGATTGGGGCCCACAGCAGCCCACAGAGGTTTAAATTGGTGGTACCAGTTTAAGAACATTATGAAATCCCCCTAAAGACAGCTGTGCCTACTAAGTTTATAAGTTTATTTTGGATTTTAATGGGAGAGTGGGGGGGGGGGGGTGTCTGAGAACGGTAGTAGAAAATTTGCACGTAGGGGTGGGTCGGTGTAAAAGGAAGCTGAATAAAAAAATAGGACGTCCTATTCGCATGGATCGAGGAGAGGGGTCGGGGGGGGGGGGGGGGTGACCGTTTATATTAAGTCTTACATAGTTTGGAAACGTCGATATGATCTTGAAATACCAGGCTTAGAATTAATCTGAACAGAACTGCGAAGTCAGAACCAGACATTTATACTGTACTGGTAGTTGTATACAGTCCCCCCTCCCCCCCCCCCCCCCCCCCCCCCACTGGCAATAATTATTACTGGAGTCTTATTGATGAATCTATCCAAAAGGCAAGGAATGATATGTCGCTGAAATGTGTGATTGTTGGTGACTTCAATTTTGACTGTCTCAACAATACACACCCAAGGATCAGGCAGCTGGAAACGATTACAGCCTATCTCAAATTGTCAAAGACCCCATGCGAGTAACTGAACACTCTTGCAGTCTACTTGATCTAATTTTAGTAACGTGTCCAATGCTAGCTGAAAATTGTTCTGTTATTCCTCCCTTCTGTAGTGATCACCATGCTACTGCTGTTACAATACAATTCCCAAAAAGTAAAACTGCCTGCTTTAAAAGACAAATTTGGGATTATAGTAATATGGACTAGTAATATGGATATAAACGGATTACGGGCACATTTTGCTCAAACTACGTGGGAAGACTTTTTTACTGAAAACGTAAATGATACCACAGAGAACCTTACATCATACATATATATCCTTGAATCAGCTAAAAACTACATACCAAACAAAACCATTATAGTACGTCCGAATGATAAAGCATGGATGAACTCAACGATCTGAAAAATGATGAGAGTGCGTGATCGATCACACAAAAAAGCCAATCAGACAAATAGGACAGAGGACTGGGTTAGATTTAGGCATGACAGAAACGAAACCACATCATTCATACAAACAGCCAAAGCGGAATACGGTATTAAAACTGAAACTTATGTGTCATCTGGTAACTTTGGCAGTAAACACTGGTGGGGGACAATAAATCTTTCTCTAAAGAGTACAATCTATCGCATGAACTCTTCCCGCCACTTGAAGAAAATGGGGAAATAATTAGTGATGTGATATCGATTGCAGACGTATTAAATACGTATTTTGCTAGTCAAGCTAACTCAGTTGGTGACAAAGAATTACCACCCATTCCACATTGTGAAATGAGTCTCGAATTCATAGTAATTTCCAAAGAGGAAGTCATGTCAATTATTAGTAATTTAGACCCCCAGAAAGCTAGTGGGCCAGATTTAATTAACTTATCTTTTTAATCTGTCCTTAGCACGTAATGAGTTCCCAGATTTATGGAAGATGGCTCGTGTTGTGCCTATTCATAAGAAATTATCCGTAAATGACAAGGCAAACTATCGGTCAGTCTCTCTAACAAGTTCTGTCAGTAAAATTCTAGAAAAAGTAATTTTCAGACGCATTTTGTCCTTCTTGGTTGAAAACGGATTGTTAACACCCTTACAATCAGGCTTCATTCCGGGTGACAGTACAATTTACCAACTCATAGCTATTGATAACTATATTGCCAGCAATATGGACATCAATAAAGAAGTCAGAATGGTATTCTGTGATATAAGGCTTTCGATAGAGTATGGCACGACGGATTAATTCATAAATTAGACTCTATTGGAATAAGAGGTAACCTACTCACGTGATTTAAAAGCTACCTAACAAAATCGCTCCCAGCATGTAGTTGTAAATGGTGAGAAATCCAAAAATCAAATCATGAAAGCTGGTGTGCCACAAGGATCCGTTTTAGGCCCTCTTCTGTTTAATATCTACATAAATAACATTGTTAAAGATATTATGTCTAATATTAGACTTTATGCCGATGGTACTACACTTTATCTAGTAATCGAAGATGCAAACTTAGCAGCAGAAGTTTTGAATAATGACCTGAAAAAAATTGCTCAGTGGTCGAACACATGGCAGGTCTTATTTAATCCACTAAAGATTAATTATGCCGATGTTATATGGGATGGTTGCACGGAGACCAAATCGACACTCCTAGAAAATCTGCACTTGGGTGCTCTACGAACTATAATAGGGGTAACTAGGGGAACAAGTAATCACCTTATTTATAGGGAATCGAGTTTCATCCCTCTCAAAGAGCGCAGAAGACGTCACAAATTTGTAGCTCTGTATAAAATCATGTTCACAAACGTGCCAAACTACATTAGGCTGCTCATTCGGCGACCTGTATCAGAATTGACCTATTACCGTTAAGATCTTCAAACTCACTAAGGGAAATTAAATGCAACACTAATAGGTTCTCTAACTCGTTTCTACCATCAGCGGTAAAACTTTGGAATGACCTACACGCAGACGTGCAGAAAGGTACTTCCTAGACATATTTAAGAAGAAACTTGCAATTAGCGACAATGTCGTTCCTGGGTTTTATTATGTGGGTGGCAGAAGGGAACAAATCTTCCACACAAAGCTGCGTTTAAATTGTAGTGATTTAAACGGACACAAATTTGATAGATTTATAAGTGATAATGCTTCTTGTAGCTGTGGCCATTTATATGAAGACACTGAACACTATTTATTATTGTGTCCTCTATATACAGAACAAAGAAATTCGTTTCTAACAAAAAAATAGGCCACACCAATAATATCACTCTAATGTTATATGGTAATCCAGAGAAAACTGCTTTGGAAAATGCTAATATATTCAGTGCGGTACAAGAATATATTAGGGAAACAATGAGATTCGAGTGACTAATTAGCCAGTGGAAATGAATCCTTGTCTTTTGCCCTTGGAGACTAATTTTTGATAGTACACAACAAAACGGACACGCGTACTGTTGGCCTATTATACCTTCATCTATATACCAAAGTGCCTCCCAACCCGATAGGTAATTGATACATAAGAAATGACGAGATATTTTGTGGTACTTTTTTTCTAATTCATGTGACCAGTTTCTGTTTTATGTACAGTTGCACTTGCACAATTGTAAATGTGTGTTTTTGTAGGGTACAGTGTTGATATAGGCATTGCCTGTTCGCCAAACCCCATTTCAATGATGAAATAAAAATATTGTTTAAAAACAAAATTACGATTTTTTTTTAGTTCAGTTCAATCCAGTTTTTCGGCTTGAATACATCAAGTTTTTCGACGATGGACGAGGAACGGATCAAAGTTATAGTTTCAGATCAAATGAGGGAAGCGATATCGCATTCACAAACAGAATTGTTGGGGAATTTGGAGACATTACGTGCATCAAAGCTTAATTCCTTTAACTCAGAAATCCAAAGTAATCAGAAAGAAGTGTCAGATATTCAGTTATTTCGACCGGGGACGAATATTTTCAACACTGACTCTTATAAGTTTAAGAAAAAGGGATGCGAGGAGCAGTACAAGTTGAAGACCAAAGTCTGCTACAAATTCAAGGATATTGAAATTTTATTGTACGAGAGACCGGTGACGACTGAAATTCGTTCAAAGTCTAAAGAGAAAATAGTTGAAGGTATTAATATAATTTCTCAGCTTCAGAAGATGCTGAAATTAACAGACAGCTCAGAGCTCGGATGGAAGATGGTCAACGAATACCGGACTAACCCGTTAGCAGACGATTCAGACGATGAAAAAGAATTTGCAAGGCAGAAGTCCGAGCTGCCAGAAACAGAAGCAAGAAAAAATTAAGAGAAACCGTTATCGATTTAACACCAGCACGGACATTTGTCTGCTAATCAAGACAGCAGTACCGTTAGAACGTCAGCTAATCAGCCAGCTGTACCGTTAGCACGTCTGCTTTCCAGAAATCAAAATTCAAACCAGGATTGTGTTTTCGTTGCGGAAAGCTTGGCCATTGAGGGCGTAATGTGGTTCAGTCGATGGCGACGCCCAAGATAAGATACCTTTATCTTTGTCGGGAAGTTTGTTCCATGTTAGTGAGATTGGGCAGTCTTCGGTGTTAGTATCTGCAGGAGATGTCGACAATTTGAATAATTACTGTAGTATGCAGACGGGTATAATTAGTTCCCCAAGCAGCCGGTGGTTTAACCCTTTAAACCTCAGAGGCCATTTTTTTCCGGCCGGGCCACGAGCTACCTCAAAATGTTATTAAGTGGGATGGCTACAAGGTAAATCTGCGGTGTAGACCAATCAATATTTTCAACGTGCAGCCTTGGGCTGTACGTTGAAAATATTAATTGGTCTACCCCCGAATAATTAATATGAACTCTTCCAACTGCTGTCATTGAACTGACTTGGAAGATACCACCAGGGTTCAAAGAGGTAAAAACGGGCATATGAGTTTTGGAAAAATGTTGGGGCCATTGGTCATGTTTTGAGCATTATTGAAAAGGGGTATCGGTTGCCCTTGAAAATTACACCAAATGGATGCGACCTCGCAAATAACTTGTCAGCCAGGAAAAATACTGTACTTGTAGAAAAGGAAATTCAGAGGTTAATTCAGTTAGATTTTGTGTCCAAAGTCGAAGTAAAACCACATGTAGGCAACTCTTTGACGGTCGCTTATAATAAGAAAAATAAACGTAGATTGGTGGTAGATTGTAGAGAGATTAACACCTGCTTGTTGCAAGTCAAGTTCAAATATGAAGATTTTATGGTTGCTGTAGGGATGTTTCACCGAGATGTTTGGGCATTTACATTTGATTGTAAATCAGCTCGTCACCACGTCAACAATTTCCCTGATCACCGAAAATTTCTAGGTTTATCATGGACCAACAATGAGGGTGTTAAATATCATTATTATTATATACTACTCAAAAAAGTAAGGGATATCCAAATTGATGTTGATATTTTCAGAAAATGGTATTGGATACGCGTGATTGGACACAGCAATATGTTACCAAGTTTTGTGTGGATCATGAATGTCACCGACCCACGAAAACTTCGTGCATGTCTGCGGGGTATGTTTTGAAATATTCATTTCTACTGGATGGGCATTATCGAAGGTCTCGTCGTTCTTTTCTTGGTAAAAACTTGTTCAACAATAGTTTCTGGACGAAACGTAACTTTTGAGGTATGCGACGACTGACACGTGACGAACGTTTATGTGTCGTTGGCATGTAGGAAGCTGCAACAGAGAGACTGCAGTGGCTCAAATTCTCAACGTTACTCAATCGGTGATTAGCAGGTTGTGGTCACGCTACCGTCAGACAGGCAATGTTGACAGACGTCGGTCAGGTTGTCCAAGGGCGACAACTGCTAACCAGGATCGTTTCATCCGAACCACAGTATTACGTAACCGCCATTAATGTGCCTCAGAAATTGGACAGCAGCTGCACCGAGCGACAGATGTGCGAGTCAGTGGTCAGCCTATCCGAAATCGCCTACACAGCTGGAATTTGAACGCTCGACGACTTCGAATAATTCCACGTTTGACTGAACGTCACATCGCAGCAAGACATAATTGGTGTTGAGCACGACAGTACTGGGACAATCCTCGGTGAAGCAACGTCATGTTTTCCGATGAATCGAGGTTCACTCTCGACTTCCAAGACAGGAGAAAGAGAGTGTGGCGGCGGCGGAACAAACGATACCATGGCGCAACCGTTAGGCAGCACAATCTTTTGAGTGGTGGATCGGTTATGGTGTGGGGAGGCATAACCACGACAAGCAGAACAGCATTACATGTCATCCATGGGCGTGTCACAGGGCAGTACCACCGTGACAACATGTTGGCAGTTCATGTGGTACCATTTTCGCGACGTCACGACCGTCGATTCATTTTCCAAGATGATAATTCAAGAGCACACAGGCCCGTGTCGCCACAGAGTTCCTCCAGGAGAAGAACATCACTACACTGCCTTAGCCAGTCCCAAGACCAGACCTTTCACCAATCGAGCACTTCTGGGATATGCTTGGTTGGCGCCTTTGACAACGCCAACAGCCCCCTACCAATGTCCAGGAACTCGCCGCGGCACTGCAGGAAGAATGGAATAACATCAGTCAAGCTGATATTGCATGTTTGTTGAGGGGTATGACACGTCGGACCTGCACTTGTGTTGCGAACCGAGGATGATTTACAGGATATTGAGGATTTGGTCTGAATTTGGTAAATTCTCTTTTCTGACCGCCCATATCTTCCACAGCTCAATGCGTGGAATGTGTGCTTGTCAGGCACCCAACTATCGCTGACAGAATTCACCAGATGCCACAGTACAATGCCTCAACTGTCTTTTTGATCAAAATTTAAATGTATTTCTTCAGATATCTCACTTTTATCAAATATCCCGTACTTTTTTGGAATAGCATATTTTTCATGTTCTACCATTTAGCATTGCAACGGCGGGTTATATTTTCACTAAATTTATGAGGATTCCCGAAACGTTTTGGTAGTCAAAGGGTTTGTGGGTGATTATGTTTTTAAATGATGGTATAGCCGGAGAAAGTTCTGCGGAGAGTGCTAGCAAATCAAGCACTGCAGTTCATAACAGTTTAATAGAATTTCGGGTTCTCGTTGCGGAAGAGAAATGTGTTTGGGAACCTAAGCAGACTGTGACTTGGCTTGGTTTTGTGTGGGATTTCTTTCACGGCGCAATGCATATTACAGAACAAAGACTTGGAAAATTGTCCGTCACTTTGGAATCGTTTTGGCTGCAAGTTGCAGGAAAAGCAATTCCAGTGTTGCCGGTAAGATATGTGTTTTACAGAAGAGAAAAACATGTGATTTATTTCTATTTTGTGATGCCCCCGGAGCAGGCTATGGTGGTTACTGTTCTCTGGTGAACGAAGCTGTTTGTAAACAGCAGGAATGTCGCGGTGAGATTGAGAAGTGCTGTGTGGAACACGCTGAATTGGCAAGTGGTATACAACATGACACTTTGGCGGAAAAAGCTGTTGACGAACATCATATTCATTCCGAGGTGCTCGGCAGCTGGGACTTGCGTGAACGTTCGGAGAGTTCCACATGGAAGGCAATAGAAGCGTTCCTCGCGTTTTATTTAGTTTTAGTAAGTGTGAAGGTAGGAATGTCCAAGTGTTTACCGACAAGAAAAATGTTGTTCACATTTAACGTACCGCTAGCTCAAAGAATAGTTTACAAGGCATAGCCACGCCAGAATATGATGAGTGTGTTTCCAACAATATCTCCACGTGCCCAAGGTGGGTTCCGAGAGATCAGAATACGAAAGCTGATAGCCCTTTACCCAACGTAACGGCCAAAACCGGCCAGCGCTATTCACAAAAATCGCCAATTAATTTTCATTATTGTTTTCATTCTTTGTCTCAAAAACATAAGTTATGACACCTCGTTGGAACGAACTCACCGAGCTCGTTCCAATGAGGGGTCATAGCCTATGTTTTTGAGACAAAAAATGAAAAAAAATTAGTTATTCAAGAATTTTGTTCGCAAGTGTCGTCTGCTTTTCGTGTTAGCTAAAGGCTTAAGCAGATGTTCTGATAATGTTGACCGGGGCATTGCTTTGAATGTTTTCGAGTATCAAGATGTGGAATGCGGTCCCCATTCAGTTGATCGATTCACCACAGACTACAATGCAAAATGTGTGGTGGTGCCCTGGTGGTGGTGTCCTGGTGGTGGTGTCCTGGAGGTGGTGTCCTGGTGGTGGTGTCCTGGTGATGGTGTCCTGGTGGTGGTGTCCTGGAGGTGGTGTTTTGGTGGTGGTGTCCTGGTGGTGGTGTCCTGATGTGGTGGTGTCCTGGTGGTGGTATCCTGGTGTGGTGGTGTCCTGGGTCAAACAGGCATAGATTCTTTTCACCGAACACGGTCAAATCAAAATAACTGGTTGGTGCCTCCACCACGACTTATTAGTAAGACTATAAATAAACTCCGGCGCTGTAACAGTTACAGAACTTTAATTATTCCAGAATGGAAATCTGCCCCTTTTTGGCCTCTGTTAACTGACAAAAGTCAGCACTGGCAAGACGGTATAATGGATGTTAAATATTTAACTGGCCCTGGGACGACAGTCTCCGGGCGTCGAAACAACGGAATCTTTGGAAGGCACTGTTTAGGCTTTCGATCGTTGGCACTGCGTCTCGATTACAGGACGTAAATTTCATTTCCCAAAGGTAGAGAGAGATGAGATGACTCAGCGATCGTTAAATTTCGGGTCATAGATTTATTTCCTGGTCTTTTGTTTGATAGTAATTTCCGGTAACATATTTTTTCAGGATAAGGCCTCAAAGAGCGAGTTGGTTCACGATTGTTTCATGAAAAAGTTTCAGCTGCGGGGAAGGGCTAATATTGGGACAGGCTAGTGTTTTATTTATTATTTCCCAGAAGTGACAATACAGTGATAAAATATTTTGCTAACTTTCGTAAGTGGAAAGACTTCGCTTTGAAGATGTGTTTTGCATTTTACCAGATCAGTCGGTTAACGTTGCAATTTAGGTGATTGATCTTTTGGATTCTGGTGCTTCAATCCACAGTCTTACAGCTGTATTTTACGCGCTCAAGTGGGCGCATGAACTCAATGATTTAATGCCAGATTAACTCGTTAGCAGACAATGAAAATGCGTTTTGTAGAAACATTTTAGAAGCGGAAAAATGACATGCTTCTCGCAAAGTTGTCAAAAAGGGCCGCCTGCTACTGTAGATATGTCAACAGCTTTATATGGAATGTTTTCAGCTTCGCAAGACCTGGCAGTCGTGACGGATTTATGTATAATTTAGTAGGATTTTCAGGGTTTTTTGCGTTTTGATGAGCTTACCTGGCTTTATTGCTCGGACATAAGATTGTTTTATGGTCATTTATGTTTGAATATCTCGAGTAGTAAAACTGATCAGAAAAGAGCTGGGAACGAGGTATTAAGAGCCAAAGGCAGGTCGGTCGCTTGTCCATATACTCTGTACTTGAGATATTAAAATTTAGCTGAATTTTATCCAAATTCACATATGTTCGCCTTTCGGCCACTATTTATTTATTTATATATTGGTGTTTTAAGGTCACATACTTATGCACAATGGCCAATCGTGACCGTGACAGTTTTACGGATGGAGGAAGCCGGAGAACCCGGAGAGAACCACCGAGCATCGACGAGCAACTGCCAGCTCCTCAACATTCTAACTCTGTTCAAGCTCCGCTCAAGCAAGGTTACAGCTGGGGTTTTTTTTTGTTTTTTTTAAACAATATTTTTATTTCCTCAATAAAATGGGATTTGGCGAACAGGCAATGCCTATATTAACGCCGTACCCTACAGAGAAATACAATACAATACAATGGTGCAGGTGCAACTGTACATAAAACAGAAACTGAGCCAATGGATTGGAAAGAAAGAGAAAGTACCATACTATATCCCATCATCTCCTTTAAATAATTTACCTCTCTATTGGGTGTGGAGGCAATCTCCTTTCATTTATATGATAGGCCCACTAAAATCTCTCTCACCCAATACATCAAAGGTCATTGTCAGGGTTCATTTCCACTGGAAATAAACCATTCACTGGAATCTCATTGTTTCCCTAATATATTTTTGAACCGCACTAAATATACTGGTGTTTTCCAAGGCAGTTTTCTCCGTATCCCCATATAGCATAAGAGTGGTATTAGTGGTGTGGCCCAATTTTATTAGAAGCGAATTTCTTTGTTCTGCATATAGAGGACACATTAATAAATAGTGTTCAGTGTCTCCATATACATGACCACAGCCACAAGATGCATTATCACTTATAAATCTATCAAATTTAGGTCCGTTTAAATCACTACAATTTAACCGCAGCTTCGTGTGAACAATTTGTTCCTTTCTGCTACCCACATAATAAAACCCAGGGACGACAGTGTCGTTAAATGCAAGTTTCTTCTTAAAATGATCTACGGAAGTACAGTTCTGTAGATCTGCGCTTAAGCCGTTCCAAAGTTATCCCACTGATGGCAGAAACGAGTTAGAAAACCTGTTCGTGTTACATTTAATTTCCCTTAACAAGCTCGAAGATCTTAGCGAGTAATAAGTCAATTCTGATACAGGTTGCGGAATGAGCAGCCTAATGTAGTTTGGGACGCTTGTGAACATAATCTTATGCAACGCTACTAATTTGTGGCGTCGTCTTCGCTCTTCGGGTGGAATGAAACCAGATTCCCTATAGATAAGTTGATGACTTGTCCCCCTAGTGACTCCTATTATGGTTCGTAGAGCATCCAAGTGTAAATGTTCTAGGAGTGTTGATTTAGTTTCCGTGCAACAATCCCATATAACATAGGCATAATCAAACAGCGGGAGAATGAAGTATTGATATAGAGTTTCCAATGCGTGTCTGGACAATCTGTATTTTAGGCTTCTGAGACAGTTTATCAAAGGGCTGACTTTACCTATAAGACTCTCTATGTGTGAATCCCATTGTTCTGTTTTTGAAAAGATCAACCTAAGATGTTTATCAGTGTCCGTCTCTTCTATTTGCTGTCCTATGAGGTAAAGATGGGGGCGAAGCGTGGGATTTACTCTATTTGAAATATACAGCGATTCAGTCTTTAGTGCATTAAATATAACCTGCCATGTTTTAGACCACTGGGCAATTTTTCTCAGGTCATTATTCAAAACTTTTGCTGCTAATTTTGCATCTTCGATTACCAGATAAAATGTTGTATCATCGGCATAAAGTCTAATATTGGAGATAATATCTTTGACAATATCATTTATGTATATATTAAACAGAATTGGCCCTAAAACGGATCCTTGAGGCACGCCAGCTTTAATGATTTGATATGTGGATTTCTCTCCACTTACAACTGCATACTGTGAGCAATTTGTTAGGTAACCTTTAAACCACGTGAGTAGGTTACCTCTTATTCCAATAGAGTCTAATTTATGAATTAATCCATCATGCCCTACTCTATCGAATGCTTTACTTATATCACAGAATACTAATCTGACTTCTTTATTGGTGTCCATATTACTAACAATGTAGTTATAAATAGCTATTAATTGGTAAATTATACTGTCACCCGGAATTAAGCCTGACTGTAGGGGTGTTAACAATTCGTTTTCCACCAACAAAGAAAAAAATGTGTCTAAAAATTACTTTTTCCAGAATTTTACTGACAGAACTTGTCAAAGAGACTGGCCGATAGTTTACCTTGTCATTAACTGATGATTTCTTATGGATAGGCACAACACTGGCTTTCTTCCATAAACTTGGGAACTCATTACGTGATAGGGACAGATTAAAAAGATATGTTAGAGGGAAAGCTAACTGTTGAGCACATGCCTTAATGATTCTGTTATTAATTAAATCTGGTCCGCTAGCTTTCTGGGATCTAAGTTACTGATAACTGACATTACTTCTTCTTCGGAGATCATTATGGATTCCAGGCTCATTTCACAACGTGGGATGGGTGGTAGTTCCTTCTCATCGATAAAGTTAGCTTGATCGACAAAATACGTATTTAGTAAGTCTGCAATCGAAGTTGCATCGCTAATTATTTCCCCATCTTTTTCGAGTGGCGGGAAAAATTCATGCAAAACATTGTGCTCTTTAGAGAATGATTTAAGTGTCCCCCACCAGTGTTTACCGCTAAAGTTACGAGTTGATCCATAGGCTTCAGTTTTAAGATCGTATTCTTCTTTGGCTGTCCGTATGAGTGATATTATTAGTTACCCCGTGTCTGATCACGTGGTACGGGTTTTTACCTACCCGAAGCCAGCCGTATCCCATGATTGACTTTCCGTTTTAGAAGTACAATCTATTTCATGTGTGAACACACACAGCATGAGATCTTTTATCTTCCATTGTTGAGCCATACAGGTTTCTGTGGAATTTTTGTGCAAAAGAGTTTTTGTGAAAATATGCCGATATGACTAGTATAAAAAAATTATTGAATTTCTTTTTTTCTTTTCTGTCTCAAAAACATAGCTTATGAACCCCACATTGGAGGGTACTCGACAAGCTCATTCCAATAAGGGGTCATGAGCTATATTTTGGAGATAAAAAATTAAAATATAATACATGTACACTGTAAAACTGGAATGACGCGTCTTCTGCGGGGTATGGACAATTTGTAGATTTCGGAACGAGGCTTCGACTGGGTATGGGAAATTTGTCAGTGGCTGGGCGGACGTATCTTGGGTTTCAATGAATATGGTCTCATACCACGTATCTATCAACCAATCAAATCAAAAAATTCATTCTAGTCAATAGATAAAGTTTCATTTCTATCATGTCTAAATCTAGCCCAGTCTTCAGCCCTATTTGTCTGCTTAGCTATTCTGTGTGATCGATCACGCATTCTCATCATTTTACGGATCGTTGAATTCATCCAAGCTTTATCTTTCGGACGTATTTCAATGGTTTTATTTGGTATGTAGTTTTTAGCTGATTCAATGATATATGATGTAAGGCTCTCTGTGGTATCATTTAAATTTTCAGTAAAAAAGTCTTCCCACGTAGTTTGTGCAAAATGTGCCTGTAATCCGTCTATATCCATATTACTGTAAACCCAAATTTCTCTTTTAAAACAGGCAGTTTTGCTCTGTGAATTTTAACGTAACAGCAGTAGCATGGTGGTCACTACAAAAGGGAGGAGTAACAGAACAATATTTCCAACTAGAGTTGGGCACGATACTAAAATTAGATCAAGCAGACTGCAGGAGCGTTCAGTTACTCGCGTGGGGTCTTTGACAATTTGAGATAGGCTGTAGTCGTTTTCCAGTTGCCTGATCCTTGGGTGAGTATTCTTGAGACAGTCAAGGTTGAAATCTCCGACTATCACACCTTTCAGCGACATGCCATTTCCTGCTCTTTGGATAGATTCATCAATAAGACTCCAATAATAATTATTGCCAGTTGGGGTCCTGTATACAACTCCGAGTATAAATTTCTGATTTTGAGTTCGAATTTCTGTGCATATTAATTCTAAGCCTGGGATTTCAAGATCACGCCGACGTTTCCAAACTATGTCAGACTTAATATAGACGGCCACTCCCCCCCCCCCTTCCCCAGTCCCTCCCCTCTGTCCATACGAATAGGTGGGTAATGGTAGCCTTGTATTTGAATATCATTATTTTGAACGGTATTTGTCAACAAAGTTTCCGAAACAGAAATGATATCATAATTTCCTAATTTAGCGCTTATCATATCAGTTTTGTTGCGGAGACCTCTAACATTGATGTGCACAATCTTTATTTCTCCAGGATTAACTTCAATATCCCCACTTGTAAACAAATGCATAAATATCATTATGCTTAAACCTCCAAGTCCATCCGTGCATAGAGGCATCACAAGAAGAAAGTCATCGCGATTCAAAGTGGATTTTTGTCGGCGTCCACCCCTGAAAAGCCCAATTCTCGCGCAATAAGTCGATATATCGTCATCCATTTGGTCCCATCAGTACACATGTGATACGAGTTTGCGAGAAATGGTCTTTCAAGATTTCCATTCTAGTGTGAGACGAAAGTGGTACATTTCTCAGATCAGTTTCAGTGCAAAAACATTTTAAATAGAAAAGCAAAATGAAATTTAAAATAATTGATGGATGTCGTTTCATTGAAACGAAAAATGGTATTTAGGTGATGCAGTATCAGATAGAAAATTAATGATGT
Source organism: Pictodentalium vernedei (assembly GCA_031216915.1). Classification (NCBI taxonomy): domain Eukaryota; kingdom Metazoa; phylum Mollusca; class Scaphopoda; order Dentaliida; family Dentaliidae; genus Pictodentalium; species Pictodentalium vernedei. The sequence goes on from CM062291.1 coordinate 463,812,557, forward strand.
TAATGTTTCTTACAAAACATTCATACATTCACATAACGATGGGTTTTGGTGGCCATTGAAATAAAAAAAAATGGAGAAAACAAAAGAAGGAAAATGTGGGCACCAAAGCAAAAGCCAATAACCTCCTTGTCCGTATTACATTTTCAGTTGAACACAAAGTACAATTTTGTTTATATAAATATGTTCTATTATAAACCATTGAAGAGTGCTTGTGAGCACCCTCCAACAATTTGCAGCCAATCCTATTTGGGATAACTAAATTAGACCACCAATTTTGAACATCAGAAACCACTCAAACAAGTATCATCCTACCAATAAAATATTCTAATTACATTTTGATAGCGAAGAAGAGTAACCTCATAACTTTCTCGGCGGAGATAAGTAAATTATCATAACATGAAACTACCTGCTGGAAATCTGTTCATTCACAGTACGCTAGAGAGTGTCCGTGAACACTCTCCAGTGAACAATAAGGAAACAGTTCCATATCAACAAACCGTCACTCAAACAACATAAAATGCCATTGTTTTACAATGGCATTGAAAGTTCCATATCTACCTCATACAATTCTCAGAGAAGGTAAGTATATTATCATTAACTAACTACTGGCCAGATAATGGACATTAAGCAACTCCACATTGTGTGCCTAAGTACTGAAATGCTGGAGGAGGCTTCTGCATCTATTGCACTTATATTAATGGTCGTGGTTCCAATATCTGTTTGAATATGTATTCATTCACAGTTCACCGGAGAGTGCCCGTGAACACTCCCCAATAAACTGTAAGAAAAGGTTCTATCTCAACAAAAAAAGCTCACTCAACCCAACATACAGTACGTGGAGAGTGTATTATCACCAAACCACCCGCAGAGTGGAGATTCCACCCCAGCAATAATTGCAAATTTGTCGCAAAGCATAACAAGTACAGGCAAAATTTCAGCCAATGGACCTCCGGGTTAAACCCGGAGGTCCATTGGCTGAAACATTGCTTGTGTTTTTTGTCCATATATATAAAATTTGAAAGTTATAGCTTGGGTGATGACTCCACTCCGCGGGTGATTTAGTTACAATCCAGTCTCCACGTACTGTAATATGTATAGCAACTGAAATACTAGGGGAAACTTCTATTGCCCTAATATAAATGGTCAGGATTGTAATATCTGTTTGACAGTACCTGTAGAGTGCCCAGGAACACTCTCCAATAAACTCTAAGAAAACAGCTCTATCTCAGCAAATGTTCATTCAACCAACTCTTATATTTATGACAGAATGTAAGAGTTACATATGAACTCATGCAATTCTAGGGGAAGGAAAGTATTCAGATAAATTTACCGTTAACTATTTGCTGGATAGACACTGCAAACGCTTTTATAACACCACAATGTGTGCATTGTAGTCATTACATACAACTATCAGGCTCAGCTGGAATATCTGTTGAGTCCACCAGAGAGTGTCTATGAAACCCTCTCCAGTAATCTATTAGGACACAGTTCAATATCAACAAACTTTCAATCAACTGTTGCTTTATGATGGCATGGGAGAATTCCATATCTACCTCATAAACGTTTCAGAAAAGGTAAATATATTACCATTATCTAGGCCGCCTATCAACAGTGATGGCTGTAAAATAGTGATGTCCTGCATTTGACTTCAACATGTATTGTACTTATACTAATGGCCATGGTTTCAATATCTTCTTGAATATTTGTTCCCCACAGATTACCGGAGAGTGCCCATTAGACAATCCCCAATAAACAGCTGTTGAAGACGTGCACCTTCGACGTGCAGTATACCTTAGTACACGGTGTCATCGTGCCCACATGTAGGCAACCGGGATAAAGTACATTGCCCAAGGACACAATGCGGGTCGTCTTGGACGGGGATCGAACTCGGGACCTCTAGCATAGATGTCCAACAGTCTACCGCTGAGCCACCGCGCACCCCTTTCGTCTACTGTTTAGAACTAAGAGTGTTTGTAAACTTATTTATAAGAATAAAAAAATAAGTTACACTGCTGCCATGGAATGCATTATCAAACGGTTGAAATTCGTCACGGGTGACCGTAACGTTGGCTTGCATTCTTTACGAGCGTGTCGAGTTAAGGTTGCAGTAGATTTGCAAGTTAACGACCGTTGTCTTAAAAAGGCATGACCGATGGAAGTCTGATGGTAGTAAAGATGGTTACGTGCTGGATTCTGTTTTCAATCGTTTTGGATGTCACTTGGATATTGAAATTGTGGACTGTTGGACTTCTATGCTAAAGGTCCCGAGTTCGATCCCCGTCCGGGACGACTCGCGTTGTGTCCTTTGGCAAGGCACTTTATCCCGGTTGCCCACATGGGGGCACTATGACGCCGTGTATTAAGGCGTACTGCACGTCGATGGTGCACATGTCTTCAGCCGCTGTAACCCTGCTTGAGCGGACCTTGAACAGAGTTAGAATGTTGAGGAACTGACAGTTGCTCGTCGATGGTTCTCTCCAGGTATTCCGGCTTCCTCCACCCGTAAAACTGTCACGGTCACGATGAGCCATTGTACATAAGTATATGCTCTTAAACACCAATAAATAAATAAATAAATATGTAAACTTATTTATAAGAATATAAAATTAAGTCACACTGCTGTCAGGGAATGCATTATCAAACGATTGAAATTAGTCACGGGTGGCCTTAACATTGGCTTACATTCTTTACGAGTGGAAGGAGCTACGGCTGCAGTAAATTTGCAAGTTAACGACCGTTGTTTAAAAAGGCATGGTCGTTGGAAGTCTGACGATAGTAGAGATGGTTACGTGCTGGATTCTGGTTCCAGTCGCTTCGGTGTCACTCGTAATTTGAAATTGTAAAATGTTTTACTCGAATAATTCATGTTTCATTCCGCTCACTTTCTTTGTGTATTTAAGGCATGCAGCGGCTTGTCGGCACGAAAATGGTGTTGTGCAGTTTATTTTGATAGTGTGTATAACGAGGACTATTTTTCCCCGCGTTTCGGCAGAATAGCGGGAAAAGTTTATCTTCGGGGTACCGCTATCTCACGCTTGGTTGTAATGGAGCACGGGATCGCGAGGATCACGCTAGTAGTATGTCAAGCACGTTTCAGGGCCTAGTTGCCGGATCTCATGCAGGATCTCATGTGACGTCACATGAGATCCGGCAACTAGTCCCTGAAACGTGCATGACATACTACTCACGCTGACTGAGGTTTTTTTGGATGAACGCTGAGTTCAGTTCAAGCCAGTTTTTCGCCTTGAATACATCAAGTTTCTTGACTTTTTTAAATTTTCAAAGCTAATATGAGCCGACATTTGATAAGGAGTACGCCCATTCACCTCCCCAGAGTGAACCATTACACTGCGTTGGAACACAGGTTTCCAGAGTTTTTTTTCTTGGGCAACGAAATATTTCTATCTCTGTTTTTTCTGGGCGAGTTTTTGTCTTCAGTTACGGGGGATTTTGTGTGTTATATATAAAAAAGCTAAAGGCAGTACATTATTGTGTTGAGCTGTAAACTAATACATTATTAAAGTAATAAACTTCAAGGCACGCAGCAGCTTGTCGGCACGAAAATGGTTTTGTTCAGTTTATTTTGATAGTGGGTATGACGAGGACTGTATTAACAGAGCACAATCATAATTCAACAATAGGACAGTTGACACGGAAGCAGTCAACCATTACCGCGAAGCAAAATATAATTTTCTATCTTAACGGAATTTAAGGCCATGTCCAATGACATTGTTAACCATTTACCTAACGTAACGGCCAAAACCGGCCAGCGCTATTCTCAAAAATCGCCAATTAATTTTCATTATTTTTTCATTTTTTGTCTCTAAAACATGGGTTATGACCCCTCATTGGAACGAGCTCGACGAGCTCGTTCCAATGAGGGGTCATAACCTATGTTTTTGAGACAAAAAAATGAAAATAATAGTTATTCAAGAATTTTTTTGCAAGTGTCGTCTGCTTTTCATGTTAGGTAAAGGGTTAAACTCATCCTGCAGTTTTTTTTTAGGAACGCGATTGACCATATCCAGCTAAACTGAGCTGGGAAATTCCAAACAATATATCATGTGAAACGTTAGCGGAAATCTTCGTTACGTCTCGTTTGCACATAGGGCGCCCTTTGAGTGGACCAATGCGCCGCGCCCTCCTCTGTAATGCGCCTTTATTCCACTCAAGGGGCGATATATGTTTTTTTCTTCGTTAATCTTTTCTCGTCTGAATCAAGCCCCGTTGCTAAAAAAATGTGTGGGGTTAGTAAACTGCTGTCACTACCTAAATATTAAGAACAGAAAATATCAAAAACCGTTTGTGTAGTTATGCATTCATCTTGTCGAGTAATGTAAACGCCAATGCGGGCAAACCCCACCCAATACGATTCTAATATTAATGAAAGTATTTTGTACATCGGGTTCGTGCACTGTTTAAGGCCGAAATTGTCGCACGGAATAACCTTAGTTGCCCTATGAATAAAGCGTTCAACCTTTCAGAAACAAGAGATACATCCCCTTGTACTAGAGGTTCGATGGTACGAACTAGTCTAGCAAGTACTCATGTTGATACTCGGCCAGCCATAGTGTCGTACGCAATTAAAGCTGTGAAGTTGATTTTTCGGATTCGGTTTCGGTTCGGTTCGGTTTCAGAAAAAAATCTCGTTTTCGGTTTAGCGTTCCCATGTGTTAAGAGAAAATAGTTAATAACACCCCAGGCTCCAAAACAAATGTGTAGTATGTTTTAGTATCCCCAATGGGGTCATCCTAACTTCTTATGGGATCACTTGCTAAACTTTTACACCGGACAGTCCACCGTACAGTCCACCGTACAGTCGACTGGACAGTCCACCGGACAGTCCACCGGACTGTCCACCGGACAGTCCACAGGACAGTCCGTCGGACAGTTCACCGGACGAGTCAATAAGGGAGTAAATGTGGTAATGAGAACACGACTTGGCCCCTTTGCCAGATATACTAAAAGACGCGAGTCCATAAACTCAACTACTCCAATTCCCTCCCAGTAAGATCCCTCCCAGTAAGACAGTTTGATCAGTTTATTCACAAACACATTAACCCCCTGCATACTGATGTTGAAATATCTAAAGTTCAAGGTGCAATTTGTTCCCATAATGCAACTAGAAATTTAACCATTTCAATCTTGTTTGACAGAGCTCATTAAGCTCTGTCAAACAAGATTGAATTGGTTAAATTCCCAGTTGCATTATGGGAAAAAATGGCTATTTGAAATTTGGATATTTTGACATCAGAGTGAAGGAAGTTAATACCGTTAGGCCGGTTTTTAATTTTTTTTTTCGGTTCGGTTTTCTGCTTTACCGCAAAAACTGGAACCAAACCGGAAAACAAAAAAAAAAACAAAAAAAAAAAAAAGAAGGAAAATAACATAAAAAGCCCCGCCCAGCCCTGCACGTAACAATTGGAATGTGGATTCGACTCGACTCGGTTTCGAACCTTTAGCCTGATACTATTCGAGCGAAATATCGTGGTTTTCCCGGCCCTACGTCAGAACTATGATTTGAAAATCTAAGATACTTACTGGTCCAAATAAAATCTGTTTTTGTATCTTGGAATGAATTTCACCTAATATAATGTTGAAAGAATCTCACTGACTCTCGTGTCACCAACTATCTACTGAATAAAAACGTGTCAGCTTAACAGTTTTGTTATTGTATGGAGGGGTGGAATATTTTGCAGTCTGACCTTTTGCAATTATTTTGTGAAAAGGAATTTGTTTGAACAGCTTGTTTTTTTTTTGTGCACGCTGAGAACGGTAAATATCATTTCTGTCTAGTGCCTAGCCATAATAAAAAGCAAATATAGCAGGGTGAGATTACACAGATGAATACGCTGCTATCACTATAAATTGTTGCCAACACAAATAAAAACTCGTATGAAATGAACGTCTTCATCACTCAAATGTATTATTAGAGGATTCTTTGGCCTTTCGCTGATTTGTCGCGGTCCTCTTACGAGGAGGCTTACAACGACCAATACGCGACCGGGTTATTTCTCCCAACTCCCCTCCTAATCTACCGTCCAAAACTGTTTTATACTTCACCCACTGGCGCTTTGTCGATCTCCCCGACATTGGCCCTTTCCCTCATGTCATTCCTCATCCGTTCATCCTTCATATTTCCATCCCACTTTTCCATTAGTTACTCGGGGAGTCTTGTTCTGCAGGGTAAATATTTCGGGCACTCTAGAAAGAAATGTTCCAGGGTCTCCTTTACTCGCATCTTACACATTTGGCACACTTTTCCGTTGCCTTTCTCGACCCCCATCCCCTCCTCAACCCCAGTGACTTTAATCTCAATTTTAACAACAATGCCCGCCCACGATCCATCAAGATACTCCTCAAAAGCTGGCGCGTCGTTTTCATATAACCCGCCCAAAGAGCTCTTCACCCTAATTCTAGCTCGCCAGTTTCTATTGCACCCCTTCCCTGATAAAGATACTCCCTAACTTTAGTCCCCCCTTCTAGATCTTCAATCTATACAGAGTAATTTTCCATTAGGTACCTAGGAAATAAATAAACCAGACTTGAGAAAAACAACTAATATTCGCGAAGTTCCCAATTTCACATTTTGTTTTCAGCTGTAGGCCAACACGTGATGAATCGTGTTTTTCTTGGGTGGGAAGTGGGGTCGAAAAAGCCTCCTGCGCCACGCAAGCGCCCACGGCGCACGGCTAATCATCGAAATGATACCAGTTTACGACATTGAGTAAACTCAACCAGCCCATCCTCTTTCCTGTCTTACTCTTGTCGGGCTACGCAACTAAAGATTCTTATATATAAAAAAGGATATAGTAAAAAGAAAATATAGTGTTTTGAATGAATACCAAAAAGTATCTCACTCGTGACTGAAACTAATGATTATTTCACAGGGGGGGGGGGGGGGGGGGGAGATGGGAGATATTTGTATACCGAAACAAATATCCTTCATCCAATTCTGTAGGGGTTTGGGTTTGTACATACATTTATACTCTTCGCATTTGCAGATTTTGCAACGTTTCTCTGCATTGTTGTTATTTGTATTATCAATTGAAATAGCGAAATAACTAAGCCTGTGTGTATGTAAAAATACGTGGGTGAATATAAGGGAGATATTGAATTAAAATATCTGCGAATGTGCCATTCTAAGAAAGAGTACACTTCAGTGGGAGAGATAGAGAAAGACAGATATACGTGATGTGATGGGGGGGGGGAGGGGGGGGGGGGTAAGAAAAGTGAAAGAAAATTAGTACACGAAAGTACACGCAAGTGCATGTGAGCGCATGTCTGCATATTAATCTCTGTGTGTGTGGGGGGGGGGCGAGGGGGGCTCCGCAAGGGTGTGTGTGTGTGTGTGTGTGTGTGTGTGTGTGTGTGTGTGTGTGTGTGTTTGAGGTTAAAAAATCGCACTGGCACAGACATTTCATACTGAAACTTTTTTTTCTTTTAATATGCCGCCGAAAAATTGTTTTCATTTACTGAACCCAGATGGGTTTCAAACATGACAAAAAATTACACCAAATTTGATTTAAACTAAGTGATGAGCTTAGGAACTGGTTAAACTGACTGGCAATAATTGATGTTATTCATTGATGGGCTCTAATTTAGTCCTTACAAGGATGTTACGCAAGCTTTTGTTTTTCTTATAGGCGATGACAGGTCGAAGATTCAAAGGTTCATTTAATTTAGCATTGGTAAAATTGAATTCATCTTTTAACATTTTTGCTATTTCGATATTCATTCTGTTGTACGTTAAAGTGAAAGGAATGATGGACCTCCTTTCGCATTCGCCCTCTGATATGTTCATACCAAATGGCCAGAGGGTTTGAAGCGTATTGATCCAAAAAGCTTCACGTTTTTTTCTAAATTCATCCGTTTCTTCTAATGTGTCTTTAATTGGTGGTTGTTCAATTGGGTGGATTTCGAAATCGTCCAAAGAATGGCCAGGAAGGTTAAAATGTTGTGCTACTGGGGCATCAGCATTATGTTTTATATCCTGTTTGTGTCTAGTAGCACGTTCTCGAAAAGGATTTTGACTTTGACCAACATACTGTTTCCGACATCGCTTACAAGTGATAAGGTAAATAATGTTTGGTGAATCACAATGGAGGGGGTTACGGATCTGATAATGATTTTTCGTTTGTTCGGAGGAAAATTCCTCTTTCTGATCAGGCATAAAAGTATGCAGTCTACAACGAGGCTTTTTGCAATTAAATACCGCGCCACTACTATTTTGCAACGGTCTGTTGTGTTCAATCTTCAGTGGCTCGAAATCGGTAGTTTCAGCTGGACTTTCGAGCTTTTTCAAGGTTTGGGATTTCAGGCTACGCAAAAGGCGCAGCGAGTACCCTCTCGATCTGAGGGCGCCAAATAGAGTAGAACAAGCCTCATTGAAATTTACCTTATCACTTGAATTGCGGTGGAAACGAATGAGCTGTGATTTGATGATACCTTTAAATGTATGTTGAGGATGAAATGATTTAGTGTGCAACAATTGATGTGAATCAGTTGGTTTAAAATATACTTTATAATCTAAATGACCGGACGCCTGAAATTGCTTGCCTTTATACACGGTTACATCGAGAAAATCAACAGAATTTTCACTGATAGTAGCTTTCAATTTAATATTTGGATCGTGATTATTCAAAATTTCTAAAAATTCATCAAAATCTTCTTTTGAATGTTCCCAAATAATAAAAATGTCATCTAAATATCTGAGATATACGAGAGGATGCTTTGCACATTTGCTTAAGGCATTTTCCTCCCATTCCGCTACATAAATGCTTGCAAAATTAGGACTGAATCTTTTACCCATAGGACAACCCATTATTTGTAGAAAATATTCTCCATTGAATTGAAAGTCATTACCTTTTAAGCTCAGCTCTAAAAGATCCAAAACTTGTTCATCCGGGCGTCGCATCCGGATATTTTTCAAATGCATTTTTAACTGATTTAACACCTTTATCAATATCAATGTTCGTATACATACTGTCGATATTCAAAGTAGCCAGAATTGCATTTTTTGATATTTTCAATTTCGAAATTTGTGACAGGAAATCCTGTGTGTTTTTTAGATAGCTCGGATGTCTATTTGCTATAGGTTTAAGATGATAATCAATTAATTCCGAGATCGCATAAGATTCCGAATTACAATCTGATACAATTGGCCTCCCGGGTGGAGTTAAGTCATCCGTCCATGAAGAACGGTCCTTGTGGATCTTTGGTAGGATATAAAATTGTCTTGTTTGAGCACTGAGCTTAGCTGTTAAATATTTCAATTGTTTTTTGGTAATGTGACCTTCGTCGAGGAGAAATTTTAAGATATTATTGAATTTTTCGATATTACTAGGCCAAATAAGTGAATCTATTTTCTTATAATGTTTAGTATTGCTGAGTTGTCTCATGGCTTCCTTTATATAATTATCCCGAGATAGAACAACTACCGACCCACCTTTGTCGGCTGGTTTAATTACTAATTTCTTATTTTTTCGAAGTTTCGTGAGGGCTCTCCGTTCACCAGCTGTTAAATTGTCTTTATCGGAGAGTATGTTCATGCTGAACACCTTTTTGATGATTCGTTTGCTAGCCTCAATAATTTCGGGATCTACTTCACTATCTGGAGGTGACCAACCAGATGATTCTGTAAAAGGAAGTTTCCGACCGCTGGAGTTTCTAAAGCGGTCGGCTAATTTCATTTGCCTAAGAAAATTACAGTTGTATGATGGTAAATTTGTTTGGTTATCAGTTTTAGGCTTTGGTGCTGGTACAAAAGTTAAACCGCGATCTAAAAGAGATTTCTCTTGGGTTGTTAGGTCATTGGTGCCAGACAGGTTAACCACATTAGTTCCTAATCCCACATCTGTTAGGCGGCTGTTACCTTTGCCTTTACTTAGTTTAAATTTAGGTGGTTCAACCAGTGATCGTACATAATATTGGCGGTTCTCGTGGTCCAATGGACTAAATCCTGAGCAACATCAAACTTTGCGTCATCAATTTTTGGTATCACGTTAACGTCCTTCACTTTCCGAATGGTTTCGTTGATGATGCTCAGGGTTCTCCTCTCAGCCTGAGGGAGTTTTTGCGAAAAGTTTAGTTCAGCGAAATAAATTTTTGCTGATCTAAACTTGACCCTGATATCGCTAAGCATATTCCGCAACTGCTTAACTACGAGATCAGAATTATCGTTTCGAGAATTCACGCCAATATTTAATAATATTTTTGGGGGACTGGACTGGCCCCTGTGCCCTTTAAACATAGAGCGCAGATGATTGAATTTGGCGCCGGGGTAACACTCCACCTGGATGTCCGGATGGGGATTTCGATCAATGCGTCCTAAATTTGAACTTCCAATCATAAGGATGTTTTTACAAACATCGGGGAGGCGCCAATTCCTTTTGTCAAAATTAACTCCGCTTTTATGCCGAAACTGGGAGAATTTAGAATCAAATGAGCGGCCCGAGTTGCGGCTCGGTGATTTGACTTTCTCTGAGTACGATATACCTGGTTGAACCACACTAGATGAAGGGGAAGGGGGAGAAGAAACAGAAGCAGGAGAGGAAACAGAAACAGGAGAAGAAACAGAAGGAGGAGGAGGAGTTCTAGTGAGAGCACTAGGAGAACTAGAGAAGAAAGGCTGAGGAGGAGTAGGAGGTAGAGGAACAAGACGAGGCGAGACAGCGTTACTCAATTTGCGAGCATCTTCAGTCACAATATGGACCGGAGATGTTTGCAAATTGAGGCGCTTACTCTGAGAGAAAGAAGAAGTAGAAGGAAAAGAAGAGGGAGAAGTGCTTTGCCTTGATCTTTTCTTATTTTGCTTTTCGCGTTGGGGTGGAGGGACAACACGGGCCGGAGTTTGCTTGCTCCCTCCCGTATTGTTCCTTACTCCAGACGCTGGGCGAAGTTCCGAAATGTAAGACTCATAGGCCGAAATCGTCTTACCTGTCAACTTGTTTTTAAAGTTTTTTTGAGCCCAGATCAAGGCACGCGCCGAAGCGCTGTTGAAGTCTATCTTTTCGAGTCCAGGAGGTGGTCGCATAGCCAAAGTTATCTTAGACTTCAATTGGTTTAAATTTATCTTATAATGCTCAATTAAAGCATTTAACGTTTGGTTGGCCCATCCCACACTAATCTGTCGAAAAACAGAAAAAATGTGTGGGGTGGGAAGAGCCGGCTTTAGAAAGCCCCCTAACTCATCTACTTTCTTCTCCAACTGCTTCGAGAAATCCTGGTTGGCCAAATGCTGCTCTAGGAGCCCAATATGGTGCATACACTGAATCACCTGGAAAAGGGCCTTGACCAATCTAGAATAGGCCTGGAACGATTGTTCCTGGCCCCTTCCAGACTGGGCAACTCTCTTTCCCTGATGCTTCTGTCTTTTTTGAGCCATTTGAAGAATAAGTAGATGAATTTAAAATGAAATTAAAATGAAGAAATGAAATAAATTAAAATGAAATCTAGATATTACCTATTAGAGAAGATACCTGGATTGGTTGTAGTCTTCAGCAAAGGTAGAAAATAATCCGTCTGTCTCGACGCGTTTCGCTTGGTTTGGCTTTTTCAAAGAGACTTTGAGGAAAATGATTCCAACTTTGGGAGGGCATGCATGGTATATATCCATATGTGGGCTGGGGGTGTTTTTCACAGCTCAGTACATAATTAAACTCGGTAACAAGCTGACAAATGTCACTCATCTAATTAATTCTTTTCAGTCTGAGATGTCCCAAGTTTGTTTTTCACAACTCAGTTTGTGTCGTCCAAACAAGTTAGATGAAGCCCTATTGATTGGCTTCCATTGAATTTTAATCAGTCAGTGAGTGGTTTACTTTACTGACCCCATGAAGCCCTATTGGTTGGCTTTGATTTAAGTAAAACCAATCGGGAGCGGTTTGCTTTACTTGCTTCAGAAGTATGTGAAAATAATATGAAAAAATGGTTTGATAAAATATATTGTGACTAAAGAAATAAATGAAAAAATAACGCCAAAGATCATGATGCCTCACGAATGTTATCAGTTGGAATGAATATCCCCCGACGGAGGTTTATGACGGAAAATATTTTACACCACGTAGAAATTGTGTGTTTTACCTTCTGAACCTCTACATTGTGTGAAAGGTATGAAAAATTAAATAAAAATAATAATTTAAATAAATGAATCAAATAAATGAATCAAATAAATAAATAAATAAATAAATAAATAAATAAATAAATAAATAAAAATTAATAAAAAATTAAAAATAATCAATAAATAAATATATAAATAAATAAATAATAATTTTATTTAGGAAATACATACACATGATTGAAATTAGAACCTATTTTGTTTTTGGGCATATATGAACTCTGGCACTCGCCTGTGTGTGTTTGAGGTTAAAAAATCGCACTGGCACAGACATTTCATACTGAAACGTTTTTTTCTTTTAATATGCCGTCGAAAAATTGTTTTCATTTACTGAACCCAGATGGGTTTCAAACATGACAAAAAATTACACCAAATTTGATTTAAACTAAGTGATGAGCTTAGGAACTGGTTAAACTGACTGGCAATAATTGATGTTATTCATTGATGGGCTCTAATTTAGTCCTTACAAGGATGTTACGCAAGCTTTTGTTTTTCTTATCGGCGATGACAGGTCGAAGATTCAAAGGTTCATTTAATTTAGCATTGGTAAAATTGAATTCATCTTTTAACATTTTTGCTATTTCGATATTCATTCTGTTGTACGTTAAAGTGAAAGGAATGATGGACCTCCTTTCGCATTCGCCCTCTGATATGTTCATACCAAATGGCCAGAGGGTTTGAAGCGTATTGATCCAAAAAGCTTCACGTTTTTTTCTAAATTCATCCGTTTCTTCTAATGTGTCTTTAATTGGTGGTTGTTCAATTGAGTGGATTTCGAAATCGTCCAAAGAATGGCCAGGAAGGTTAAAATGTTGTGCTACTGGGGCATCAGCATTATGTTTTATATCCTGTTTGTGTCTAGTAGCACGTTCTCGAAAAGGATTTTGACTTTGACCAACATACTGTTTCCGACATCGCTTACAAGTGATAAGGTAAATAATGTTTGGTGAATCACAGTGGAGGGGGTTACGGATCTGATAATGATTTTTCGTTTGTTCGGAGGAAAATTCCTCTTTCTGATCAGGCATAAAAGTATGCAGTCTACAACGAGGCTTTTTGCAATTAAATACCGCGCCACTACTATTTTGCAACGGTCTGTTGTGTTCAATCTTCAGTGGTTCGAAATCGGTAGTTTCAGCTGGACTTTCGAGCTTTTTCAAGGTTTGGGATTTCAGGCTACGCAAAAGGCGCAGCGAGTACCCTCTCGATCTGAGGGCGCCAAATAGAGTAGAACAAGCCTCATTGAAATTTACCTTATCACTTGAATTGCGGTGGAAACGAATAAGCTGTGATTTGATGATACCTTTAAATGTATGTTGAGGATGAAATGATTTAGTGTGCAACAATTGATGTGAATCAGTTGGTTTAAAATATACTTTATAATCTAAATGACCGGACGCCTGAAATTGCTTGCCTTTATACACGGTTACATCGAGAAAATCAACAGAATTTTCACTGATAGTAGCTTTCAATTTAATATTTGGATCGTGATTATTCAAAATTTCTAAAAATTCATCAAAATCTTCTTTTGAATGTTCCCAAATAATAAAAATGTCATCTAAATATCTGAGATATACGAGAGGATGCTTTGCACATTTGCTTAAGGCATTTTCCTCCCATTCCGCTACATAAATGCTTGCAAAATTAGGACTGAATCTTTTACCCATAGGACAACCCATTATTTGTAGAAAATATTCTCCATTGAATTGAAAGTCATTACCTTTTAAGCTCAGCTCTAAAAGATCCAAAATTTGTTCATCCGGGCGTTTCGCATCCGGATATTTTTCAAATGCATTTTTAACTGATTTAACACCTTTATCAATATCAATGTTCGTATACATACTGTCGATATCCAAAGTAGCCAGAATTGCATTTTTTGATATTTTCAATTTCGAAATTTGTGACAGGAAATCCTGTGTGTTTTTTAGATAGCTCGGATGTCTATTTGCTATAGGTTTAAGATGATAATCAATTAATTCCGAGATCGCATAAGATTCCGAATTACAATCTGATAATAATAATAACTCTTTGGCCAGCCGCTGATTTGTCGCGGTCCTCATAAGAGAAGGCCATCATTCCCCCTGCACCCCACCCCCTCTTCCCCTCCTCTCCTCCCAGCATTCAGATATAAACTGCTTAATAGTGTCCCTCACTTCCTCTTTTTCAATTTCTTCAATAAGCATTCCTACCCTCTCCCTCGTGTCCCCCTTCAGCCATCTATCCTTTGTTTCTTCACCCCACTTCTGCATTATTCTTCCAGTAAATTTTATTCTATGAGGTATATACTGTGGGCATTCCAAGAGAAAATGTCTCCAGGGTCTCCACTACTCCAGAGTGGCACATTTGGCATCCCTTTTCCCCATCTCTCCCAATTTTTCCCCGAAGCTCCAGTGATCTTGATCTCAGTATGAACAGCAGTGACCCTCCAATGGTGCCATCTAGGTACTTCTCAAAAGCTGGCTTTTCTTTATATTGTAACCCCTGCAGTGATCTTTTCACGCTAACCCCTGCTCGCCAGTTTCGATTGCAATCTTCCATGACTCTCTCTTTGACAAACCTTTTGCCTTCTTTCATTCCTACTTCTATGTTTGTGACCTCTATAGTGTAATTGTCCATTAGTTCCCTCACATGTTTTGACCACCCCGTTTCTATATTAGAATTCCAAATGGTATCGAGCATCAATTTGCACCACCGGTTGTCAGGCAGGTTTCTCAAGTAGTTAAAGTAACACAGTTTTCCCAAATCTACCCTGTCCTTGATTTTCATCCACCCAAGCTCCCCCCTTACTGCTTCCAAAGCTGCAGCATTACTCGACCCTGTTATCCATCTGCCGGCATCATTTTGAGTATTTTCCAACTTCTTAGTAACGGTTTGGTTTAATGGAATCACGTCCGTGCCATACGTTATACTTGGTAAACCCACCCTCTCCCACAGTGTTTTCCCCACAAAGACCTTGTTGAAACTATTTTTCCCTAAAAGTTTTAGTTGGTTCAGAATTCTTTTCCCCTTCAGAATCAGTTTGGCTGAGTAATTTCTGTACACCCCTCTTCCCGTTATATTTATGCTTACCCCTAGATGCTCATACTCTCCCGTTTCTCCTACAGTGATTTGTTTGCTTTCCCCTTCGGGGATTGAGAACTCCCCCACTCTCCATCTCTTCGTCATATCTACCTTGCGTCCAACGGGTATTACCTTGCTTTTATTTTCATTTAGTTCGAGCCGCCAAGTGTTCCCATATCTACCAACAATTTCCAGCAGTTTCTCTAGCCCCTGTTCAGTTCTAGACATTAAAACCATGTCGTCCGCAAAGAATAAGCCTGGTATCTTTATGTCTCCAACATTTACCCCCTCCGCACTCTGAATTAGTTCGTCCCCTAAATCTTTAACATACAATGCAAACAAAATCGGTGAAAAGATACACCCCTGCTTGAGGCCTATATCCATAGGGACTCGTTTTGTAGTGATACTCCCTAGACTGAGTTGGCTTTGCACATCTGTATACAGTGCTTTCATGATTCCCACAAAGTCACCCCCCAGTCCGATGCCCTCGAGCTTCCGCCACATACCTTCCCTCCACACTCGGTCGTACGCTTTTTTCACATCTAGAAATGCCAGAAACATCTTTTTCTTTTCAGCCTTTGTTGATTCTATCAGTTGGGTGAGTGTAAATAGGTGATCAGTGACTCTTCGTCCTTTCCTGAAACCATTTTGAATTTCTCCTAAAAAACCTTTCTCTTCTATAACTTCCTCTAGTCTACCGTATATGACCTTACAGAATACTTTTCCGATGTTACTACTAACTGATATCCCCCTATAGTTATCTAGAACTTCCTTATCCCCCTTTTTGTGTATGAACGACACCTTACTTTCCCTCCACTCTCTGGGGACCTCTTGCTTTCGCAGAGCCAGGTTGAAAAGGTTTGTCAGGACTTCAATAAGTGCCTCCCCTCCATTTTTGAGGAATTCGTTCGGAATTTCATCAGTCCCTCCCGCTTTACCATTTTTTAATTTCGAGACCACCTTCCGCACTTCTTCTGCCGTTATTTCGCTACATACACGATTGGATAGGTTCTCCTCCACCAGTGTATTTCTTTTTGGTGGGGACCCACTGCCCCATCGCCTATCGTTTATCTTTTCCCAGTGCTTGACTAACTCTGAAGCGATACGGCCTTTATCTTCTGTACTTTCCCCATCCACTTTGATACTCTGCACACTACTTTTCCCCCGTTTATTTACCCAGTTCCAAAATACGTTTGAGCTCGAACCCCCCGTTTTCTTTATTGTTCTGGCAAGACTGCAATTGCGCTCCTTCCTATTATTATCCTTTATCTCATTCACCTTTTTCCGTGCCAGTTCATATTCTCCTTTCATTAGTCTCGTGTCATTGTTATCCACCCCTTTAAGCTTCCTACTTCTTCTGTAAGCAGCGCATTTTACCTTCCTTTCTTTTATAGCCTTTTTCAGTCCCTCGTTAACCCTGTATCCAAGCTCTCTCGTTGGGACCCTCACCCTTCCTATACACTCCTTCCCTGCCTCTGTTAGGCTATTTACTATGCCATCTGAAATACTCTGGACATTTGCATCCCTAGGTATACATTCAAGATTTGGTTTTAGTTTTTCCCGAAACTGCTTCCAGTCGGCTCCTTGTTTTAGTCCCCAAACTTCCTTGAAGGTATTTCTGTCTCTATTAGTCTTTTTGCCCATAATCTTAACTGTTATCAGGTTGTGATCACTACCCAAGTCATTTTTTCCCTCGTCATCTATTTCTACATCTATAACCTCCCTCCATACGCTAATGTCAGTGAGTATATAATCAATTATTGTTTTCTTATCGTTCCTCCCCCAGGTCCATTTACCCTTACATTTCGCATCCCTGTTCAGGATCTTTAAACCAAGCTCTTTTGATAGGTCCAACATCTTCCTCCCATTCGTGTTAATTTTCCTATCACCTCCCTGTATGCCCTCCTCCTTATCCCCGATGTGCCCATTGAAGTCCCCCATTAGGACAATACTGAACCCTCTGCTCCCAAGCTCTGTGATATTCGATCTAAGAGTTGTATATATTGAATCATTCCACTCGGGCTTACTTCCCTCCACTGCTAAGTATACAACACCAACGGCAACACTCCTGCTTCCTAACTTGATTTTTGCCCAGACTATTTCGTTGGATACTGGAATCTGAGTCCTTGCTTCTGTGAGATCTGTAATCAATGAGGGCTGTAATTCCTCTTTAGCGTAGATGCCAACACTCCCACCCCGTTTCTGACCCTCAGTTCGCCCAGCTCCTATCTACACGCAACCCTTCATCTGATCAACCCGCTCATCCCGTCGTATCCACGTCTCACTTAGACCCATTATATCGAAGTCTCCTTCGTCCATCATTGTTGATATTTCGCTTATTTTCTTGTGCAGACCCTGGATGTTACAGTACCCAAACTTAATGAATCTTTGTTTTTTTGTCATCACTGGCACATTATTATAACCCTGGTATGTCCCTGTATTGTGCATGTTTGTTGTTCTTCCTATGTTCCCAGCATTTGTGCCACTCTGGGTTACCGGCTGTGGTCCCCTACCCCCTTTTCTCCAAAAAAGGCCCAGCCACCTGTAAGATTTTTTGGCCCAACAGGTCTGTACCCATCCTACTTAAATGCAATCCGTCTCGCCCATACAACTCTCCTTGTCCCCAGAATGAATCCCAGTGGTCAATGAAATGTACTCCCAAGTCTTTGCAGTGCTCTCCCAGCTCCTCGTTTAGTGCCATAATCCGCGAGTTCCTCTCATTCCCACCACCCATAACGGGGAGCACCCCTGAAACGATGATCCGAGCATTCCTGCTAAGTAGCTTACTAATTAGGTCCTTGTATGTGTCCACCAAACGAACTGATTTCCTCTCTCTGATGTTATTGGACCCCACATGTAATACCACTACCGGATCAGGCCCCGACCCAGCTACAATACCGTCCACTCTATCCCTCAGGTCCTCCACTTTAGCCCCCGGAAAGCACAGAACTGTTCTATTTTTACTGTCCGGACCACAGACAACCTTGTCGATCCCCCGAACTATGCTACTTCCCGCAACCACCAACTTACTTTTGGACCTCGCCCTATTTATCTCCTCTAGTCTCCTATTGTTTACAGCGTCCTCTTCCTCTCCAACAGCCCCACTCGGAATCAATATCGGTATCGGTATCTTTGACCTAGGATTACTCCTATCCTTGTCCCTCCGTCTCTTTCCAGGCCCTGAGCTACCTGGACTACTCCCCTGGTCTTCCCCCGGATCCCTCCTCCTTTTTCCTGGCCTAGACCCCAAGCTACTATCTGTTGCAACTACCTCCATCTCCTCCTCTGTCTCTTCCGAATCGAGCACATCAAATCTGTTTCTGGTGCTGCACTCCCCACTGCCTTTGGACTTTACACCCCTATCTACCTGCTTCTCTGCCCCCCCCCCCTTTCCTACCACTTTTGGTAGTCCACGCCAAACGCTTTACTGCATTGCTCCGGCCTGGGCCCCCCTCATCTGTCCTACGTACTTTTCTAGCAGCCCCCACCTCATCACCTACCTCATTCACATCAAAGGTTCTACCCCCATGTTTCCTCTTGGAACCACCGACAACCTTCCATCCTTCTCGGAAAGCCACTTTCACAGGCGTAACTCCAGACAGCCCCGCCCTACCAAGTTTTCCCTTCAGCTCAGCAATCTCCCCCTCAAACTTAACAATTGTCTCAAGTAGGCGGAGGATTTCCTGACAGTTTGCACATACCTCTCCATATCCCATCGAGCGACAGTCCCCATACATCATAGAACACTGTTTACAAACTTCAAGCCCAATATCGCCATCGGTGGCCCCACCAACCCGGCTCTGACCGACACCCCCAGTGACCTCTGTCTGCACACCAATACTTACTCCGTTGGCACCGTTGACCTGGACCGCGATATTACACGTATTTACCTCCATACTTACCTCCGTCTGAACAGACTTGCTCGCCATCATCAAGACAAAATTACGCGATCGGAAGGGAAAATTGTAAACACGCGACAAAAGGCAACACGACGAACCGTTCGACAACTTAGCGCTCACAGTTTTATTTAAGGCCTCCTAACTTTGTCCCAGTAACTATACTAAACTAACTCCCCACAAAGTTGAATAAAATAACCTGAAAATGAAATATATATGATTAGTAAACAATAAAAATACTTAATTTCGATTCGTAACCAAGGAAACTTCTTCTGTATACTTGCGGATCGAGACCAGATAACTGATACAATTGGCCTCCCGGGTGGAGTTAAGTCATCCGTCCATGAAGAACGGTCCTTGTGGATCTTTGGTAGGATATAAAATTGTCTTGTTTGAGCACTGAGCTTAGCTGTTAAATATTTCAATTGTTTTTTGGTAATGTGACCTTCGTCGAGGAGAAATTTTAAGATATTATTGAATTTTTCGATATTACTAGGCCAAATAAGTGAATCTATTTTCTTATAATGTTTAGTATTGCTGAGTTGTCTCATGGCTTCCTTTATATAATTATCCCGAGAGAGAACAACTACCGACCCACCTTTGTCGGCTGGTTTAATTACTAATTTCTTATTTTTTCGAAGTTTCGTGAGGGCTCTCCGTTCACCAGCTGTTAAATTGTCTTTATCGGAGAGTATGTTCATGCTGAACACCTTTTTGATGATTCGTTTGCTAGCCTCAATAATTTCGGGATCTACTTCACTATCTGGAGGTGACCAACCAGATGATTCTGTAAAAGGAAGTTTCCGACCGCTGGAGTTTCTAAAGCGGTCGGCTAATTTCATTTGCCTAAGAAAATTACAGTTGTATGATGGTAAATTTGTTTGGTTATCAGTTTTAGGCTTTGGTGCTGGTACAAAAGTTAAACCGCGATCTAAAAGAGATTTCTCTTGGGTTGTTAGGTCATTGGTGCCAGACAGGTTAACCACATTAGTTCCTAATCCCACATCTGTTAGGCGGCTGTTACCTTTGCCTTTACTTAGTTTAAATTTAGGTGGTTCAACCAGTGATCGTACATAATATTGGCGGTTCTCGTGGTCCAATGGATTAAATCCTGAGCAACATCAAACTTTGCGTCATCAATTTTTGGTATCACGTTAACGTCCTTCACTTTCCGAATGGTTTCGTTGATGATGCTCAGGGTTCTCCTCTCAGCCTGAGGGAGTTTTTGCGAAAAGTTTAGTTCAGCGAAATAAATTTTTGCTGATCTAAACTTGACCCTGATATCGCTAAGCATATTCCGCAACTGCTTAACTACGAGATCAGAATTATCGTTTCGAGAATTCACGCCAATATTTAATAATATTTTTGGGGGACTGGACTGGCCCCTGTGCCCTTTAAACATAGAGCGCAGATGATTGAATTTGGCGCCGGGGTAACACTCCACCTGGATGTCCGGATGGGGATTTCGATCAATGCGTCCTAAATTTGAACTTCCAATCATAAGGATGTTTTTACAAACATCGGGGAGGCGCCAATTCCTTTTGTCAAAATTGACTCCGCTTTTATGCCGAAACTGGGAGAATTTAGAATCAAATGAGCGGCCCGAGTTGCGACTCGGTGATTTGACTTTCTCTGAGTACGATATACCTGGTTGAACCACACTAGATGCAGGGGAAGGGGGAGAAGAAACAGAAGCAGGAGAGGAAACAGAAACAGGAGAAGAAACAGAAGGAGGAGGAGGAGTTCTAGTGAGAGCACTAGGAGAACTAGAGAAGAAAGGCTGAGGAGGAGTAGGAGGTAGAGGAACAAGACGAGGCGAGACAGCGTTACTCAATTTGCGAGCATCTTCAGTCACAATATGGACCGGAGATGTTTGCAAATTGAGGCGCTTACTCTGAGAGAAAGAAGAAGTAGAAGGAAAAGAAGAGGGAGAAGTGCTTTGCCTTGATCTTTTCTTATTTTGCTTTTCGCGTTGGGGTAGAGGGACAACACGGGCCGGAGTTTGCTTGCTCCCTCCCGTATTGTTCCTTACTCCAGACGCTGGGCGAAGTTCCGAAATGTAAGACTCATAGGCCGAAATCGTCTTACCTGTCAACTTGTTTTTAAAGTTTTTTTGAGCCCAGATCAAGGCACGCGCCGAAGCGCTGTTGAAGTCTATCTTTTCGAGTCCAGGAGGTGGTCGCATAGCCAAAGTTATCTTAGACTTCAATTGGTTTAAATTTATCTTATAATGCTCAATTAAACCATTTAACGTTTGGTTGGCCCATCCCACACTAATCTGTCGAAAAACAGAAAAAAATGTGTGGGGTGGGAAGAGCCGGCTTTAGAAAGCCCCCTAACTCATCTACTTTCTTCTCCAACTGCTTCAGGAAATCCCGGTTGGCCAAATGCTGCTCTAGGAGCCCAATATGGTGCATACACTGAATCACCTGGAAAAGGGCCTTGACCAATCTAGAATAGGCCTGGAACGATTGTTCCTGGCCCCTTCCAGACTGGGCAACTCTCTTTCCCTGATGCTTCTGTCTTTTTTGAGCCATTTGAAGAATAAGTAGATGAATTTAAAATGAAATTAAAATGAAGAAATGAAATAAATTAAAATGAAATCTAGATATTACCCATTAGAGAAGATACCTGGATTGGTTGTAGTCTTCAGCAAAGGTAGAAAATAATCCGTCTGTCTCGACGCGTTTCGCTTGGTTTGGCTTTTTCAAAGAGACTTTGAGGAAAATGATTCCAACTTTGGGAGGGCATGCATGGTATATATCCATATGTGGGCTGGGGGTGTTTTTCACAGCTCAGTACATAATTAAACTCGGTAACAAGCTGACAAATGTCACTCATCTAATTAATTCTTTTCAGTCTGAGATGTCCCAAGTTTGTTTTTCACAACTCAGTTTGTGTCGTCCAAACAAGTTAGATGAAGCCATATTGATTGGCTTCCATTGAATTTTAATCAGTCAGTGAGTGGTTTACTTTACTGACCCCATGAAGCCCTATTGGTTGGCTTTGATTTAAGTAAAACCAATCGGGAGCGGTTTGCTTTACTGGCTTCAGAAGTATGTGAAAATAATATGAAAAAATGGTTTGATAAAATATATTGTGACTAAAGAAATAAATGAAAAAATAACGCCAAAGATCATGTTGCCTCACGAATGTTATCAGTTGGAATGAATATCCCCCGACGGAGGTTTATGACGGAAAATATTTTACACCACGTAGAAATTGTGTGTTTTACCTTCTGAACATCTACATTGTGTGAAAGGTATGAAAAATTAAATAAAAATAATAATTAAAATAAATGAATCAAATAAATGAATCAAATAAATAAATAAATAAATAAATAAATAAATAAAAATTAATAAAAAATTAAAAATAATCAATAAATAAATATATAAATAAATAAATAATAATTTTATTTAGGAAATACATACACATGATTGAAATTAGAACCTATTTTGTTTTTGGGCATATATGAACTCTGGCACTCGCCTGTGTGTGTTTGAGGTTAAAAAATCGCACTGGCACAGACATTTCATACTGAAACGTTTTTTTCTTTTAATATGCCGCCGAAAAATTGTTTTCATTTACTAAACCCAGATGGGTTTCAAACATGACAAAAAATTACACCAAATTTGACTTAAACTAAGTGATGAGCTTAGGAACTGGTTAAACTGACTGGCAATAATTGATGCTATTCATTGATGGGCTCTAATTTAGTCCTTACAAGGATGTTACGCAAGCTTTTGTTTTTCTTATAGGCGATGACAGGTCGAAGATTCAAAGGTTCATTTAATTTAGCATTGGTAAAATTGAATTCATCTTTTAACATTTTTGCTATTTCGATATTCATTCTGTTGTCCGTTAAAGTGAAAGGAATGATGGACCTCCTTTCGCATTCGCCCTCTGATATGTTCATACCAAATGGCCAGAGGGTTTGAAGCGTATTGATCCAAAAAGCTTCACGTTTTTTTCTAAATTCATCCGTTTCTTCTAATGTGTCTTTAATTGGTGGTTGTTCAATTGGGTGGATTTCGAAGTCGTCCAAAGAATGGCCAGGAAGGTTAAAATGTTGTGCTACTGGGGCATCAGCATTATGTTTTATATCCTGTTTGTGTCTAGTAGCACGTTCTCGAAAAGGATTTTGACTTTGACCAACATACTGTTTCCGACATCGCTTACAAGTGATAAGGTAAATAATGTTTGGTGAATCACAATGGAGGGGGTTACGGATCTGATAATGATTTTTCGTTTGTTCGGAGGAAAATTCCTCTTTCTGATCAGGCATAAAAGTATGCAGTCTACAACGAGGCTTTTTGCAATTAAATACCGCGCCACTACTATTTTGCAACGGTCTGTTGTGTTCAATCTTCAGTGGTTCGAAATCGGTAGTTTCAGCTGGACTTTCGAGCTTTTTCAAGGTTTGGGATTTCAGGCTACGCAAAAGGCGCAGCGAGTACCCTCTCGATCTGAGGGCGCCAAAAAGAGTAGAACAAGCCTCATTGAAATTTACCTTATCACTTGAATTGCGGTGGAAACGAATAAGCTGTGATTTGATGATACCTTTAAATGTATGTTGAGGATGAAATGATTTAGTGTGCAACAATTGATGTGAATCAGTTGGTTTAAAATATACTTTATAATCTAAATGACCGGACGCCTGAAATTGCTTGCCTTTATACACGGTTACATCGAGAAAATCAACAGAATTTTCACTGATAGTAGCTTTCAATTTAATATTTGGATCGTGATTATTCAAAATTTCTAAAAATTCATCAAAATCTTCTTTTGAATGTTCCCAAATAATAAAAATGTCATCTAAATATCTGAGATATACGAGAGGATGCTTTGCACATTTGCTTAAGGCATTTTCCTCCCATTCCGCTACATAAATGCTTGCAAAATTAGGACTGAATCTTTTACCCATAGGACAACCCATTATTTGCAGAAAATATTCTCCATTGAATTGAAAGTCATTACCTTTTAAGCTCAGCTCTAAAAGATCCAAAATTTGTTCATCCGGGCGTTTCGCATCCGGATATTTTTCAAATGCATTTTTAACTGATTTAACACCTTTATCACTATCAATGTTCGTATACATACTGTCGATATCCAAAGTAGCCAGAATTGCATTTTTTGATATTTTCAATTTCGAAATTTGTGACAGGAAATCCTGTGTGTTTTTTAGATAGCTCGGATGTCTATTTGCTATAGGTTTAAGATGATAATCAATTAATTCCGAGATCGCATAAGATTCCGAATTACAATCTGATAATAATAATAACTCTTTGGCCAGCCGCTGATTTGTCGCGGTCCTCATAAGAGAAGGCCATCATTCCCCCTACACCCCACCCCCTCTTCCCCTCCTCTCCTCCCAGCATTCAGATATAAACTGCTTAATAGTGTCCCTCACTTCCTCTTTTTCAATTTCTTCAATAAGCATTCCTACCCTCTCCCCCGTGTCCCCCTTCAGCCATCTATCCTTTGTTTCTTCACCCCACTTCTGCATTATTCTTCCAGTAAATTTTATTCTATGAGGTATATACTGTGGGCATTCCAAGAGAAAATGTTCCAGGGTCTCCACTACTCCAGAGTGGCACATTTGGCATCCCTTTTCCCCATCTCTCCCAATTTTTCCCCGAAGCTCCAGTGATCTTGATCTCAGTTTGAACAGCAGTGACCCTCCAAAGGTGCCATCTAGGTACTTCTCAAAAGCTGGCTTTTCTTTATATTGTAACCCCTGCAGTGATCTTTTCACGCTAACCCCTGCTCGCCAGTTTCGATTGCAATCTTCCATGACTCTCTCTTTGACAAACCTTTTGCCTTCTTTCATTCCTACTTCTATGTTTGTGACCTCTATAGAGTAATTGTCCATTAGTTCCCTCACATGTTTTGACCACCCCGTTTCTATATTAGAATTCCAAATGGTATCGAGCATCAATTTGCACCACCGGTTGTCAGGCAGGTTTCTCAAGTAGTTAAAGTAACACAGTTTTCCCAAATCTACCCTGTCCTTGATTTTCATCCACCCAAGCTCCCCCCTTACTGCTTCCAAAGCTGCAGCATTACTCGACCCTGTTATCCATCTGCCGGCATCATTTTGAGTATTTTCCAACTTCTTAGTAACGGTTTGGTTTAATGGAATCACGTCCGTGCCATACGTTATACTTGGTAAACCCACCCTCTCCCATGGTGTTTTCCCCACAAAGACCTTGTTGAAACTATTTTTCCCTAAAAGTTTTAGTTGGTTCAGAATTCTTTTCCCCTTCAGAATCAGTTTGGCTGAGTAATTTCTGTACACCCCTCTTCCCGTTATATTTATGCTTACCCCTAGATACTCCTACTCTCCCGTTTCTCCTACAGTGATTTGTTTGCTTTCCCCTTCGGGGATTGAGAACTCCCCCACTCTCCATCTCTTCGTCATATCTACCTTGCGTCCAACGGGTATTACCTTGCTTTTATTTTCATTTAGTTCGAGCCGCCAAGTGTTCCCATATCTACCAACAATTTCCAGCAGTTTCTCTAGCCCCTGTTCAGTTCTAGACATTAACACCATGTCGTCCGCAAAGAATAAGCCTGGTATCTTTATGTCTCCAACATTTACCCCCTCCGCACTCTGAATTAGTTCGTCCCCTAAATCTTTAACATACAATGCAAACAAAATCGGTGAAAAGATACACCCCTGCTTGAGGCCTATATCCATAGGGACTCGTTTTGTAGTGATACTCCCTAGACTGAGTTGGCTTTGCACATCTGTATACAGTGCTTTCATGATTCCACAAAGTCACCCCCCAGTCCGATGCCCTCGAGCTTCCGCCACATACCTTCCCTCCACACTCGGTCGTACGCTTTTTTCACATCTAGAAATGCCAGAAACATCTTTTTCTTTTCAGCCTTTGTTGATTCTATCAGTTGGGTGAGTGTAAATAGGTGATCAGTGACTCTTCGTCCTTTCCTGAAACCATTTTGAATTTCTCCTAAAAAACCTTTCTCTTCTATAACTTCCTCTAGTCTACCGTATATGACCTTACAGAATACTTTTCCGATGTTACTACTAACTGATATCCCCCTATAGTTATCTAGAACTTCCTTATCCCCCTTTTTGTGTATGAACGACACCTTACTTTCCCTCCACTCTCTGGGGACCTCTTGCTTTCGCAGAGCCAGGTTGAAAAGGTTTGTCAGGACTTCAATAAGTGCCTCCCCTCCATTTTTGAGGAATTCGTTCGGAATTTCATCAGTCCCTCCCGCTTTACCATTTTTTAATTTCGAGACCATCTTCCGCACTTCTTCTGCCGTTATTTCGCTACATACACGATTGGATAGGTTCTCCTCCACCAGTGTATTTCTTTTTGGTGGGGACCCACTGCCCCATCGCCTATCGTTTATCTTTTCCCAGTGCTTGACTACCTCTGAAGCGATACGGCCTTTATCTTCTGTACTTTCCCCATCCACTTTGATACTCTGCACACTACTTTTCCCCCGTTTATTTACCCAGTTCCAAAATACGTTTGAGCTCGAACCCCCCGTTTTCTTTATTGTTCTGGCAAGACTGCAATTGCGCTCCTTCCTATTATTATCTTTTATCTCATTCACCTTTTTCCGTGCCAGTTCATATTCTCCTTTCATTAGTCTCGTGTCATTGTTATCCACCCCTTTAAGCTTCCTACTTCTTCTGTAAGCAGCGCATTTTACCTTCCTTTCTTTTATAGCCTTTTTCAGTCCCTCGTTAACCCTGTATCCAAGCTCTCTCGTTGGGACCCTCACCCTTCCTATACACTCCTTCCCTGCCTCTGTTAGGCTATTTACTATGCCATCTGAAATACTCTGGACATTTGCATCCCTAGGTATACATTCAAGATTTGGTTTTAGTTTTTCCCGAAACTGCTTCCAGTCGGCTCCTTGTTTTAGTCCCCAAACTTCCTTGAAGGTATTTCTGTCTCTATTAGTCTTTTTGCCCATAATCTTAACTGTTATCAGGTTGTGATCACTACCCAAGTCATTTTTTCCCTCGTCATCTATTTCTACATCTATAACCTCCCTCCATACGCTAATGTCAGTGAGTATATAATCAATTATTGTTTTCTTATCGTTCCTCTCCCAGGTCCATTTACCCTTACATTTCGCATCCCTGTTCAGGATCTTTAAACCAAGCTCTTTTGATAGGTCCAACATCTTCCTCCCATTCGTGTTAATTTTCCTATCACCTCCCTGTATGCCCTCCTCCTTATCCCCGATGTGCCCATTGAAGTCCCCCATTAGGACAATACTGAACCCTCTGCTCCCAAGCTCTGTGATATTCGATCTAAGAGTTGTATATATTGAATCATTCCACTCGGGCTTACTTCCCTCCACTGCTAAGTATACAACACCAACGACAACACTCCTGCTTCCTAACTTGATTTTTGCCCAGACTATTTCGTTGGATACTGGAATCTGAGTCCTTGCTTCTGTGAGATCTGTAATCAATGAGGGCTGTAATTCCTCTTTAGCGTAGATGCCAACACTCCCACCCCGTTTCTGACCCTCAGTTCGCCCAGCTCCTATCCACACGCAACCCTTCATCTGATCAACCCGCTCATCCCGTCGTATCCACGTCTCACTTAGACCCATTATATCGAAGTCTCCTTCGTCCATCATTGTTGATATTTCGCTTACTTTCTTGTGCAGACCCTGGATGTTACAGTACCCAAACTTAATGAATCTTTGTTTTTTTGTCATCACTGGCACATTATTATAACCCTGGTATGTCCCTGTATTGTGCATGTTTGTTGTTCTTCCTATGTTCCCAGCATTTGTGCCACTCTGGGTTACCGGCTGTGGTCCCCTACCCCCTTTTCTCCAAAAAAGGCCCAGCCACCTGTAAGATTTTTTGGCCCAACAGGTCTGTACCCATCCTACTTAAATGCAATCCGTCTCGCCCATACAACTCTCCTTGTCCCCAGAATGAATCCCAGTGGTCAATGAAATGTACTCCCAAGTCTTTGCAGTGCTCTCCCAGCTCCTCGTTTAGTGCCATAATCCGCGAGTTCCTCTCATTCCCACCACCCATAACGGGGAGCACCCCTGAAACGATGATCCGAGCATTCCTGCTAAGTAGCTTACTAATTAGGTCCTTGTATGTGTCCACCAAACGAACTGATTTCCTCTCTCTGATGTTATTGGACCCCACATGTAATACCACTACCGGATCAGGCCCCGACCCAGCTACAATACCGTCCACTCTATCCCTCAGGTCCTCCACTTTAGCCCCCGGAAAGCACAGAACTGTTCTATTTTTACTGTCCGGACCACAGACAACCTTGTCGATCCCCCGAACTATGCTACTTCCCGCAACCACCAACTTACTTTTGGACCTCGCCCTATTTATCTCCTCTAGTCTCCTATTGTTTACAGCGTCCTCTTCCTCTCCAACAGCCCCACTCGGAATCAATATCGGTATCGGTATCTTTGACCTAGGATTACTCCTATCCTTGTCCCTCCGTCTCTTTCCAGGCCCTGAGCTACCTGGACTACTCCCCTGGTCTTCCCCCGGATCCCTCCTCCTTTTTCCTGGCCTAGACCCCAAGCTACTATCTGTTGCAACTACCTCCATCTCCTCCTCTGTCTCTTCCGAATCGAGCACATCAAATCTGTTTCTGGTGCTGCACTCCCCACTGCCTTTGGACTTTACACCCCTATCTACCTGCTTCTCTGCCCCCCCCCCTTTCCTACCACTTTTGGTAGTCCACGCCAAACGCTTTACAGCATTGCTCCGGCCTGGGCCCCCCTCATCTGTCCTACGTACTTTTCTAGCAGCCCCCACCTCATCACCTACCTCATTCACATCAAAGGTTCTACCCCCATGTTTCCTCTTGGAACCACCGACAACCTTCCATCCTTCTCGGAAAGCCACTTTCACAGGCGTAACTCCAGACAGCCCCGCCCTACCAAGTTTTCCCTTCAGCTCAGCAATCTCCCCCTCAAACTTAACAATTGTCTCAAGTAGGCGGAGGATTTCCTGACAGTTTGCACATACCTCTCCATATCCCATCGAGCGACAGTCCCCATACATCATAGAACACTGTTTACAAACTTCAAGCCCAATATCGCCATCGGTGGCCCCACCAACCC
Source organism: Pictodentalium vernedei (assembly GCA_031216915.1). NCBI lineage: Eukaryota > Metazoa > Mollusca > Scaphopoda > Dentaliida > Dentaliidae > Pictodentalium > Pictodentalium vernedei. Next base: position 463,841,741 of record CM062291.1, read on the forward strand.
GGCTCTGACCGACACCCCCAGTGACCTCTGTCTGCACACCAATACTTACTCCGTTGGCACCGTTGACCTGGACCGCGATATTACACGTATTTACCTCCATACTTACCTCCGTCTGAACAGACTTGCTCGCCATCATCAAGACAAAATTACGCGATCGGAAGGGAAAATTGTAAACACGCGACAAAAGGCAACACGACGAACCGTTCGACAACTTAGCGCTCACAGTTTTATTTAAGGCCTCCTAACTTTGTCCCAGTAACTATACTAAACTAACTCCCCACAAAGTTGAATAAAATAACCTGAAAATGAAATATATATGATTAGTAAACAATAAAAATACTTAATTTCGATTCGTAACCAAGGAAACTTCTTCTGTATACTTGCGGATCGAGACCAGATAACTGATACAATTGGCCTCCCGGGTGGAGTTAAGTCATCCGTCCATGAAGAACGGTCCTTGTGGATCTTTGGTAGGATATAAAATTGTCTTGTTTGAGCACTGAGCTTAGCTGTTAAATATTTCAATTGTTTTTTGGTAATGTGACCTTCGTCGAGGAGAAATTTTAAGATATTATTGAATTTTTCGATATTACTAGGCCAAATAAGTGAATCTATTTTCTTATAATGTTTAGTATTGCTGAGTTGTCTCATGGCTTCCTTTATATAATTATCCCGAGAGAGAACAACTACCGACCCACCTTTGTCGGCTGGTTTAATTACTAATTTCTTATTTTTTCGAAGTTTCGTGAGGGCTCTCCGTTCACCAGCTGTTAAATTGTCTTTATCGGAGAGTATGTTCATGCTGAACACCTTTTTGATGATTCGTTTGCTAGCCTCAATAATTTCGGGATCTACTTCACTATCTGGAGGTGACCAACCAGATGATTCTGTAAAAGGAAGTTTCCGACCGCTGGAGTTTCTAAAGCGGTCGGCTAATTTCATTTGCCTAAGAAAATTACAGTTGTATGATGGTAAATTTGTTTGGTTATCAGTTTTAGGCTTTGGTGCTGGTACAAAAGTTAAACCGCGATCTAAAAGAGATTTCTCTTGGGTTGTTAGGTCATTGGTGCCAGACAGGTTAACCACATTAGTTCCTAATCCCACATCTGTTAGGCGGCTGTTACCTTTGCCTTTACTTAGTTTAAATTTAGGTGGTTCAACCAGTGATCGTACATAATATTGGCGGTTCTCGTGGTCCAATGGATTAAATCCTGAGCAACATCAAACTTTGCGTCATCAATTTTTGGTATCACGTTAACGTCCTTCACTTTCCGAATGGTTTCGTTGATGATGCTCAGGGTTCTCCTCTCAGCCTGAGGGAGTTTTTGCGAAAAGTTTAGTTCAGCGAAATAAATTTTTGCTGATCTAAACTTGACCCTGATATCGCTAAGCATATTCCGCAACTGCTTAACTACGAGATCAGAATTATCGTTTCGAGAATTCACGCCAATATTTAATAATATTTTTGGGGGACTGGACTGGCCCCTGTGCCCTTTAAACATAGAGCGCAGATGATTGAATTTGGCGCCGGGGTAACACTCCACCTGGATGTCCGGATGGGGATTTCGATCAATGCGTCCTAAATTTGAACTTCCAATCATAAGGATGTTTTTACAAACATCGGGGAGGCGCCAATTCCTTTTGTCAAAATTGACTCCGCTTTTATGCCGAAACTGGGAGAATTTAGAATCAAATGAGCGGCCCGAGTTGCGACTCGGTGATTTGACTTTCTCTGAGTACGATATACCTGGTTGAACCACACTAGATGCAGGGGAAGGGGGAGAAGAAACAGAAGCAGGAGAGGAAACAGAAACAGGAGAAGAAACAGAAGGAGGAGGAGGAGTTCTAGTGAGAGCACTAGGAGAACTAGAGAAGAAAGGCTGAGGAGGAGTAGGAGGTAGAGGAACAAGACGAGGCGAGACAGCGTTACTCAATTTGCGAGCATCTTCAGTCACAATATGGACCGGAGATGTTTGCAAATTGAGGCGCTTACTCTGAGAGAAAGAAGAAGTAGAAGGAAAAGAAGAGGGAGAAGTGCTTTGCCTTGATCTTTTCTTATTTTGCTTTTCGCGTTGGGGTAGAGGGACAACACGGGCCGGAGTTTGCTTGCTCCCTCCCGTATTGTTCCTTACTCCAGACGCTGGGCGAAGTTCCGAAATGTAAGACTCATAGGCCGAAATCGTCTTACCTGTCAACTTGTTTTTAAAGTTTTTTTGAGCCCAGATCAAGGCACGCGCCGAAGCGCTGTTGAAGTCTATCTTTTCGAGTCCAGGAGGTGGTCGCATAGCCAAAGTTATCTTAGACTTCAATTGGTTTAAATTTATCTTATAATGCTCAATTAAACCATTTAACGTTTGGTTGGCCCATCCCACACTAATCTGTCGAAAAACAGAAAAAAATGTGTGGGGTGGGAAGAGCCGGCTTTAGAAAGCCCCCTAACTCATCTACTTTCTTCTCCAACTGCTTCAGGAAATCCCGGTTGGCCAAATGCTGCTCTAGGAGCCCAATATGGTGCATACACTGAATCACCTGGAAAAGGGCCTTGACCAATCTAGAATAGGCCTGGAACGATTGTTCCTGGCCCCTTCCAGACTGGGCAACTCTCTTTCCCTGATGCTTCTGTCTTTTTTGAGCCATTTGAAGAATAAGTAGATGAATTTAAAATGAAATTAAAATGAAGAAATGAAATAAATTAAAATGAAATCTAGATATTACCCATTAGAGAAGATACCTGGATTGGTTGTAGTCTTCAGCAAAGGTAGAAAATAATCCGTCTGTCTCGACGCGTTTCGCTTGGTTTGGCTTTTTCAAAGAGACTTTGAGGAAAATGATTCCAACTTTGGGAGGGCATGCATGGTATATATCCATATGTGGGCTGGGGGTGTTTTTCACAGCTCAGTACATAATTAAACTCGGTAACAAGCTGACAAATGTCACTCATCTAATTAATTCTTTTCAGTCTGAGATGTCCCAAGTTTGTTTTTCACAACTCAGTTTGTGTCGTCCAAACAAGTTAGATGAAGCCCTATTGATTGGCTTCCATTGAATTTTAATCAGTCAGTGAGTGGTTTACTTTACTGACCCCATGAAGCCCTATTGGTTGGCTTTGATTTAAGTAAAACCAATCGGGAGCGGTTTGCTTTACTGGCTTCAGAAGTATGTGAAAATAATATGAAAAAATGGTTTGATAAAATATATTGTGACTAAAGAAATAAATGAAAAAATAACGCCAAAGATCATGTTGCCTCACGAATGTTATCAGTTGGAATGAATATCCCCCGACGGAGGTTTATGACGGAAAATATTTTACACCACGTAGAAATTGTGTGTTTTACCTTCTGAACATCTACATTGTGTGAAAGGTATGAAAAATTAAATAAAAATAATAATTTAAATAAATGAATCAAATAAATGAATCAAATAAATAAATAAATAAATAAATAAATAAATAAAAATTAATAAAAAATTAAAAATAATCAATAAATAAATATATAAATAAATAAATAATAATTTTATTTAGGAAATACATACACATGATTGAAATTAGAACCTATTTTGTTTTTGGGCATATATGAACTCTGGCACTCGCCTGTGTGTGTTTGAGGTTAAAAAATCGCACTGGCACAGACATTTCATACTGAAACGTTTTTTTCTTTTAATATGCCGCCGAAAAATTGTTTTCATTTACTAAACCCAGATGGGTTTCAAACATGACAAAAAATTACACCAAATTTGACTTAAACTAAGTGATGAGCTTAGGAACTGGTTAAACTGACTGGCAATAATTGATGCTATTCATTGATGGGCTCTAATTTAGTCCTTACAAGGATGTTACGCAAGCTTTTGTTTTTCTTATAGGCGATGACAGGTCGAAGATTCAAAGGTTCATTTAATTTAGCATTGGTAAAATTGAATTCATCTTTTAACATTTTTGCTATTTCGATATTCATTCTGTTGTCCGTTAAAGTGAAAGGAATGATGGACCTCCTTTCGCATTCGCCCTCTGATATGTTCATACCAAATGGCCAGAGGGTTTGAAGCGTATTGATCCAAAAAGCTTCACGTTTTTTTCTAAATTCATCCGTTTCTTCTAATGTGTCTTTAATTGGTGGTTGTTCAATTGGGTGGATTTCGAAGTCGTCCAAAGAATGGCCAGGAAGGTTAAAATGTTGTGCTACTGGGGCATCAGCATTATGTTTTATATCCTGTTTGTGTCTAGTAGCACGTTCTCGAAAAGGATTTTGACTTTGACCAACATACTGTTTCCGACATCGCTTACAAGTGATAAGGTAAATAATGTTTGGTGAATCACAATGGAGGGGGTTACGGATCTGATAATGATTTTTCGTTTGTTCGGAGGAAAATTCCTCTTTCTGATCAGGCATAAAAGTATGCAGTCTACAACGAGGCTTTTTGCAATTAAATACCGCGCCACTACTATTTTGCAACGGTCTGTTGTGTTCAATCTTCAGTGGTTCGAAATCGGTAGTTTCAGCTGGACTTTCGAGCTTTTTCAAGGTTTGGGATTTCAGGCTACGCAAAAGGCGCAGCGAGTACCCTCTCGATCTGAGGGCGCCAAAAAGAGTAGAACAAGCCTCATTGAAATTTACCTTATCACTTGAATTGCGGTGGAAACGAATAAGCTGTGATTTGATGATACCTTTAAATGTATGTTGAGGATGAAATGATTTAGTGTGCAACAATTGATGTGAATCAGTTGGTTTAAAATATACTTTATAATCTAAATGACCGGACGCCTGAAATTGCTTGCCTTTATACACGGTTACATCGAGAAAATCAACAGAATTTTCACTGATAGTAGCTTTCAATTTAATATTTGGATCGTGATTATTCAAAATTTCTAAAAATTCATCAAAATCTTCTTTTGAATGTTCCCAAATAATAAAAATGTCATCTAAATATCTGAGATATACGAGAGGATGCTTTGCACATTTGCTTAAGGCATTTTCCTCCCATTCCGCTACATAAATGCTTGCAAAATTAGGACTGAATCTTTTACCCATAGGACAACCCATTATTTGTAGAAAATATTCTCCATTGAATTGAAAGTCATTACCTTTTAAGCTCAGCTCTAAAAGATCCAAAATTTGTTCATCCGGGCGTTTCGCATCCGGATATTTTTCAAATGCATTTTTAACTGATTTAACACCTTTATCACTATCAATGTTTGTATACATACTGTCGATATCCAAAGTAGCCAGAATTGCATTTTTTGATATTTTCAATTTCGAAATTTGTGACAGGAAATCCTGTGTGTTTTTTAGATAGCTCGGATGTCTATTTGCTATAGGTTTAAGATGATAATCAATTAATTCCGAGATCGCATAAGATTCCGAATTACAATCTGATAATAATAATAACTCTTTGGCCAGCCGCTGATTTGTCGCGGTCCTCATAAGAGAAGGCCATCATTCCCCCTACACCCCACCCCCTCTTCCCCTCCTCTCCTCCCAGCATTCAGATATAAACTGCTTAATAGTGTCCCTCACTTCCTCTTTTTCAATTTCTTCAATAAGCATTCCTACCCTCTCCCCCGTGTCCCCCTTCAGCCATCTATCCTTTGTTTCTTCACCCCACTTCTGCATTATTCTTCCAGTAAATTTTATTCTATGAGGTATATACTGTGGGCATTCCAAGAGAAAATGTTCCAGGGTCTCCACTACTCCAGAGTGGCACATTTGGCATCCCTTTTCCCCATCTCTCCCAATTTTTCCCCGAAGCTCCAGTGATCTTGATCTCAGTTTGAACAGCAGTGACCCTCCAAAGGTGCCATCTAGGTACTTCTCAAAAGCTGGCTTTTCTTTATATTGTAACCCCTGCAGTGATCTTTTCACGCTAACCCCTGCTCGCCAGTTTCGATTGCAATCTTCCATGACTCTCTCTTTGACAAACCTTTTGCCTTCTTTCATTCCTACTTCTATGTTTGTGACCTCTATAGAGTAATTGTCCATTAGTTCCCTCACATGTTTTGACCACCCCGTTTCTATATTAGAATTCCAAATGGTATCGAGCATCAATTTGCACCACCGGTTGTCAGGCAGGTTTCTCAAGTAGTTAAAGTAACACAGTTTTCCCAAATCTACCCTGTCCTTGATTTTCATCCACCCAAGCTCCCCCCTTACTGCTTCCAAAGCTGCAGCATTACTCGACCCTGTTATCCATCTGCCGGCATCATTTTGAGTATTTTCCAACTTCTTAGTAACGGTTTGGTTTAATGGAATCACGTCCGTGCCATACGTTATACTTGGTAAACCCACCCTCTCCCATGGTGTTTTCCCCACAAAGACCTTGTTGAAACTATTTTTCCCTAAAAGTTTTAGTTGGTTCAGAATTCTTTTCCCCTTCAGAATCAGTTTGGCTGAGTAATTTCTGTACACCCCTCTTCCCGTTATATTTATGCTTACCCCTAGATACTCCTACTCTCCCGTTTCTCCTACAGTGATTTGTTTGCTTTCCCCTTCGGGGATTGAGAACTCCCCCACTCTCCATCTCTTCGTCATATCTACCTTGCGTCCAACGGGTATTACCTTGCTTTTATTTTCATTTAGTTCGAGCCGCCAAGTGTTCCCATATCTACCAACAATTTCCAGCAGTTTCTCTAGCCCCTGTTCAGTTCTAGACATTAACACCATGTCGTCCGCAAAGAATAAGCCTGGTATCTTTATGTCTCCAACATTTACCCCCTCCGCACTCTGAATTAGTTCGTCCCCTAAATCTTTAACATACAATGCAAACAAAATCGGTGAAAAGATACACCCCTGCTTGAGGCCTATATCCATAGGGACTCGTTTTGTAGTGATACTCCCTAGACTGAGTTGGCTTTGCACATCTGTATACAGTGCTTTCATGATTCCACAAAGTCACCCCCCAGTCCGATGCCCTCGAGCTTCCGCCACATACCTTCCCTCCACACTCGGTCGTACGCTTTTTTCACATCTAGAAATGCCAGAAACATCTTTTTCTTTTCAGCCTTTGTTGATTCTATCAGTTGGGTGAGTGTAAATAGGTGATCAGTGACTCTTCGTCCTTTCCTGAAACCATTTTGAATTTCTCCTAAAAAACCTTTCTCTTCTATAACTTCCTCTAGTCTACCGTATATGACCTTACAGAATACTTTTCCGATGTTACTACTAACTGATATCCCCCTATAGTTATCTAGAACTTCCTTATCCCCCTTTTTGTGTATGAACGACACCTTACTTTCCCTCCACTCTCTGGGGACCTCTTGCTTTCGCAGAGCCAGGTTGAAAAGGTTTGTCAGGACTTCAATAAGTGCCTCCCCTCCATTTTTGAGGAATTCGTTCGGAATTTCATCAGTCCCTCCCGCTTTACCATTTTTTAATTTCGAGACCATCTTCCGCACTTCTTCTGCCGTTATTTCGCTACATACACGATTGGATAGGTTCTCCTCCACCAGTGTATTTCTTTTTGGTGGGGACCCACTGCCCCATCGCCTATCGTTTATCTTTTCCCAGTGCTTGACTACCTCTGAAGCGATACGGCCTTTATCTTCTGTACTTTCCCCATCCACTTTGATACTCTGCACACTACTTTTCCCCCGTTTATTTACCCAGTTCCAAAATACGTTTGAGCTCGAACCCCCCGTTTTCTTTATTGTTCTGGCAAGACTGCAATTGCGCTCCTTCCTATTATTATCTTTTATCTCATTCACCTTTTTCCGTGCCAGTTCATATTCTCCTTTCATTAGTCTCGTGTCATTGTTATCCACCCCTTTAAGCTTCCTACTTCTTCTGCAAGCAGCGCATTTTACCTTCCTTTCTTTTATAGCCTTTTTCAGTCCCTCGTTAACCCTGTATCCAAGCTCTCTCGTTGGGACCCTCACCCTTCCTATACACTCCTTCCCTGCCTCTGTTAGGCTATTTACTATGCCATCTGAAATACTCTGGACATTTGCATCCCTAGGTATACATTCAAGATTTGGTTTTAGTTTTTCCCGAAACTGCTTCCAGTCGGCTCCTTGTTTTAGTCCCCAAACTTCCTTGAAGGTATTTCTGTCTCTATTAGTCTTTTTGCCCATAATCTTAACTGTTATCAGGTTGTGATCACTACCCAAGTCATTTTTTCCCTCGTCATCTATTTCTACATCTATAACCTCCCTCCATACGCTAATGTCAGTGAGTATATAATCAATTATTGTTTTCTTATCGTTCCTCTCCCAGGTCCATTTACCCTTACATTTCGCATCCCTGTTCAGGATCTTTAAACCAAGCTCTTTTGATAGGTCCAACATCTTCCTCCCATTCGTGTTAATTTTCCTATCACCTCCCTGTATGCCCTCCTCCTTATCCCCGATGTGCCCATTGAAGTCCCCCATTAGGACAATACTGAACCCTCTGCTCCCAAGCTCTGTGATATTCGATCTAAGAGTTGTATATATTGAATCATTCCACTCGGGCTTACTTCCCTCCACTGCTAAGTATACAACACCAACGACAACACTCCTGCTTCCTAACTTGATTTTTGCCCAGACTATTTCGTTGGATACTGGAATCTGAGTCCTTGCTTCTGTGAGATCTGTAATCAATGAGGGCTGTAATTCCTCTTTAGCGTAGATGCCAACACTCCCACCCCGTTTCTGACCCTCAGTTCGCCCAGCTCCTATCCACACGCAACCCTTCATCTGATCAACCCGCTCATCCCGTCGTATCCACGTCTCACTTAGACCCATTATATCGAAGTCTCCTTCGTCCATCATTGTTGATATTTCGCTTACTTTCTTGTGCAGACCCTGGATGTTACAGTACCCAAACTTAATGAATCTTTGTTTTTTTGTCATCACTGGCACATTATTATAACCCTGGTATGTCCCTGTATTGTGCATGTTTGTTGTTCTTCCTATGTTCCCAGCATTTGTGCCACTCTGGGTTACCGGCTGTGGTCCCCTACCCCCCTTTTCTCCAAAAAAGGCCCAGCCACCTGTAAGATTTTTTGGCCCAACAGGTCTGTACCCATCCTACTTAAATGCAATCCGTCTCGCCCATACAACTCTCCTTGTCCCCAGAATGAATCCCAGTGGTCAATGAAATGTACTCCCAAGTCTTTGCAGTGCTCTCCCAGCTCCTCGTTTAGTGCCATAATCCGCGAGTTCCTCTCATTCCCACCACCCATAACGGGGAGCATTCCTGAAACGATGATCCGAGCATTCCTGCTAAGTAGCTTACTAATTAGGTCCTTGTATGTGTCCACCAAACGAACTGATTTCCTCTCTCTGATGTTATTGGACCCCACATGTAATACCACTACCGGATCAGGCCCCGACCCAGCTACAATACCGTCCACTCTATCCCTCAGGTCCTCCACTTTAGCCCCCGGAAAGCACAGAACTGTTCTATTTTTACTGTCCGGACCACAGACAACCTTGTCGATCCCCCGAATTATGCTACTTCCCGCAACCACCAACTTACTTTTGGACCTCGCCCTATTTATCTCCTCTAGTCTCCTATTGTTTACAGCGTCCTCTTCCTCTCCAACAGCCCCACTCGGAATCAATATCGGTATCGGTATCTTTGACCTAGGATTACTCCTATCCTTGTCCCTCCGTCTCTTTCCAGGCCCTGAGCTACCTGGACTACTCCCCTGGTCTTCCCCCGGATCCCTCCTCCTTTTTCCTGGCCTAGACCCCAAGCTACTATCTGTTGCAACTACCTCCATCTCCTCCTCTGTCTCTTCCGAATCGAGCACATCAAATCTGTTTCTGGTGCTGCACTCCCCACTGCCTTTGGACTTTACACCCCTATCTACCTGCTTCTCTGGCCCCCCTTTCCTACCACTTTTGGTAGTCCACGCCAAACGCTTTACAGCATTGCTCCGGCCTGGGCCCCCCTCATCTGTCCTACGTACTTTTCTAGCAGCCCCCACCTCATCACCTACCTCATTCACATCAAAGGATCTACCCCCATGTTTCCTCTTGGAACCACCGACAACCTTCCATCCTTCTCGGAAAGCCACTTTCACAGGCGTAACTCCAGACAGCCCCGCCCTACCAAGTTTTCCCTTCAGCTCAGCAATCTCCCCCTCAAACTTAACAATTGTCTCAAGTAGGCGGAGGATTTCCTGACAGTTTGCACATACCTCTCCATATCCCATCGAGCGACAGTCCCCATACATCATAGAACACTGTTTACAAACTTCAAGCCCAATATCGCCATCGGTGGCCCCACCAACCCGGCTATGACCGACACCCCCAGTGACCTCTGTCTGCACACCAATACTTACTCCGTTGGCACCGTTGACCTGGACCGCGATATTACACGTATTTACCTCCATACTTACCTCCGTCTGAACAGACTTGCTCGCCATCATCAAGACAAAATTACGCGATCGGAAGGGAAAATTGTAAACACGCGACAAAAGGCAACACGACGAACCGTTCGACAACTTAGCGCTCACAGTTTTATTTAAGGCCTCCTAACTTTGTCCCAGTTACTATACTAAACTAACTCCCCACAAAGTTGAATAAAATAACCTGAAAATGAAATATATATGATTAGTAAACAATAAAAATACTTAATTTCGATTCGTAACCAAGGAGACTTCTTCTGTATACTTGCGGATCGAGACCAGATAACTGATACAATTGGCCTCCCGGGTGGAGTTAAGTCATCCGTCCATGAAGAACGGTCCTTGTGGATCTTTGGTAGGATATAAAATTGTCTTGTTTGAGCACTGAGCTTAGCTGTTAAATATTTCAATTGTTTTTTGGTAATGTGACCTTCGTCGAGGAGAAATTTTAAGATCTTATTGAATTTTTCGATATTACTAGGCCAAATAAGTGAATCTATTTTCTTATAATGTTTAGTATTGCTGAGTTGTCTCATGGCTTCCTTTATATAATTATCCCGAGATAGAACAACTACCGACCCACCTTTGTCGGCTGGTTTAATTACTAATTTCTTATTTTTTCGAAGTTTCGTGAGGGCTCTCCGTTCACCAGCTGTTAAATTGTCTTTATCGGAGAGTATGTTCATGCTGAACACCTTTTTGATGATTCGTTTGCTAGCCTCAATAATTTCGGGATGGGAGATATTTGTATACCGAAACAAATATCCTTCATCCAATTCTGTAGGGGTTTGGGTTTGTACATACATTTATACTCTTCGCATTTGCAGATTTTGCAACGTTTCTCTACATTGTTGTTATTATATCTGCGAATGTGCCATTCTAAGAAAGAGTACACTTCAGTGGGAGAGATAGAGAAAGACAGATATACGTGATGTGATAGGGGGGGGGGGGGGGAGGGGGGGGGGGTAAGAAAAGTGAAAGAAAATTAGTACACGAAAGTACACGCAAGTGCATGTGAGCGCATGTCTGCATATTAATCTCTCTGTGTGTGTGGGGGGGGGGGGGCGAGGGGGGCTCCGCAAGGGTGTGTGTGTGTGTGTGTGTGTGTGTGTGGGGGGGGGGGGGTTGTCTTACCAACTTGACGAGGTAATTAGACAAAAGAGTTTGCGTGTTTCGCCTTACCGAGGTACAAAAGACAAAAGAAACCCTTTACCTCGCTTGTTTTCCCAGAACTGTACCGGCAAAACGAGGTAGAAACCGTTATTCCACACAAAGGACAAACAATGGGGTACCTCGGTATGTAGGGAAGACAAGACTCTGTGTGTGTGTGTGTGTGTGCGTTTGTCTTACCAACTTGACGAGGTAACTAGACAAAAGAGTTTGCGTGTTTCGCCTTACCGAGGTACAAAAGACAAAAGAAACCCTTTACCTCGGTTGTTTTCCCAGAACTGTACCGGCAAAACGAGGTAGAAACCGTTAGTCCACACAAAGGACAAACAATGGGGTACCTCGGTATGTAGGGTAGACAAGACTGTGTGTGTGTGTGTGTGTGTGTGTGTGTGTGTGTGTGTGTGTGTGTGTGTGTGTGTGTGTGTGTGTGTGTGTGTGTGTGTGTGTGTGTGTGTGTGTGGATTTGTCTTACTAACTTGACGAGGTAACTAGACAAAAGAGTTTGCATGTTTCGCCTTACCGAGGTACAAAAGACAAAAGAAACCCTTTACCTCGGTTGTTTTCCCAGAACTGTACCGGCAAAACGAGGTTGAAACCGTTAGTTCACACAAAGGACAAACAATGGGGTACCTCGGTATGTAGGGTAGACAAGACTCTGTGTGTGTGTGTGTGTGTGTGGGGGGGGGGGGGGGTTGTCTTACCAACTTGACAAGGTAACTAGACAAAAGAGTTTGCGTGTTTCGCCTTACCGAGGTACAAAAGACAAAAGAAACCCTTTACCTCGGTTGTTTTCCCAGAACTGTACCGGCAAAACGAGGTTGAAACCGTTAGTCCACACAAAGGACAGACAGTGGGGTACCTCGGTATGTATGGAAAACAAGACTCTGTGTGTGTGTGTGTGTGTGTGTGTGTGTGTTTTTTCAAATGACACAATCATGTTTTAGAGGAATTTTGAATGTTGGTTTCTGATCCCCCGCCGGGATTCGAACCCTCGGCAACACCGCCTGGCAATCAGGAGTTCAGCGTCTAAACCACTAGACCATTGCACACCGTCAAAAACGATGGCTGGAATCTAGCATTTTAGATGAAGTCCTCATGATTACTTGGTTCATCTTCTTCCTTTCGGCAGCAGCATGAAAGTGTGGAACGCGCTGGCTACAGTACGACGAAAGTGCTATGGATGGCCTCAGACGAAGACTGGCACGGGCTTGTGTGTGTTTTTTCAAATGACACAATCATGTTTTAGAGGAATTTTGAATGTTGGTTTCTGATCCCCCGCCGGGATTCGAACCCTCGGCAACACCGCCTGGCAATCAGGAGTTCAGCGTCTAAACCACTAGACCATTGCACACCGTCAAAAACGATGGCTGGAATCTAGCATTTTAGATGAAGTCCTCATGATTACTTGGTTCATCTTCCTTTCGGCAGCAGCATGAAAGTGTGGAACGCGCTGGCTACAGTACGACGAAAGTGCTATGGATGGCCTCAGACGAAGACTGGCACGGGCTTGTGTGTGTTTTTTCAAATGACACAATCATGTTTTAGAAGAATTTTGAATGTTGGTTTCTGATCCCCCGCCGGGATTCGAACCCTCGGCAACACCGCCTGGCAATCAGGAGTTCAGCGTCTAAACCACTAGACCATTGCACACCGTCAAAAACGATGGCTGGAATCTAGCATTTTAGATGAAGTCCTCATGATTACTTGGTTCATCTTCCTTTCGGCAGCAGCATGAAAGTGTGGAACGCGCTGGCTACAGTACGACGAAAGTGCTATGGATGGCCTCAGACGAAGACTGGCACGGGCTTGTGTGTGTTTTTTCAAATGACACAATCATGTTTTAGAGGAATTTTGAATGTTGGTTTCTGATCCCCCGCCGGGATTCGAACCCTCGGCAACACCGCCTGGCAATCAGGAGTTCAGCGTCTAAACCACTAGACCATTGCACACCGTCAAAAACGATGGCTGGAATCTAGCATTTTAGATGAAGTCCTCATGATTACTTGGTTCATCTTCCTTTCGGCAGCAGCATGAAAGTGTGGAACGCGCTGGCTACAGTACGACGAAAGTGCTATGGATGGCCTCAGACGAAGACTGGCACGGGCTTGTGTGTGTTTTTTCAAATGACACAATCATGTTTTAGAGGAATTTTGAATGTTGGTTTCTGATCCCCCGCCGGGATTCGAACCCTCGGCAACACCGCCTGGCAATCAGGAGTTCAGCGTCTAAACCACTAGACCATTGCACACCGTCAAAAACGATGGCTGGAATCTAGCATTTTAGATGAAGTCCTCATGATTACTTGGTTCATCTTCCTTTCGGCAGCAGCATGAAAGTGTGGAACGCGCTGGCTACAGTACGACGAAAGTGCTATGGATGGCCTCAGACGAAGACTGGCACGGGCTTGTGTGTGATTTTTCAAATGACACAATCATGTTTTAGAGGAATTTTGAATGTTGGTTTCTGATCCCCCGCCGGGATTCGAACCCTCGGCAACACCGCCTGGCAATCAGGAGTTCAGCGTCTAAACCACTAGACCATTGCACACCGTCAAAAACGATGGCTGGAATCTAGCATTTTAGATGAAGTCCTCATGATTACTTGGTTCATCTTCCTTTCGGCAGCAGCATGAAAGTGTGGAACGCGCTGGCTACAGTACGACGAAAGTGCTATGGATGGCCTCAGACGAAGACTGGCACGGGCTTGTGTGTGTTTTTTCAAATGACACAATCATGTTTTAGAGGAATTTTGAATGTTGGTTTCTGATCCCCCGCCGGGATTCGAACCCTCGGCAACACCGCCTGGCAATCAGGAGTTCAGCGTCTAAACCACTAGACCATTGCACACCGTCAAAAACGATGGCTGGAATCTAGCATTTTAGATGAAGTCCTCATGATTACTTGGTTCATCTTCCTTTCGGCAGCAGCATGAAAGTGTGGAACGCGCTGGCTACAGTACGACGAAAGTGCTATGGATGGCCTCAGACGAAGACTGGCACGGGCTTGTGTGTGTTTTTTCAAATGACACAATCATGTTTTAGAGGAATTTTGAATGTTGGTTTCTGATCCCCCGCCGGGATTCGAACCCTCGGCAACACCGCCTGGCAATCAGGAGTTCAGCGTCTAAACCACTAGACCATTGCACACCGTCAAAAACGATGGCTGGAATCTAGCATTTTAGATGAAGTCCTCATGATTACTTGGTTCATCTTCCTTTCGGCAGCAGCATGAAAGTGTGGAACGCGCTGGCTACAGTACGACGAAAGTGCTATGGATGGCCTCAGACGAAGACTGGCACGGGCTTGTGTGTGTTTTTTCAAATGACACAATCATGTTTTAGAGGAATTTTGAATGTTGGTTTCTGATCCCCCGCCGGGATTCGAACCCTCGGCAACACCGCCTGGCAATCAGGAGTTCAGCGTCTAAACCACTAGACCATTGCACACCGTCAAAAACGATGGCTGGAATCTAGCATTTTAGATGAAGTCCTCATGATTACTTGGTTCATCTTCCTTTCGGCAGCAGCATGAAAGTGTGGAACGCGCTGGCTACAGTACGACGAAAGTGCTATGGATGGCCTCAGACGAAGACTGGCACGGGCTTGTGTGTGTTTTTTCAAATGACACAATCATGTTTTAGAGGAATTTTGAATGTTGGTTTCTGATCCCCCGCCGGGATTCGAACCCTCGGCAACACCGCCTGGCAATCAGGAGTTCAGCGTCTAAACCACTAGACCATTGCACACCGTCAAAAACGATGGCTGGAATCTAGCATTTTAGATGAAGTCCTCATGATTACTTGGTTCATCTTCCTTTCGGCAGCAGCATGAAAGTGTGGAACGCGCTGGCTACAGTACGACGAAAGTGCTATGGATGGCCTCAGACGAAGACTGGCACGGGCTTGTGTGTGTTTTTTCAAATGACACAATCATGTTTTAGAGGAATTTTGAATGTTGGTTTCTGATCCCCCGCCGGGATTCGAACCCTCGGCAACACCGCCTGGCAATCAGGAGTTCAGCGTCTAAACCACTAGACCATTGCACACCGTCAAAAACGATGGCTGGAATCTAGCATTTTAGATGAAGTCCTCATGATTACTTGGTTCATCTTCCTTTCGGCAGCAGCATGAAAGTGTGGAACGCGCTGGCTACAGTACGACGAAAGTGCTATGGATGGCCTCAGACGAAGACTGGCACGGGCTTGTGTGTGTTTTTTCAAATGACACAATCATGTTTTAGAGGAATTTTGAATGTTGGTTTCTGATCCCCCGCCGGGATTCGAACCCTCGGCAACACCGCCTGGCAATCAGGAGTTCAGCGTCTAAACCACTAGACCATTGCACACCGTCAAAAACGATGGCTGGAATCTAGCATTTTAGATGAAGTCCTCATGATTACTTGGTTCATCTTCCTTTCTGCAGCAGCATGAAAGTGTGGAACGCGCTGGCTACAGTACGACGAAAGTGCCATGGATGGCCTCAGACGAAGACTGGCACGGGCTTGTGTGTGTTTTTTCAAATGACACAATCATGTTTTAGAGGAATTTTGAATGTTGGTTTCTGATCCCCCGCCGGGATTCGAACCCTCGGCAACACCGCCTGGCAATCAGGAGTTCAGCGTCTAAACCACTAGACCATTGCACACCGTCAAAAACGATGGCTGGAATCTAGCATTTTAGATGAAGTCCTCATGATTACTTGGTTCATCTTCCTTTCGGCAGCAGCATGAAAGTGTGGAACGCGCTGGCTACAGTACGACGAAAGTGCTATGGATGGCCTCAGACGAAGACTGGCACGGGCTTGTGTGTGTTTTTTCAAATGACACAATCATGTTTTAGAGGAATTTTGAATGTTGGTTTCTGATCCCCCGCCGGGATTCGAACCCTCGGCAACACCGCCTGGCAATCAGGAGTTCAGCGTCTAAACCACTAGACCATTGCACACCGTCAAAAACGATGGCTGGAATCTAGCATTTTAGATGAAGTCCTCATGATTACTTGGTTCATCTTCCTTTCGGCAGCAGCATGAAAGTGTGGAACGCGCTGGCTACAGTACGACGAAAGTGCTATGGATGGCCTCAGACGAAGACTGGCACGGGCTTGTGTGTGTTTTTTCAAATGACACAATCATGTTTTAGAGGAATTTTGAATGTTGGTTTCTGATCCCCCGCCGGGATTCGAACCCTCGGCAACACCGCCTGGCAATCAGGAGTTCAGCGTCTAAACCACTAGACCATTGCACACCGTCAAAAACGATGGCTGGAATCTAGCATTTTAGATGAAGTCCTCATGATTACTTGGTTCATCTTCCTTTCGGCAGCAGCATGAAAGTGTGGAACGCGCTGGCTACAGTACGACGAAAGTGCTATGGATGGCCTCAGACGAAGACTGGCACGGGCTTGTGTGTGATTTTTCAAATGACACAATCATGTTTTAGAGGAATTTTGAATGTTGGTTTCTGATCCCCCGCCGGGATTCGAACCCTCGGCAACACCGCCTGGCAATCAGGAGTTCAGCGTCTAAACCACTAGACCATTGCACACCGTCAAAAACGATGGCTGGAATCTAGCATTTTAGATGAAGTCCTCATGATTACTTGGTTCATCTTCCTTTCGGCAGCAGCATGAAAGTGTGGAACGCGCTGGCTACAGTACGACGAAAGTGCTATGGATGGCCTCAGACGAAGACTGGCACGGGCTTGTGTGTGTTTTTTCAAATGACACAATCATGTTTTAGAGGAATTTTGAATGTTGGTTTCTGATCCCCCGCCGGGATTCGAACCCTCGGCAACACCGCCTGGCAATCAGGAGTTCAGCGTCTAAACCACTAGACCATTGCACACCGTCAAAAACGATGGCTGGAATCTAGCATTTTAGATGAAGTCCTCATGATTACTTGGTTCATCTTCCTTTCGGCAGCAGCATGAAAGTGTGGAACGCGCTGGCTACAGTACGACGAAAGTGCTATGGAAACCCTTTACCTCGGTTGTTTTCCCAGAACTGTACCGGCAAAACGAGGTTGAAACCGTTAGTCCACACAAAGGACAGACAATGGGGTACCTCGGTATGTAGGGAAAACAAGACTGTGTGTGTGTGTTTGAGGTTAAAAAATCGCACTGGCACAGACATTTCCTACTGAAACGTTTTTTTCTTTTAATATGCCGCCGAAAAATTGTTTTCATTTACTGAACCCTGATGGGTTTCAAACATGACAAAAAATTACATAAAATTGATTTAAATTAAGTGATGAGCTTAGGAACTGGTTAAACTGACTGGCAAAAATTGATGTTATTCATTGATGGGCTCTAATTTAGTCCTTACAAGGATGTTACGCAAGCTTTTGTTTTTCTTATAGGCGATGACAGGTCGAAGATTCAAAGGTTCATTTAATTTAGCATTGGTAAAATTGAATTCATCTTTTAACATTTTTGCTATTTCGATATTCATTCTGTTGTACGTTAAAGTGAAAGGAATGATGGACCTCCTTTCGCATTCGCCCTCTGATATGTTCATACCAAATGGCCAGAGGGTTTGAAGCGTATTGATCCAAAAAGCTTCACGTTTTTTTCTAAATTCATCCGTTTCTTCTAATGTGTCTTTAATTGGTGGTTGTTCAATAGGATGGATTTCGAAATCGTCCAAAGAATGGCCAGGAAGGTTAAAATGTTGTGCTACTGGGGCATCAGCATTATGTTTTATATCCTGTTTGTGTCTAGTAGCACGTTCTCGAAAAGGATTTTGACTTTGACCAACATACTGTTTCCGACATCGCTTACAAGTGATAAGGTAAATAATGTTTGGTGAATCACAATGAAGGGAGTTACGGATCTGATAATGATTTTTCGTTTGTTCGGAGGAAAATTCCTCTTTCTGATCAGGCATAAAAGTATGCAGTCTACAACGAGGCTTTTTGCAATTAATTACCACGCCACTACCATTCTGCAACGGTCTGTTGTGTTCAATCTTCAGTGGTTCGAAATCGGTAGTTTCAGCTGGACTTTCGAGCTTTTTCAGGGTTTGGGATTTCAGGCTACGCAAAAGGCGCAGCGAGTACCCTCTCGATCTGAGGGCGCCAAATAGAGTAGAACAAGCCTCATTGAAATTTACCTTATCACTTGAATTGCGGTGGAAACGAATGAGTTGTGATTTGATGATACCTTTAAATGTATGTTGAGGATGAAATGATTTTGTGTGCAACAATTGATGTGAATCAGTTGGTTTAAAATACACTTTATAATCTAAATGACCGGACGCCTGAAATTGCTTGCCTTTATACACGCTCACATCGAGAAAATCAACAGAATTTTCACTGATAGTAGCTTTCAATTTAATATTTGGATCGTGATTGTTCAAAATTTCTAAAAATTCATCAAAATCTTCTTTTGAATGTTCCCAAATAATAAAAATGTCATCTAAGTACCTGAGATATACGAGAGGATGCTTTGCACATTTGCTTAAGGCATTTTCCTCCCATTCCGCTACATAAATGCTTGCAAAATTAGGACTGAATCTTTTGCCCATAGGACAACCCATTATTTGTAGAAAATATTCTCCATTGAATTGAAAGTCATTACCTTTTAAGCTCAGCTCTAAAAGATCCAAAATTTGTTCATCCGGGCGTTTCGCATCCGGATATTTTTCAAATGCATTTTTAACTGATTTAACACCTTTATCAATATCAATGTTGGTATACATACTGTCGATATCCAAAGTAGCCAGAATTGCATTTTTCGATATTTTCAATTTCGAAATTTTTGACAGGAAATCCTGTGTATTTTTTAGATAGCTCGGATGTCTATTTGCTATAGGTTTCAGATGATAATCAATTAATTCCGAGATCGCATAAGATTCCGAATTACAATCTGATACAATTGGCCTCCCGGGTGGAGTTAAGTCATCCGTCCATGAAGAACGGTCCTTGTGGATCTTTGGTAGGATATAAAATTGTCTTGTTTGAGCACTGAGCTTAGCTGTTAAATATTTCAATTGTTTTTTGGTAATGTGACCTTCGTCGAGGAGAAATTTTAAGATCTTATTGAATTTTTCGATATTACTAGGCCAAATAAGTGAATCTATTTTCTTATAATGTTTAGTATTGCTGAGTTGTCTCATGGCTTCCTTTATATAATTATCCCGAGATAGAACAACTACCGACCCACCTTTGTCGGCTGGTTTAATTACTAATTTCTTATTTTTTCGAAGTTTCGTGAGGGCTCTCCGTTCACCTACTGTTAAATTGTCTTTATCGGAGAGTATGTTCATGCTGAACACCTTTTTGATGATTCGTTTGCTAGCTTCAATAATTTCGGGATCTACTTCACTATCTGGAGGTGACCAACCAGATGATTCTGTAAAAGGAAGTTTCCGACCGCTGGCGTTTCTAAAGCGGTCGGCTAATTTCATTTGCCTAAGAAAATTACAGTTGTATGATGGTAAATTTGTTTGGTTATCAGTTTTAGGCTTTGGTGCTGGTACAAAAGTTAAACCGCGATCTAAAAGAGATTTCTCTTGGGTTGTTAGGTCATTGGTGCCAGACAGGTTAACCACATTAGTTCCTAATCCCACATCTGTTAGGCGGCTGTTACCTTTGCCTTTACTTAGTTTAAATTTAGGTGGTTCAACCAGTGATCGTACATAACATTGGCGGTTCTCGTGGTCCAATGGATTAAATCCTGAGCAACATCAAACTTCGCGTCATCAATTTTTGGTATCACGTTAACGTCCTTCACTTTCCGAATGGTTTCGTTGATGATGCTCAGGGTTCTCCTCTCAGCCTGAGGGAGTTTTTGCGAAAAGTTTAGTTCAGCGAAATAAATTTTTGCTGATCTAAACTTGACCCTGATATCGCTAAGCATATTCCGCAACTGCTTAACTACGAGATCAGAATTATCGTTTCGAGAATTCACGCCAATATTTAATAATATTTTTTGGGGACTGGACTGGCCCCTGTGCCCTTTAAACATAGAGCGCAGATGATTGAATTTGGCGCCGGGGTAACACTCCACCTGGATGTCCGGATGGGGATTTCGATCAATGCGTCCTAAATTTGAACTTCCAACTTGACGAGGTAACTAGACAAAAGAGTTTGCGTGTTTCGCCTTACCGAGGTACAAAAGACAAAAGAAACCCTTTACCTCGACAATGTGTGTGTGTGTGTGTATGTGTGTGGGTTTGTCTTACTAACTTGACGAGGTAACTAGACAAAAGAGTTTGCATGTTTCGCCTTACCGAGGTACAAAAGACAAAAGAAACCCTTTACCTCGGTTGTTTTCCCAGAACTGTACCGGCAAAACGAGGTAGAAACCATTAGTCCACACAAAGGACAAACAATGGGGTACCTCGGTATGTAGGGTAGACAAGACTGTGTGTGCGTGCATGTGTTTTGGTTTTTCGGGTTTGGGTTTTTTGTTTTGGGTTTTTTTTTTTTTTTGGGGGGGGGGGGGGTAAGAACTACTGTAAAAAAAGACCTACCTCTGATGAAAATGTGTCTCTTAAGCCTCCATAGGCTGGATATCATATAAATGTTTTGTAAATACTCTATGTATTATGTATGTGTATTGAAATGTGCCACTTAATTAAAATATTATTCTACTACTACTACTACATTAAAGTGGTCGGGATTGAAGTGATTAATTAAATGTAGTAGATTTAACTACCACTTGCACAAGGTGTGAAATGACGTTTGAGTGGTGCAACAATGCACAGAGCTGTCCTTCAAACCAACATCTGTTTTGACACCTCTGCACATGACAAGCTTGAGAAAAAATAAGAGACAAATCAACATTTTCAATTACTTTTTATTAATTCAACAATCATAATTATAACCATATGTAAATAAAATCAATAGAAAATAATATTTTTTGTTATTTCTAATAATGACATGCCGATCGACAAGCCAGACCACCACACATCATAACCCTTGCTCAAACATGCCCCGAAATTTCGTATTATAATTTTTTGGTTTTGTCCCCCCCCCCCCCACACGAGTCTTGAAACCCCAAAAATTAAAATAGGTCTTTCAGACAGGAGATTTTAGTTCCTCTATCGGAGATTTTTGCGTGCAGCCAGCACATCCAAAATTTCAGTGTCTTGGCAGTGTAAGATTCAATCATCCATACCACTCCTAAATGGTGACGTAAATAGTCCCCCCCCTCCCTCCCCATCCCCGAAACGAGGCAATTGGAACCCAGATTCCCATAAACCCACACGCACAAATAGGCCTATATCATTGATTGCTCGCCCATCTGCCCCCCCCCCCCCTTCCATCTTGGCCAGTTTTCCTTGCTAGTACATGCAGGCGCTTCAATATATAGATTCCGAAGCGACTTGGGCTGAAACGTCCCAGGGCCACCACAAGCATTCCTTTTTCGTTAATGTAGTTTATTTATGTTAGTTCTACTCTCAACATGTACATTTTAACATTCCACTCTGAACTTAACTTTTAAAATCGTAAATCGGATTCCCTTCCTCCCCAACTCACAATGTTTTCAAAATTCAGTACCGGTGACATGATTCTTCTCCGTCAATAGCTACAGTTAGGTAAAAGCCCGTCGGGGAAATGTCCAGATATTGTGCTGGTCAAGTTATAATTTTTTCAACTCTCATCCATGATTTCAGTACGGTATAATATTTATTATAATGGACGAAGGCGCCGGAGGCGCCCGAGTTGAGACGGAGGCGAAGCCGACATCGAAACTCGTGAGTTCTTTATACTTATTTCACATAAAGGACGATTGCGCCGTAGGCGCACGAGTTCATACGCCGGAGGCCTCTGAACTCGAGAGTCCTTTATATTATAAACACCTTTTTTTATTCACCGGAAGGAACGGCTCAGAAGAGACGAGAACGGCTCTTATTCGAGGAATCTTCCCAAGAACAAAAAGGGACAATATAATTGTTTTCAAAGGAACATTCGGATACCAATTGGGTAAAGTGAGTGAACCATCAGTTGCGGGAAGTAAAAGGGGAGTGGGCGTGTGTGTGTGTGTGGGGAGGGGGTGCTATTGAGATATCCTCCCATAATACACCGGGAGTCAGACTAATTTACAATTTACTACATCGCGTGACGTTCCTAACAACACGCAACACCCATAGCAACAGGCGATCTATTGGACCGATTTTGACCAAAATTGATATATGGACCCATAATGCAATAGAGGTCCAAATCAAGGAGTCAGTAATGATGTCAGTTTTTTTCCCTAGCAACAAACGTGCCTCCCTAGCAACGGGCGGCCCCTTGCGCCAATTTCGACCAAATTTGATATATGGATCCACAATGCACTGGGGATGCAAACCAAAGAATCGAAAATGGTGTCAGTTAGTTTCCTTAACAACCAACGTGACTCCCTAGCACCAGGCGACCTACTGGGCCAATTTTGTCTAAATTTCACTCGTGGACCCATAGTGAACCACGGATCCAATCCAAGGAGTCGGTAATGATGTCAGTTTGTTTCCCTAGCAACGAACGTGCCTTCCTAGCAACGGGCGGCCTCTTGGGCCCATTTCGACCAAAATGATATCTGGATCCACAATGCACTAGAGATGCAAACCAAAGAGTCGAAAATTTTGTCTGTTGGTTTCCCTAACAACCAACATGCCTCCCTAGCAACGGGCGTTCTACTGGGCCAATTTTGACATTTTACTCGTGAACCCATAATGCATCAGTGATTCAATCCAAGGCGCCGGTAATGATGTCAGTTTGTTTCCCTAGCAACCAACATGCCTCCCTAGCAACGGCCGGCTTCTTGGGCTAATTTTGACCGAATTTGATATATGGATCCACAATGCACTAGGGACGTAAACCTAAGAATCGAAAATAGTGTCAGTTGGTTTCCCTAACAACCAACTTGCCTCCTTAGCAACGGGCGACCCACTGGGCAACGTGCCTCTCTAGCAACGGACGACCTATTGGGCCAGTTGGTCCAAATTTGATATATAAACCCATAATGCACTAGGAATCCAAACCAAGGAGCCTAAAATTATGTCAGTTGGTTTCCCTAGCAACCAACGTACCTCCCTAGCAACGGGTGGCCTCTTGGGCCAATTTCGGCCAAATTTGATATATGGATCCACAATGCACTTGGGATACAAACCAAAGAATCGAAAATGCTGTTAGTTGGTTTCACTAACAGCGAACGTGCCTCCCTACCAACGGGCGACCTACTGGGCCAATTTTGACTAAATTTCACTCGTGGACCCATAATGCATCAGGGATTCAAACCAAGGAGTCGGTAATGATGTCAGTTTGTTTCCCTAGCAAACAACGTGCCTCTCTAGCAACGGACGACCTATTGGGCAAATTGGACCAAATTTGATACATGAACCCATAATGCACTACGAATTCAAACCAAGGAGTCGAAAATTATGTCAGTTGGTTTCTTAGCAACCAACGTACCTCCATACCAACGGGCGACCTACTAGGCCAATTTTGCGTGGACCCTTAATGCACCAGGGATTCAAACCAAGGAGTCGGTAATGATGTCAGTTTGTTTCCCTAGCAACCAACGTGCCTCCATAGCAACGGGCTACCTATTGGGCAAGTTTTGACCAAATTTGATATTTGAACGCATAATGCACTAGGAATCCAAACCAAGGAGTCGAAAATTATGCAAGTTTGTTTCCCTGGCAACCAACGTGCCTCCCTAGCAACGAGCGGCCCCTTGGGCCAATTTTGATCAAATTTGATATATGGAACTACAATGCACTAGGGATCCAAACCAAATAATCAAAAATGGTGTCAGTTGGCGTCCCTAACAACCAACGTGCCTCCCTAGCAACGTGCGACCTACTAGGCCAATTTTGACTAAATTTGATATGTACAGCCATAATGAATCAGGGATTCAAACCAAGGAGTAGCTAATGGTGTTAGTTTTTTCCCTAGCAACCAACGTGCCTCCCTAGCAACGGGCGACCTATTGGATCAGTTTTGACCAAATTCAATGTATGGACCCACAATGCACTAGGGATCTAAACCATGGAGTCGAAAACGGGGTGAATTTTTTACCAAAATTTATATATTGATATATGAACCCATAATGCACTAGACAACTAAACCAATGAGTTGGCAATGACGTCCGTTGGTTTCCTTGGCGACCAACATGCGTCCCTAGCAACGGGTGGTCTATTGGGCCAAGTCTGATATATGGGCCCATGATACACTTAGGATCTAAAAGGAGTCTGTAGTGATGTCAGTTGGTGCCCATAGCAACGAACGTGCCTCCCTAGGGATGGGCTATCTATTAGAACAATCTTGACTAAATTCAATATATGTTCCTATAATACACCAGGGATCTAAACCAAGGAGGCGGTAATGATGTTAGTTGGTTACCTTAGCTACCAATGTGCCTCCCTAGTAACGAGCGATATATTGTGCCAAACTAATTTATGTGGCGGCTTGTTAGTGACTGTTTTGAAACATGGTTTTCGAAAATCATCTGACATCGTCATATTTTGGAAAGACGATTGTCAGATCGTGTCCGATCATCAGTAATGATTAAAAAAATACCAAATACTGCTTTCAATCGCAACGTTATCACACTTTCAGTACCCCAATGGATGTCCTGTTCACTGGTTTTATGGATGGGATTTCTGTGGCTGTTCCGGCGGGAACACAATCTGAAAAGGAGTGCAGGTCTCGAACTGGCATTATGTATTGCACATACTGACCAAACAAATCGCACCATTTGGTCACCTGGAGTATTTGATATTCAATGATGCTATTGTTTATAGTTTGTCTCGCTTTTCGTTGGGGGTCGATTAACTCTTTACCTAATGCTAGTAGCAGACAGCACTTGTAAAAAAAATTCTCGTATGACTAAAAAATTTCATATTTTTGCTTCCAAAACATAGCTTATCACTTCACATTGGAACGAGCGCAATGTACTCGTTCCAATGAGTGCATTACGTGTACAGTACCCATATGAGACTGGTCAATTAAAACCCCAGTTATTGATGCTAAATTTAGATTAGTGCTGTCTATTTATAGAGGAACTATTTATGAGTGGGCGTGTGCAATTAATTAAATCAATAGAATTTTTTTTTTTTATTTTTCAGTAATGACATGCCGATCGACAAGCCAGACCACCACACATCATAACCCTAGCTCAAACATGCCCCGAAATTTCGTATTATAATTTTTTGGCTTTGTCCACCCACACGTGTCTTGAAACCCCAAAAATTGAAATAGGTCTTTCAGGCAGGAAATTTTAGTTCCTCTATCGGAGATTTTCTGGCGCCACCCCTGATTTTTGAATGCGGCCACCACATCAAAAATTTCTGTGTCTTGGCAGTGTAAGATTCAGTCATCCATACCACTCCTAAATGGTGAAGTAAATAGTCCCCCCCCTCCTTCCTCATCCCCGAAACGAGGCAATTGTACCCCTGACTCCCATAAACCCACACGCACAAATAGGCCTATATCATTGATTGCTTGCCCATCTGTCCCCCCCCCCCCCCCACCTCATCTTGGCAAGTTGTCCTTGCTAGTGGATTCCGAAGATTGTTTAGCTGAAACGTCCCAGGGCCACCACAAGCATTCCTTTTTCGTTAATGTAGTTTATTTATGTTAATTCCACTCTCAACATGTACATTTTAACATTCCACTCTGAACTTAACTTTTAAAATCGTAAATCAGATTCCCACCCCCCCCCCCCCCCCAACCCACAATTTATTCAAAATTCAGCACCGGTAACATGATTCTTCTCCGTCAATAGCTACAGTTAGGTAAAAGACCGTTGGGGGAATATCCAGATATTGTGCTGGTCAAGTTATAATTTTTTTCAACTCACATCCATGATTTCAGTACGGTATAACATTTATTTTTTGGTAATTCCTCGAGTTCTGAATCGATTTTGATGAACAACATTACGAATCGCAATAGCTTTTAATAACTTTTTCAAATATTGAACTATCTTTTTAAGATTTCAAGTAAAAGTAAAAGTAATTTTTCACTGACTGAAAAAAATTGATCTAATTAAGAGCCGGTGACTGAGAGATCAAAAGATAAACCGACATCACACAGTTTAACATATTCATGCGAGATTAAGAACACGATTCAAACTCCATATTTTGATCGTTTTTTCTGCCATATTAATGCTTTTTATTATCAAAAAACATGTATGGAGCATACGTATTCAATTTATACTAAGTGCAATACCTAACAATCACAAACCAACAATGAACTGAAACTATTTTTGGTGGAAGAATAAACCTGATTACCGCACTTTCAAAAAACACAAGTTAATTATAGACAAACTGAAGTCACGTGGTGGGGTTTTGAGACCCCACCTCGTAGTGTAATTAGTGGGGTCTCAATTTCTGTGTTCATATGGGCAGCGTACACGACATGGGTCATCAGCTATCTTTCGGAAGCAAACAATTACAATATAAAAAATTTCCATTTCCTTAGGAAAAGAGTTACTTTATGCAGGCCTTGGATATGGACAATCAATCGATTCCCGGATTGCATTAACCTCTCCATACGGTTTACTGACGTTTCGGCCTTGGGACGTTTCGACCCACGACGTTTCGGCCTGGACGTTTCGGCCCCCAATCGGGCCGAAACGTCCCAGGTTTTAGTGATTTTTATTTTTAATTTTTACATATTTTGGAACTTAATTTCCTTCATGTTGATGGTCACAAAAAGTTGTCTTTGAATAAAACAACGAACTTACCTTTATAGAAGATTAATTTATCCGTAAAAATCCATGAAATAATGCAGGAATTAATAATATTTTATATTATTTGTAAGCACATATAAAGTATGTTCCCTGATGTTGAAGACGCATCGAAATAAATGAAAATACAAGATTTTCCCTGCAAGTGTTGTTTGGACAAAACAAAAAGCCAATACTTTGTTTGACACTTCTGATTGAAAGTTACTGATGAACTTTTTGAGTTTGTTTATACAAGATTTTCGGAATAAAAGTGACTGATGAACTGTTTGTATGTGTTGATACAGCACTCTCGATTCGGGCTGTCGCGACTATCATTTTTTGTAATCGACTAATCGTGACCAGTAATCGACGGTTAGTCGATTAATAGTCGCTTCCCATGATTTTTTTAGCAAATCATTCTTCTGTTCGTAAAACTCTGAAAATGACAATGGCACCAGTGTGTTCAGACGAAGTGGGGTTGTGGGAACAACAAATCGGTCCCGACTGAAGCTACATGTAGTCCAATCTTGGACCCACAGTCCGTAATATAATTTTTGGGGTTGGTACGTCCTGTAGGACGTACCAACCCCAAAAATAATATTACTGACTGCGGGTCCAAGTTTGAACTAGATTGAAGCCGATGAATTAATATGAATTTACCAAAGAACGTTCCTGCATATGTTTCCTTTCTGCAATAAGTTTCTCGAAATTTTGAACATTGAGATCTATGCATTCCCTCGTCAGTTGTTAAAATTGGATCTTAGTCTGAAGTTCCGAACTTTGAGAAGTGATCTGACGTTCTGACTTTCGTCATAATTTTGTCACTTCCGCGCTTTGGGTTTTCCAATGGGTGCATTCGTGTGTACAAGACTGGAGAAATTCAGAAGAATCTATTCTTCTCGAGTAACTGTGAGTGTTCTTTCTTACACAGTCAGTGACAATCGTACAGTCTTCCGGATATGAATGTTAACTATGGTTAGATATTTAAAGTTATTCACCTTCATTGATCATTCACCTCACAAAACAATGCAATTTAGCCCCGACGTGTAGTAAACGTGTACCACCTTGAAAATGAACGACGATCGACTAAAAATAAAAAACGTCGATACTTCAATAGTCGACGGTTAGTCGACTAATCGAATAATCGCGATAGCCCTACTCTCGATATGGTATCTTTGGTGACTTCTGATCTACCGACGACAATGGGTTCAGATATTTTTGTGTTTTCTGAGGAGACTTCTGAACTACCGATAGAATATGTATAAGTAATCTATTCAAATGTTTTTTAACCCTTTACCTAACATGAAAAGCAGACGACACTTGCAAAAAAAATTCTTGAATAACTAATTTTTTTCATTTTTTGTCTCAAAAACATAGGTTATGACCCCTCGTTGGAACGAGCTCGACGAGCTCGTTCCAACGAGGGGTCATAACCTATGTTTTTGAGACAAAAAATGAAAATATTTTAAAAATTAATTGGCGATTTTTGAGAATAGCGCTGGCCGGTTTTGGCCGTTACGTTGGGTAAAGGGTTAAATAATGAATGAGTTCGCATTATCAATAATTCAGATTATAATGCCCATACTGATCCCCTGTTTGCCAAAGATAATATACTCAAAATTAATGATTTGTTCAAATTTCAAGCCTGCCTCTTCATTTTCGACTGAGAAAAGGGGGAACTTCCTTCGTCATTTCATTCATTCTTTAAACAATTAGGACATATCTCAGAAAGAGCTACGAGGCAATCAGATATATTATATATTAGTAGAACCCGTACCAGGGCACTAGAAAAACTTCCAATCCACGCCTTTCCTAAGTTATGGAATGAGCTGGACCCAGAAATAAGAACCACAACAAACAGAAAATTATTCAAAAGATTGCTGACACAAAAATATCTCTCTCAGTATCCAAATAGCGTAGAATGTGACAATCCTTATTGTCAAGACTGTAGGTTGTAGCTACAGACTGTCATCCTTTCATATCTTTCATATGTATGTAAATAATCAGGGTTCTAGGTAGTTTAGACATTATAATAAGGCCATCTCCCTCTATTATTAGTTTAAACAATATGTATTCATGAATTATAATATTATACATACAGGTAAATGATAATTGCATAATGTTCATGGAGACTTGTAATACAGGTGCATGCATAAAGGTATTTCAAGGCAATCTACGACCCATGCACTCTCGAAGCAATCTGTATTCGGGTTGAAACAAGCTCTTGCCAAACACGAACAATCTGTCG
The DNA here is from genome assembly GCA_031216915.1 of Pictodentalium vernedei. Taxonomy (NCBI): domain Eukaryota; kingdom Metazoa; phylum Mollusca; class Scaphopoda; order Dentaliida; family Dentaliidae; genus Pictodentalium; species Pictodentalium vernedei. The sequence continues at coordinate 463,871,129 of CM062291.1, forward strand.
TAATCCAACCAGTCGGGTCGCGACAACAGATTCATCAACAGATTGGTCTTTCCACAATTCGATTTTCCCACTATTAAGTCTCTTATGCTTTTGGGAAAGAACTCGTTATTCGACCTCTTGGTCGCGGCGTCGTTCCAAGATATATCTTTAATGTTCATCTTTGTTTATTTTTTTGTTATTTTATTTTTTTTCAAACACAATTTTTATGTTTTTTTCAAACTCAGTTTTATAAATATTATTATTTATTTATATTACACCATCGCGAGTTCTCTTCAATCCAGATCCACTCGTCATTTTGGCCAAATCTTGTATGGGTACCACAGCATCCTTAAACTCTTTCCAACGTTTCGGCGATCGCCCTAACGTAGCTCGCTTCGCCGGCGGACTGATCAACTTGTCGATCAACGCGTCGGCTGCCCTCTTGCCAGCCACAGAAGCTATCCTACCACTGGCTTCGGAAGCGGCTTTCTTACCAGCATCCAAAGCCATCTTCTTACCGACCTCAAATGCGGTCGATGCGAGTTTTCTACCTGCATCGCTCGTGGATGCTCGCATTATAGAATCGACGATACCAGAACCGCCTTGAACGTAAGTTCTGACGTATCCCCTGTTCTTTATCACCAACATATTTTATAATATATATTTTGTTTTTCACTGGTAAATCGTTTGTTGTTTAAATTACTTTTATTATTTTGTCGTGTAAAATTTACTCTTTTTATTTTATATATTTTTGTTTGTTTCTCTCTCTACTTATTATATATCAATCCTTCAATTTGTTCATCAGTCTTTTGTAATCGCTTTTATTCAAAACCTGCTGCCTCAACTATTCTTCACATATGCTGACTATCTCATTATCTAATCCAGTGTTACCAGCGCGTCTACTTGCCATCAACAAACTCAATCTCTGAGACAGAGCATCAGAATCACTCGGAAGAAAAGTGGTTTTCACCCCTTTGCCAGTCACCGACTCGATGAACTTCTTATTCATATCCCATATGGGTTTCACCACCTTCGTCCACCTTTAACCTCTGTTGGCTTTGGGTCTCGTTTCTCCGGCATCGTTATTTCTCTTTATGCTTCGCGTCTCAATTCCATCTCTCCAAGATGTCTGCTTCTGTCAGCCGATTGAATGCTCTTCTTGGCACGTTCATATTCTCTTAAAAGTTGATCTCTACGTTTAGAATCTGTGATGTGTAAAAACATTTTTTCGTTTTCTAAATTATTAATATTTCCTTTAGAGTATGCTAACTTGAGTTATTTTATTATTTTCAAAATCAAATGTATAATTATTTTTATGTTTTATGTTTTAAGTGAATAAAAATCTTCTGTCTTTAATATAATAACTAAAACCAGTTGAGGAAAAACATTTTACAAGATAAACCTCTATAAAGGCGCTTGCCTTGAACACGTTAAATATCGCATCACCGATTATTCACTCCGTAACGAACTGGAGAACTTTGAAAAAGTTTGAAAGTTTTAGCGTATAAGAAAGCGGTTTCTGATTTAACGCGTTTGAGAATAATTATATCTGTTAAAAGGGTTTACTCTAGGGCTGTCACGATTTTTTAATTTAGGAATCGATTAATCGTCGCAAATAATCGATCATAATCGATTAATCGTACCTAGATGACCCCCTCTCCCTCTCTCTGACGTCGATAAAAAATGAACTTCAAGTCAGTTGACCTACCTCCGGTAAACAACGGCGACGATCCTCTTTTAGGTACATTCAAAGCTTTGATGTTCTGAACTTTTGAACCGCCAGTGTAATAATCAAGACCGGTCGGCAGTTGCGAACTTCGCAACTGCCGACCGGTCTTGATTATTACACTGACGATTCAAAAGTTCAGAACATCAAAGCTTTGATGAATGCACCTGACAGACAAATGCTTCCAACGGCTTCTTGGGGTTTAACATCGATGTTCCTAATTCTTTACCTTTAGAAACAATAGTTTTTTCATAAAATTTTCTTTTAATTATTAAACTTCTAAAGCGGGATAAAATTTACCGATTATTCGACAACGAAAAATATTAATCGATTTCGCTGTGATCGATCAACAATCGATTAATCGATTAATCGTGACAGTCCTAGTTTATTCATATCTCCGAACATTATAACAAGTAAATTAAAATTTCAGTCACCTCTTAAACCTGATTGAGTGGAAATGCGCTTTTATTGTATATTATTAAAACGAAAGTACCTTTCATTCACATCGGAACAACACATAAGTGTCTATTATGATACAATTTTATTGGAGTCGATTTATAGTCGGACTCTATTGAACGAAAACCTTCATTCACACCGAAACAAAATATGAGTGTCTATAATAATAGAATTTTATCTCTTAAATTCATCTAAGTGAAAAAGGTTTTATATTGGAATTTTATTTGAATGAAACAATCCTCGAACTGTTTTATTTGAATGAAACAATTCTACGAACTGTTTCCTGAACTGTTTCATTAAAATTATCTTACAAATTTCGCTATGACAAAACGTGAACAGATCGGTTCTAATTTTCTAAAACTCAAGTTTCAATGTCATCATTAAACGAAAACCTTCATTCACACCGGAACAAAACCTGAGTGTCTATTATGATACAATTATCGGACTCGATTTTGTAGTCAACTCTATTGAACGAAAACCTTCATTCACACCGAAACAAAACATGAGTGTCTATTATAATAGAATTTTATCTCTTAAATTCATCTAAGTGAAAAGGGTTTTATAGTGGAATTTTATTTGAATGAAACAATTCTACGAACTGTTTTATTTGAATGAAACAATTCTACGAACTGTTTCATTAAAATTATCTTACAAATTTCGCTATGACAAAACGTGAACAGATCGGTTCTAATTTTCTAAAACTCAAGTTTCAATGTCATCATTAAACGAAAACCTTCATTCACACCGGAACAAAACCTGAGTGTCTATTATGATACAATTATCGGACTCTATTTTAAAGTCGACTCTTTTGAACGAAAACCTTCATTCACACCGAAACAAAACATGAGTGTCTATTATAATAGAATTTTATCTCTTAAATTCATCTAAGTGAAAAAGGTTTAGTGGAATTTTTATTTGAATGAAACAATTCTACGAACTGTTTTATTTGAATGAAACAATTCTACGAACTGTTTTATTTGAATGAAACAATTCTACGAACTGTTTCATTAAAATTATCTTACAAATTTCGCTGTGACAAAACGTGAACAGATCGGTTCTAATTTTCTAAAACTCAAGTTTCAATGTCATCATTAAACGAAAACCTTCATTCACACCGGAACAGAACATGAGTGTCTATTATGATACAATTATCGGACTCGATTTCATAGTCGACACCATTGAATGAAAAAAGCTATTTATTTACACTGAGTACAAAATTGAAAAACTCCTCAAAACCGATTCTATCACTATTCGCCCCACAAAACTCGCGAGGTGAATCGACAAATCGGGTTTTCGCCGATCAAATCGCACCCTGGACCGTCCGAAACGCGATCGCGAACGTGGTGGTCCAGAACACGCAAACCCCCCTTTTTCCATGTACCGGAGGCCCAAATCGGTCTTAAAACAAAATTTTAGTAACGGCGCTTTACGCTCACTTTTTGCCGTTGGCGAACGTCGGAAAAACGTTTTGAGATCGATTTTTCCTGGTCTAGAATCGGCAAATGGGTTTCGCCGATCGGATCGCACATTAACCGTTCGAACACCCGTTGGCGAACGTAGGTGATCCAGAATCGGCAAACCGTTTTTTGATGCTGGTCCAGAACTGGCAAAGCATTTTTTGCTCGCATTCACCAACGATGGATTGATGGTCTGATCCGCGATGGGAACGTAGAGAAAAAATTTTAATGTACATTTTCTTAACAATTTCGTACATTTTTCACTTTTTGAGCGATGTGTCGAATCTACACGTTCGCCAACGGGTGTTTGAACGTGAAAAGCGCGATCTGTGAGCCTCAAAAACAATGGCCGATTCTGGACCACCACGAAAAAACATTTTTGTACACGTGTACAGGATTTAACACTGAATCCCTATGGCGTGTACCGTACATGTACGTGTACTTGTACAGTACATGTACAAAGTGGCCCAGAATCGGCCTTTATTACGTACTGACGCCTCATTCTCATTTCACTCTGCTGATGGTTCCGGGCCCGGGTGCCATCTCCTGGGAAGCTTGCAAGGTGACTCACGAGGGGTGGTGTCCGGGTTTGGTATTGTCAGCGAAGGATAACTGAGAGCTAATTTCTCATGTGAGTGACCTACATCTTATCTCCTATTATACTGTGCATCCTAGACCCCATCGACCACCAGTATTCACTAGAGACAAGATATTTACTTTTTGAATTTAAATTCAAATATTCTATTCTGGTATTTAAACAACCTCGCTATATCGAATCAGTCAAATGTACTTAAATGCAATGGAGACAGCTTACATAAGCTTAAGCTTGCTGCTGGATCCATTTTCCGTCAATTATTTGTATTCTATATATATATTTGTACTTGTATATTTTTGCTTACCGGAAATAAAATATTGTTTAAACTAAAGTAAGTATCAAACTATTTTATGTATATATATCCAAACATCTCTCTCCCTCTCTCTCTCACACACAAAGAAATATATATATATATATTCTACTAATGTTTAATATGTTGTATTTTATTGTATTTACAGGTCTCAGAACGGCTGAAATTGACCCTGAACTTGTCGCCAAAATACCTACATACTACAGTGTAAGATCTGCACTATACCGTTCCTGAGCAAAGACCAGACCAGCATTGCCGCGACAGAGATCAGATATAGACCTGCCTGATTTATACAAGAAGACGACAGCAGGAGAGGATTTCTTATTAGCATGTGATGGAGAACATGACAAATGTTTTATTCTAGCAACTGAGAACAACCTTAGGCAACTTTCATGTGCTGAAATTTATTTTTGTGACGGGACGTTTAACAAGTGTCCAGGTGTTTTCCAACAGTTGTACACAGTGCACGCTTTCATTGGCAACAAGATGTGCCCATTAGTTTTTGGTCTGTTGCCAAATAAATCCCAGGCTACATATGAACGCTTCTTTCGCCTTTTTGTGAACAATTCTAGGATGGCAGAAATCAATCTAGTGCCAAGACAATTTTTCACAGACTACGAGAAAGCGGCACAAAATGCTACCCAGAGCATTTTTCCAGCTGTGGAACTAAAAGGGTGTTTTTTTCATTATGGACAGGCTGTATGGAGAAATGCCCAAAAGTGTGGTCTGAAGACTCTGTACCAGGACAATGAAGAAGTTAAATCCTTGGTGAGACGTGCAATTGCGATACCTCTGGTTCCAGTTGAAAGTGTTAGTGATGTGTGGTGGTCTGTTCTAGAAGCACCGGAGGGTACAAACATTGAACAGTTCACTGACTATGTTACTACATACTGGGTCGAAGGTGACCATGGACGTTGTATGTGGAACCATGTTGACACGGTTGGACCCCGTACCACTAAACACATCGAAGGGTGTCACAGAAAGCTGAGTCTTTTTATTGCTGGCTCCCACCCCAACTTGTATCGCATGAGTGACTTCATTAAGAAGGAACAAGCTTACCAGGAAGCAACGGTATTACAACTGAATGCTGGTGGGAGACTTCAACCACGGAAGAAAAAGTACAGGAAAATTGACAATTCCATTGATTACTTCAAGAGAAAGTTTCTCAGTGGTGATATAGGACTACTACGCTATTTAGATTCTATGTCACATCTAACTGGATATTGAAGTGGTATGTACTATATTTATTATTATTGTATTTATTATACGGCAGTAGAAAAGTTAATATCAATCAATAAATTTGTCAATTTTACAAGTAAACCTTGTACGACTAATAATAATAACACTTTGGCCAGCCGCTGATTTGTCGCAGTTCTCGGACGAGAAGGCCATGGTTACCCCTGTACTCCCAACTGCCTCCCTATTCCCATGCTTCTCCTCTCCTCCCAACACTCGGAGACGAACTGCTTGATGATATCCCTTGTCCCATTCTTCCCAATCTCTCCGATTAGCATATTAACCCTCTCCTTTGAGTCTCCCCCTAACCACATTTCCTTCATTCTCCCATTCCACTTTCCCATTATACTCCCAGTGAATCTCATTCTTTTAGACTGATACTTTGAGCATTCTAGAAGAAAGTGTCCCAGGGTCTCCACCATGTCTAAGTTACACATCTGCACTCCCTTTCACCGTCTTTCCCAATTTCCCCCCTCAGCTCCAGGGATCGCGACCTCAGCTTGAACAACAGTGGCCCCCAAAGGTGCCATCAAGGTACTCTTCAAAACCTGGCTTCTCTTTATCACGCAGGCCACCCACTATAGTCGGCAACTCTTTCATCACAAGGTAGTTCACACCTTACTCCGAAACAATGCCAGTCGACTAAGTGAGACGACCCCGATATGCCGTCCCTCTAATGTTTATACAAGCGAATTAGTGTCCAGTTAAACAGCAAAAATATCAGATACAGACTATACATTAATCCCTATTGTTCTCCAACAGCTCTCTCTTATTTTGAGAATAATAGGGGACGGCATATCGAAGTGTCTCCTATACCTCTATAATGCGAAACGCGGAAAAATGTGTCCTCACTAATCCCCACTAGACCAAACTACAAAACAATACTCTTTTCGCTAAAATGCGAAACAAATGGGTCCTCACTATGTATATAAAATATTCTTACCTCTATAATGCGAAACGCGGAAAAATATGTCCTCACTAATCCCCACTGGTCCAAACCTCAAAACAATACTCTTTACGCTAAAATGCAAAACGCGAAACACATGGGTCCTCACCAGTCCTCGCTATGTATTTAAAAATAGTCTTACCTCTATAATGCGAAACGCTTAAAATGTGTCCTCACCAATCCCCAAATCTAACGCAAACGTTAGTTTGTACAGCAGCGTATTAGCATCAAGATAAGTACATGTAATAATCTGTTTTTCAGATTAGTATTTTGGTTTTACAAATATGTATTATTACAAGATTGTTTTAAAACATTATTATATGGCTGTTTTTTTACAGATTATTAGCAGGCTGTGTTTACAGATTAGTAGTTTTAAAAAATACAGATTATTATCTATATACAGACTCTAAGATAATAGATTTTACAAATTAATATTCATTTGAAGTAGCATACCATGTACAGTTAAAACTAGAAATCCCGTCATTAAATGCGCACAAATAGCACGTTGATATGCGCGTTAATGTACGCGTTATGGCCCAAGTAAAGCTATCATATTTTGTACATATGGCCTGTGCACAAGCAATGTTTCAGCCAATGGACCTCCGGGTAACCCGGAGGTCCATTGGCAGAAACATTGCATGTGTTTGCTATGAGTAACCAAGAGAGCCTGCCGTGCTTTGGATGCCATTCGATATGGCAATTGCGCGCAATTCCAACGTGCAATTAAGCCTAGATAAGCGCACTATTCGTGACAGGACTTCTAGTTTTAACTGTACATACTCCACAAATACGATCCGCTGAACCGCGAAAATGAAGTCAGAATAACAAATCATGATTCTGTCACGTGTACTATAGTTAGATGTGTGAGTTATCATTCGGTGATGAGGTAAAATCAGAGATATGCAAGGTAAGTACACATGCGCTGCACATGTTATAGTGATATGAAGTGTGTTTTAGGTAAAAAGTCCCAGCATTGCATTTCTGTACAACGTAACACATAGTCCCCTTGTGATATACCACCATTTGGATCAAAGACGTCTGGAAAAACTGTGTTGTTTGACATTTATTGATAGTATTATAGTATGTACCCGAATGAAACATGTTACATAGACTTTTCCCGAATTTTTGCCGGACTTTCACAAAGCCTTGTGGGGGGAGGGGAGGGGGTGTCTTTTTTCCAGAGGGGATATGGTATGTGTTTTTCACTTCATCCAACTGGATCCGACATGCAAATCATGTACAGTTAAAACTAGAAGTCCTGTCATGAAATGCGCACAAATAGCACGTTGATATGCGCGTTAATGTACGCGTTATGGCCCAAGTAAAGCTATCAAATTTTGTACATATGGCCTGTGAACAAGCAATGGTTCAGCCAATGGACCTCCGGTAACCCGGAGGTCCATTGGCAGCAACATTGCATGTGTTTGCTATGAGTAACCAAGAGAGCCTACCGTGCTTTGGATGCCATTCGATATGGCAATTGCGCGCAATTCCAACGTGCAATTAAGCATAGATAAGCGCACTATTCGGGACAGAACTTCTAGTTTTAACTGTAGGATATATATCCTATAATATTGTAAGGAATATTATTAGCACCATGTGGGTTTACAAGATCGTGTATTGAAGTCTCGATCTCGTCTTTGAGTCATTTATACCATGGTAACCTATTCCACTGTATATGAAAAGCCTATGACATAAATTTTAGCTTTACACACCAACCGTGGTGAACACGCCAGCAATGGGATTTCAATAGTAAAAATTTACACCTACAGTAGAACTACATCTCCGTTGACCTTTGGTGACGTCGGTTCATTCCCACTAGACCCATTCCCTGTAGACCAACTCCCACGAGGCCAATTCCCCTTAGACCAATTCTCCTTAGACCAACTGGTGTGTTCTACTTTAAAAATAATTCTATATCAATATTTTGATATATTTATAAATATTTATAAATGTATTTAATGTTATTGATATTCAAGCCTGAAAATAAGCAGTCTGTCATTTGCAGAATGAGGTCCCCAGAGGGTTAATTTGCGGATGCTATCCCATACAGTGGGACAGTTTATCCTCTGGGTACCTCTTTCTGATTATGTTTGAGACCTTGATTCAGGTTGAGGTTCACAGAGGGCCTGAAGATAAGCAGGTTGTCATTTGTAGAATGAGGTCCCCAGAGGGTGAATTTGCTGATGCCATCCCATACAGTGGGACAGTTTATCCTCTGGGTACCTCTTTCTGATTATGATTGAGACCTTGATTCACGTTGAGGGTCACAGAGAGTAAATTTAGTGATGCTACCCTGCTGTGCAGGGTAGCATCACTAACTTCACCCTCTGGGGACCCAGGGTAGCATCACCAAATTCACCCTCTGGGGACCTCATTTTCAGATGATAGTCTGCTCATTTTCTGGCTTGTCGAAATTTTATAGATGTTGGGCAGATTTTTATAAACAATTGTTTTCCTAATTATCCTTAATCAATCCTTAATCCGGTTTAACCCGGAGGTCCATTGGCTGAAACTTTGCTTGTGCTGGTAATGCTTTGCAACAAATTTGTAATTATTGATTGGGTGGAATCCCCACTCTGCGAGCGATTTAGTGATAATACACTCTCCACGTACTGTAAATAAAGGATATCTACTGTTTTTGCGAAAATAAACACTTGTATCGGTCACCGATGAGATAATTTTCGGTATCCATTCAAAAATACTAGATTTTCTTTTTATTATACGCTTTTTATAAGACTCTGATAATGTTTCAACCATGAACTATCTGGCGTTACTAACGCGACATTATTGCCCCGTTGTATACTTCATTCTGGGCCTTACTGTGCATACTCAACGCGTACCCCAAATGACAAGCCCCTAATAGTGTGACTCTTATCTAGATGACAGACATTTGGTGCAACGATTTGTCTAACTCTATGGGCAACGGCAAAACGGAAAACTGATTGACGCCATTAAACATTAACGTCTTGTAGTGGCAGAGTGTTGTTGGGCTCTCTCGACCAAAACTCAAAATGTCTGGCTATTGTCTAATTGTTGACGGATTGTTATAGCAACCTGTCATCAATGAGGCTATACTCCGGCGTTATTAACGCGATATTATTGACCCATTGTATGCCTTACTGTGGACGTTACTGTGCATAATCAACTTGTCGATCAAGTGAAAAGCCCTTAATAGTGTAACTCTTACCAAATATAGGTATAATGGTTTGTTTAACCTCGTGGTCAACGCGAACAGAATACAGATGCACGCCACTCGACATAACTCTTTACAGTTGCAGATACCTTTGGGCTTTGTCGACCTCACTTCTTGATGTCAGGCTGTCGCCTCATTGTTGCCTGATTGCTACAGCAATCTGGAATCAATGATGTGACAGTCTGGCGTTACCAACGTGACACTATTGCCCCGTTGCATACTTCACTGTGGGCCTTACTGTGCATATTCAACGTGTCCCCCAAATGACAAGTCCTTAGTAGTGTGACTCTTATTAAATCTAGATGATTGACATTTGGTGTGACGATTTGTCTAACTTCCTGGGCAACGGCAAAACAGAAAACTGATGCATGCCATTCAACATTAACTTCTTGTAGTGGCAGAGTGTTGTTGGGCTCTCTCGACCAAAACTCAAAATGTCGGGCTATTGTCTCATTGTTGCCGGATTGTTATAGCAACCTGGCATCAATGAGGCTATATTCCGGCGTTATTAACGCGATATTATTGACCCATTGTATGCCTTATACTGGACGTTACTGTGCATAATCAACGAGTCTACCAAGTGAAAAGCCCTTAATAGTGTAACTCTTACCAAATATAGGTATAATTTTTGTTTAACCCCGCAAACCGATGCTTGCTACTTCGACACAATCCCTTTCGTTATTCGCCACATTTATCGACTTCTTCTTATCCAGTATAATCAGAGGTCGAGTGTAAGCCGATCGCGCAGCTGCCACACCAACAACAAAATAATATTGCCATAATATAACTCTTTTGTCGCAATATTAAGGAAAACAGGTGTTCCTGAACTTTTAATACAGAAACACTAGGGCTACTGAGCTGTGTTTCGGCAGTTGCTTTTATTTTGCCAGAGCATGGCATCATTATTGCCAAATTTCAAAACCAGTCTGGCAGTGATTATGCCATATTCTGGATTAGTTTTCCTCCTATCATTGTCCAACGGACTTTGTAGGAGGCGGCACTGTAGCTTTTTAAGAATCAATCAAATATATTAATTAAATTGTGGATGTTATGAAATTAACCAATGGATTTGTCCTCTTTGGTGTAGAGATATTTGAATATTAGCTCGACTTATTTTCTGACCGGGCCACTAATGATTTATCAAAAATACAATCTCCTATAAATGGGTTATCCATATCTGCCCAAATAATCCTTCATAATCTAGATTATGACTTTGATCCAAGCTCCCATCGGAAGCAACGAATCCTATACCAATGTTACATGCTACAGTCTTATTTTTTATGCTTTTTTACACTTCTAGTGTAACAGTCTCACCTTGTATATATGTTAGTTTTTACTTTACTTTATCATCAGACATACAATATTTTTCCTTTTCAAACCTCCATTCTATCTCTTCCATGGTAACCTTATAATCACTTAACCAGGCAAATTTCACAGCAAAATGTATCATTGGACCCATTCAATATCGAGTCCAATCACATCCTTGTCCTTTGGATTCCAATGATTGATCTAGCGATATATAGAGCTCGAGTGGGTCTATTTGTTCCAGTTGCGAGAACTTGCGGGAACCGCACAAAAAATCTTAAATTACTTGATGTTTTACTCGTTAATCTCTTGTTGCGATTCGGTATTAGGTGCTTAACACTAATGACATGCTTACATCATCTTCTTTCCAGTGGTGAAATTTCGTCTGAAGATGTCAGGCATCGTCAGCCTGCGGGCCTAGTAAGTAGTCCACCTTCTATAGCCGATCATGGGCACGGTGTGTATCTTCTTAGGACGTTTCTAGATGTGTTAAGTAACATCACCTTCATTTACACGTCCATTCTTATAATAATTATCATGTCTGGTGATATTAAATTAAATCCTGGACCTTCAACCGATTCTTCCACTTCAAGTGAAACCGATGAAGCGAACACCTCAGCGCCATCTGTCGTTAACGCAAATGGTTTATCTCTACTCCACTTGAACATACAGAGCCTGAAACCTAAACTTGACGTTATATGAATGAAACCTGTAATAACGGCATTAGTGTTTTCACCGAAACGTGGCTTCAGACTGACAACGATAACTCAGATCTCCTGATCCCTGGATTGATTTCAAGACCCAATAAGGAAAGACAGCAGCACGCGAGGTGGTGGCATAGCTGTTTACATAAAGTCAACCCTTGCGTTTGTACCCCGGCCTGATTTGGAAGTTGATAATTTCGAGTGCCCCTGGCTTCAAATTTTTACTGAAAAACGAAATTTTCTCCTCGGTTCATTTTATAGACCACCAGATGCAGGCACTGAAACATGGGATCTGATAGTCACTTCTCTTGATAAAAGTCTGGATGTACATAATATGCCAATAATTATTACCGGTGATTTCAATGATAATCAGCTTAAAACTTCTACTGGTCCCATTCAAAACATCCCCCAACAATTAAACTTAACACAAATAGTCAACAAACCAACTTTTGTTACAGAAAATTCATCCTCCCTTCTGGATTTATTTATCACCAATAGCCCAGACCTGTTCGAATCATGCGAAGTCGGTGATCCCTTTTTCGCAGAACTTATCCGTTATCATTGTCCCATAATAGCAATTCACTTGAAGGGATTGCGGAATGTCTCACAAATTAACGTTGGCAAACTTACTAATAAACATGTTCCCAGTAAGACAATAAGAACTCACCCTAATGAACCTCGATGGATGCATAATGCCATAAGACGCTTAATACGACAACGTAAGCGTTTACACCGTATCGCGAAACGTGTTAACTCCGACATGGCTTGGTTGAAGTATCGAAATAAAAGGAATGAAACAACTACCGCCATACGAGACTCAAAGTCTAAATTTCTGATGAAAATAGAAAATACACTGAACTCCCACACGACATCCCCTCAAACCTGGTGGAAAACTCTAAAGCTACTTTTTGACAAAAAACAGAGTGACATACCCAACCTATCTCATGACGGCATGCTTTTGTCACAAAATAAAGATAAAGCAGAAGCATTTAACAAGTACTTCTGTTCAATATCTAGGGTAAATGATGATAAGGCCTCCCTACCTCCAGCTGTATTTGACCCCAATCGACCTATACTAGATCAGATTTTACTAGAACAAGATGACACAGCGAAAGCGCTAAAATCCCTTAATCCATCGAAAGCTTGTGAGCCCGACGACATTAGTCCAAAAATATTAAAAGAATGCGCTACGTCCCTAACTAAACCATTGACAGATATATTTAATCGTTTGCTTGGCCATTGTGTCTTCCCCTTAGAGTGGAAGAGAGCGAACGTCTCTCCTGTTTTCAAAAAGGGCGCACCCAACCAAGTTGTTAACTACCGTCCAATATCAATGCTGAGCTGTGTAGGTATATTGTTTGGAAGGTGCATAGCGAATAAAGTCCTTAATTTTCTTCTGTCAAACAGTTTATTGACACGATTTCAGTCAGGTTTTGTCTCGAAAGATTCCATGGTTCTACAGCTCACTGAAATCTGTCACACTATCAGTGCAGCTCTTGATGAAGGTAAAGGAATAAGGTTCGTCTTCTGCCATATTAGTAAGGCCTTCGTCAAAGTTTGGCATAAGGGTCTGCTCTACAAATTAGAACAAATAGGAATAACGGGTAACCTTCTTCTCTGGTTTAACTCTTATCTCAGTAACAGGCAACAAAGGGTTGTAGTCAAAATAGAATTCTCCACTTGGAAAAGTATTAAATCAGGGGTTGTTCAGGGTTCGATACTTGGACCGCTTCTTTTCCTTATATATATTAATGATATCGTTGATGATGTAGCTTGTAATATTCGACTGTTCGCAGACGATACATCCTTGTATCTGACCGTTGAAGACCCCCAGCGAGCAGCTACGCTCTTATCCAATTACTTAATGAAGTTTGACCAATGGGCAGCTAAGTGGTCAGTAAACTTTAACCCTACCAAAGCAGAGTCATTAATTATTTCTAGAATGACTATAAAAAGTTGCCACCCTCCCCTCAAAATGTCTGACACTAATATCACAGAAGTAAATCACCATAAACATCTTGCCCTAATTATCAACAACACTGGGTCCTGGGACAACCACATCTCCTAAGTAACCCAAAAAGCCTGGAAGAGAATATCCCTATTAAGGAAATATAAATTCGCCCTCGACCGTAAAACCCTGGAAAAGGTTTACTTTGCTTTTATTCGCCCGCTGTTCGAATATGCAGATACAATGTGGGATAATTGCATAGAAGTAGAGTCCTCTGTAGTAGAGAAAATACAAATTGAAGCAGCTCGAATAATTACTGGTGGAACTCGGAGTGCAAGTAAAACTTTTCTGTATGCTGAAACTGGCTGGGAAACGCTTCAAACACGAAGAGAAAAACATAAACTTTTACAATATTTCAGAATGGTTCACCGTCTTGTTCCTGATTATATATCTACACCGGTACCCCCGCCAGCCGCAGCATCCCACACTTAGGGACTCCGAAATCGAACAAATTTACTGGTTCCCTACTACCGAACTAGCTATCACCAGAATTCATTCTTACCAAGTACAACTAAGCTGTGGAATAACTTACCCGTGGCCGTCACAGAAAATAACTCGCTGGTAGATTTTACTTCCTTTTTGAACAAAGATAAGCTTCGCACCCCCAAGTGGTTTTACTTTCAAAAAACAAGAAAATCCCAAATATACCATTGCAGATTATGCCTCGGGTGTAGTAATCTCAACGATTATTTATTCAACAACTTCCTCACAAGCTCGTCTCTCTGCGGTTGTGGAGAACGTGAAACTACCTATCATAACCTTTTCGACTGCCCCATGTATTCCGATATAAGAATTGATACTCTTGATCGACTCCCTTATAACATTGATGAGAATACCTTACTTTATGGATCTCATTTGTATAGTTCTGAAATTAACTCGAAGATCTTTTATTGTCTACAAAACTACATTGAGGAAACACGGAGATTCAACTAACCCTCGTAATCCTTAGAGGTGCTCTCAGGTTCTCGCGACTGTCGCCCTTAAGATTTGAACCTTTTTGTCTGTGAATGTCAGTATGCTGCCTGGTCTTTTCTTACAACCAATTCATAACTGCAAGGCAAATTTGCCCTTTCACTGGATGCAGCCGTTTTCTCGTTGGAGATCAGTCTCTACTATTTACTTTATACACGGCTATATCCTTGTAATCCAGTAGTACTTAACATCTAACCTGCATCTAAAATGTTATTTTCTGTCACGTGAACTACAGTTTGTACTCATTTACTGGTGGGGACAGCTTACATAAGCTTTAGCTTGCTGCTGAATCCAATTTCCACACTTCTTAAATTATGTTCACTATTTCTTTTGTATCATGTTTGCTTGAAGTGTCTTTTTTAAATAAAATAATGTTATACTAACCATGAATTGATGCATGAAAGTTAACAGTGCATTGAATCATTGATACGTGGAAGTGATTTGGTCGATACTCGGAACAGATAGCGTCCTACGATCTGATTCAGTTGGCGGGTTTCTAGTCCAAACTTGGCTTTAAAGTCCATAATATAAGTTTTTGGTTTGGTACGTCCTTTGACATTGCCGTTTACCTTTGATCTTTCTATGCTCCTGTATGGGTCTGAGCAGCTGAGCATCACTGACCACTATCTTGTGTTCAGAGTCGTGCAAGAATATATCATGCAAAGTGGGCGCTTTCACTAAGTTGCAGTATAAATGTAGATTTATTTCATTGTGGTATATCGACAGGTGTATATACATCAGTAAATACATCACAATAACATTTTGGACATTAACCTTCCCGGGGAAGTATACCGCGGACTGCCCGGAGTCCGCCCTGGACTGTCTCTCCGTACCAATAGTATCCTCTTGAAATTGATTTTTAACTTCTCTGAGCTGGAAGAGTGGTGAGAACAGTCCAGGCGCGGACTCTTGACTCTTCTCTTGTCAGTTAGCGACGATGGTACTGTTCATTAATAGAGTCATAGACTACACTCATGTGATCACTTCTGGTATGTAATACTGCTTTCAAATTGCTTTCATCTGCAGATTATTCTGCGTCTTTTGTTCCATTAGTCTGTTTGTTTTTCCTTTCTTTGTTTTTTTTTTTTCTTTTTTGTTCTTTTAATTTTTTCTTCCTCTCTTGTGCTTTTCTTGTTGTTTCTTCTTTTTTTCGTCTTTTCTCCCTAGTTCTCTCACTTTTTTCTTTCTATCCAACAACGACAATGAGTTCAAACAATATTTTAACTCAGTTTTATCAACCACCTACCGTTAAAACAAACTATAAGTCCTGTCACGAATAGTGCGCTTATCTAGGCTTAATTGCGCGTTGTAATTGCGCGCAATTGCCATATCTAATGACATCCAAAGCACGGCAGGTTCTCCTGGTTACTCATATCAAACACATGCAATGTTTCTGCCAATGGACCTCCGGGTTACCCGGAGGTCCATTGGCTGAAACGTTGCTTGTGCACAGGCCATATGTACAGAATTTGATAGCTTTACTTGGGCCATAACGCGCACATTAACGCGCATATCAACGTGCTATTTGTGCGCATTTCATGACAGGACTTCTAGTTTTAACTGTATATACTATGCTATTTTTGAAATGTTCCAGGAGACGGCTTATATAAGCTAAGTGCTTTCTGCCGAATCCTCTCATTTGATATTGTCAGCTATTTCTACATGTCTTGCTGTACCGCATACCTTCTATTATAAATTCTGTACAGTTAATGTAACATTATCAATCTTTTGCATGTATTATATCAGGTTCAATTCTGAATAAAAATATTGTTAAAACTAAACCAAAAACGTATATTACGGACTTTCAGGCCATGTTTGGACAAGTGGGCTTCATGCATGAATTCAAGGAGAATATGTGTTGAATTATTGCTGGAAACGAAAGGTGACCACTCAAAAACACTAGATTTACTTTTCATTATACGTTCTTAGAACAAATTGATTATTTCCAGTGATAATTTGACCTGTATTCACTTTGAAGTGATGCTTTGTAAGCTGTCATTTTGATTGATACCGTGAAAGTGAAAATGTCTATATCTTCACAGTGGGGGATACGATTTCTATCTTTCCGCAATTTCTTCAATAATCTATCGTTTAGCGTATAATAAATATAGTTGTGTAAGAACCTGGCTTTGAGCATATAGTATGTATTGTTGATATATGATTGGTTGGGAGAGCGAGTTTTCTCAAAAGTTTTTCTCGGCAAAACGGTTGACGCTATTCTAGACGTTGTGACGTCCTAATGTGCATGCTAAGACACTGAGACGCCGAGTGGTATTGTTGACTACTGTACAATCTGACATTATAGATTGTTCTGGGCAGGGTGTGTCGGGCTTCTCGTATTGGTAGTATAGTATGGGACATTTGAGTGGTATTGTCCAAATTATGCTACTTATTCCTGTTTTGTTTCCTACTTTATTTCTATTTCAGGTCACTTTGAACAGAATATAATATTTATTATTTATTTTACTATCTAATGTGTTTATCGGTTTTAGCTTATTTATTTCAGTTATAGATTTACTTAACCCTTTACCCAACGAATCGTCCGCATCCGCCCGCGTAATTTGCAAATTCAGCAGCTGAAAAAATATTATTTTTCGAAACATTTCAACAAAACCATATCATGTGACCCCTCGTTGGAACGAGCTCGACGAGCTCGTTCCAACGAGGGGTCACACGATATGGTTTCGTTGAAACTGTTTGAAAAATAATATTTTTTCTTCTGCTGAATTTGCATATTATGCGGGCGGATGCGGCCGATTCGTTGGGTAAAGGGTTAATAGCGATAAACAGTTTCAATAAGGTTTTCGTGGGGAAAAGCATTTGGGAAATGGCGGGTCTGCCAAGTATAACATACGGTACGGAAGTTGTACCCCTAAACCAGACAGCTGTTAAGAGCTTGGAAATCCTGCAGAATGATGCAGGCCGATGGATAACAGGCTCGAGTAATGCCGCAGCGCTAGAAGCAATCAGGGATGAGCTTGGGTGGATGAGGATCAAGGACAGGATAGACCTATTGAAACTCGGTTATCTTAATTATTTGGTAAATCTCCCCGATAGCCGATGGTGTAAAGTAATGTTCCTGAGAACTTTCATCTCAACTATCAAGACGGGGTGGATGGTTCAAGTGAGGGAGCTAGTAGAAAACTACTCATTGGAGATCTCGGAACTTGACGTCGGGACAAACCAGGGCAAAAGATCGTCAGAGAAAGGGCCATGGAGGATTGTAACCGTAACTGGCGAGAGGGGGTCAAATCAAAGAGATCTTTGGGTGGCCAGCCTGATAAAGAGAAGCCTGATTTTGAAGAGTACCTTGATGGCACCTTTGGAGGGTCACTGTTATTTAAGCTGAGGTCGCAGTCCCTGGAGCTGAGGGGAAAAATTGGGAAACACAGTGAAAAGGAGTGCCAGATGTGTAACTTGGGCGTGGTGGAGACCCTGGAACACTTTCTTCTAGAATGCCCAAAATACCAGTCTAAAAAAACAAGATTCACGGGGAGTATAATGGGGAAGTGGGGTGGGAGAATGAAGAACATGTGGTTAGGGGGCGACTCAAAGGAGAGGGTTAATATGCTAATCGCGAGATGGGGAAGAATGGGGCAAGGGATGTCATCAAGCAGTTCGTCTCCGAGTGTTGGGAGGTGAGAAGAAGCGTGGGAATAGGGGGCAGTTGGTAACCAAGGCCTTCTCATATGAGAACCGTGACAAATCAGCGGCCGACCAAAGTGTTATTATTATAAGACGAATTTCATTTTCTGTTAAAATGTTGTAGATTAAGTGATATAAGGACTAAATTTATTGGGCCCTATTATTGGAAATGACCGAGTATGTATAAACTAGCTGAGCTTCTAAAATTGGACAGTAGGAAAAAATTCATAAATCTGGGTAATTATATAGCAACTGCCTTAAAGGCGCGGGATCATTTATTAGTCAGGCCGACCTCATGATGCGTAGACCCGACCCACTGCTCTCGGGCATTAGATCTGACCTGTGCACCATGAGAGCGATCATACACGCTAAAAACGAAAGTGTTAAAAACTACACTTGAAGTGCTGTATTTAACACTTACTAAGAGCTGAACTATCACTTTGTTCAAGTGTAGATATCCCAGAACTTGACAGGTGTTACAATAATACCACTTGACAAGTGTAATGTCGCGACACTTTAAAGGAAACAACGCAGATGAAGCGGATCAGGCTCGAACTCTCGAGCCTGATCCGCGTCATCTGCGTTGTGTCCTTTTAATTATGTACCCACCAAGCGCAAACCAAATTATGGACGATTCTGGAAGAACCACAAATGCTAGACACATGGGAAGTGCCATCCATTCAAGTTTCAGATGTCTGACGATTGTAGTGTCTAAGTGCTTAAAGCATTGCACTTTTAGTGTTAAAATCAAACCCTAAGAGTTAGAATGGGTTTAACACCTTGAAAGTGTCAGTTTTAACACTTTAGTTTTTAGTGTGTATCACGTATGTCCTGTACTTCTGTTCATGTTGGCTGATGTCATATGACTCTTGGCAGGGTTTGCAGTCACAGACCAACTAATTTTTTACTAGGACAAGTTAGGGAAATGGTAATGGCATACATGTAAATTAAGCATGAAATTAACACGCACTGGTTCATGTATAAATTATTCATGAATGATTTATATCATGGACGTCAGAAATTGGTTGGAAAAATCTGTCGAAAATGAAAAAAAATTGGGGGAAAGAAGTGGCACCCCTTTGACTTTTCCAACCAATTTCTGACAGCCGCCGGTCTTGATGGATATCCTGCTCGGTATTCAATACAGTTTAAAAATATTAACAGGGGTCATCTCTATATGTATATCATTTTCTCTACTATTATTTGTGTACAGTCTTCACAGGAAGTTGATGAATATGCTTTATTAAAAAATGTCTGCAACATATGGTGAGTTTTCTGCTATTTGTGATCTACATGTATATACTTATACCCTTACAGTTCAGAGGATTTGTAATTTGGACCATCGGATAAGGGCTATCAAATAATGACAGTTGATCAGATGAAAAATGATTTTATTTTTACCAATCCGAACTTCCAGAATTGAACAAAGACTTGTCTGCTTTTATCCATTTTAAACAAACACGGCCTATGATATACCAAAAACAGACCAATGTATTAATCAGGTTGCTTAGGTAGTGTACCATTAAATATCTTTGAAGATTTGCTACATTTAAAACTAGAAGTCCTGCCACGAACTGTGCGCCTATCTAGGCTTAATTGCGCCTGGGAATTGCGCGCAATTACCATATCGAATGGTATCCAAAGCACTGCAGGTTCGCCTGGTTACACATAGCAAACACAGGCAATGTTTCTGCCAGTGGACCTCCATGTTACCCGGAGGTCCATTGGCTGAAACATTGCTTGTGCACAGGCCATATGCACAGAATTTGATAGCCTTACTATGGTCATAACGCGTAGATTAACGCGCAGATCGACGTACTATTTGTGCGCATTTCATGACAGGACTTCTAGTTTTAACTGTACTTAAACGATTAGAGCATGTGATTTTGAGAATGCATTAATACTTCTATTCTTTGGTACTTTGGGGTTGAATGACTTCTGTTTTAATTGGTGTACCTTTCATTTTTTAAAGTTTTCTTTAGCTTGCACCTGCAATTTAGAGAGTGATTTTCCTTACAATTTTGTTATCTCGTTTCAAAGCTTGATGCACAAAAGTGACAGGAAGTAGTCTGAAGAGCTATTATCAGTTTACAACCAATGACTTCCAATAATTTTGAGTACCTATCCACTATTGTCGATCGCGAGTAATGATTAATTTTCTAAACATTTTTGTGAAATACGGTTAATATGCAATAAACAAAGTGCCCTATAATAAAAAGATATTGGGTCAAATAAAAAAAAATAATTGATTCTCAGGCAATTTTTTTTTTTCAAATCAGTGAGAGAGGGAGGATTTTTTATTTTTACTTTTTTTTACACTCAGTAAATCTTTTTGCTATCTTTCCACTTGAAAAAGAGAAAAGATTGTATTTGAGTGTAATTACAGTTAAAACCAGAAGTCCTGTCACGAATAGTGCGCTTATCGAGGCTTAATTGCGCGATGGAATTGCGCGCAATTGCCATATCAAATGGCATCCAAAGCACGGCAGTTTCTCCTGGTTACTCATAGCAAATACATGCAATGTTTCTGCCAATGGACCTCCGGGTTACCCGGAGGTCCATTGGCTGAAACATTGCTTGTGCACAGGCCATATGTACAGAATTTGATAGCTTTACTTGGGTCATAACGCGTGCATTAACGCGCATATCAGCGTGCTATTTGTGCGCATTTCATGACAGGACTTCTAGTTTTAACTGTATAGAATACCTTTTATAACTAACTGCCGTAACAACAGCTAAAAGGATTTGTATTTTATTGTTCTTTTTAATGGCACAGATCTGGCAAACATCATGACCCGTTAGAATAGGCCCCAATTACCAAAGCTTGGGGTAGGAGTCCTTTAAAAATGGGAAACACGGCTCTAAATGATTGGTTAAACTTGAGTTTATATCGGTGTTGCGGCTATTATTAGCCATTGTGCAGAGATATATGACCTTAAACACCAGCAAATAAATAAATAATTAAATCATGGACACTCTCCCATAAACTGCAACAAAAAAAAACAATTTACTGCAAACACAGCTAAATAATTATATGTCGAGAAATGTGAAAAAAATGACCATTCCAAGTTTTCAAAAATTCTTAAGAAAACATGACATAATAAAAATGTCTAATGAGGAGGTTCAAATCCAACGAGGGAGGGCCTAAAAATCAAAACATTATCTTTTTTTTAGCCTTGTCCACTCAAATTACTCGCAATTGATAATATGGTTTTTAAATAAGCGTTGCATACAATGTAGTGGGGACATTAGTGAACTTTTAATAAACTCTGTACTAATATATAAGTATTAGCTACGACACACGCATACCTGACGTTCGGAACGTTGTCGTTACTGATTCGCTGTGTAAGTAGGCTTTGGGATGTGGTAGCAAATTTCCGATGTGTCACACTAAAATGCATGCACACTGACTCAGTGGACCACCCACACCCCGTAATGCATGGCATGTAATGACTCACAGCTACCAACCCTTTCGATATTTACACAAACATACCCAAGCTCGTTCGATGGAAAATTCCAATGAGTCAGTGCCGCAACATTAGCCAGGGTAATAAACAAGGTCATTGGAGACGCGACTTGAAACCATAGGTTTTATCCTCAAACATCGGTCAGAACCGTGACTCGCCCTTACCCGGACACCTGCAGACGCACGTTTTTTTACCTAGAATAAGAGGTCAAGGTCATGGGACAATAGGGGCGGGGCGTATCGAGTTTGCAATGGTATCAAACAGGTTTTATCATCAAACATCGGTCAGAACCGTGACTTGCCCTTACCCGGACACCTGCAGACGCACTTTTTTTTACCTAGAATAAGAGGTCAAGGTCATGGGACAATAGGGGCGGGGCGTATCGAGTTTGCAATGGTATCAAACAATAGGCAAACAATAAGAGAACAAGGTCATTATCCTAAAACAACTAGCCCTTTGTTAGATAAGTGATATTTCTGGCGGATTTGTATAGAGTATACAGGGAAATCCTCTCAAAATTTCCCTCCTCAAAACAAGATGGCGGATTTTGCGTAGAGTCTGTGCGGAAAAGGTGTTCTATAGTGCCGGGCATTACTACTACTTATATACCCCCCTTAGTTCATAGTTATCTCTTATTACTGCCAGTTCGTCTTATCTATTTTACTACCATATGGCTGCTATAAATAAGGTTGCGTAATGTTAGGTCATGTGGTGCTGTGCTTGGTTCTCTAGTATAGCAGGTTAGCATGGACAGTCTGTGGGAGCGCGGTAGCTCACTTGTTACGGTATCGGAATTCAAACCGATCCCCGCCAGGGGTAACTGTGTTGTATCCTTGGGCACTTAATCCCGATTGCTTACGTGGGGGCGCGGTGACGCTGTGTACTCGGGCGCACTGCACGTCGATGGTGCACTTGTCTTCGACCCAAGCTAAGACTCCTTGTGTGGAGTTAGTACATGGGTAGTCTGATAGATGCAAGACGTTGCTCACAAGCCAGAAAATAAGCAGACTGACATCTGCAAAATGAGGTCCCCATAGTGTGAATTTAGTGATGCTACCCTGCATAGCAGGGTAGCATCACTAAATTTACCTTCTGCGAACCTCAATCTGAATCAGAGTCTGAAGAGTAAACAGAAAGAGGTACTCAACGGATAAACTGGCCCACTGTATGGGATAGCATCATCAAATTCACCCTCTGTCCACCTCATTCTACAAATGGCAGACTGCGTATTTTCAGGCCTGGTTGCTCAGTGATTGGTACTCCGGCTTCCTACAGCGGTAAAACTGTCCAACACGGGGTGACCCTGGCTGTCGAAATAAATAAATAAATAAATAAATGGACAGTAAATAAATAAATAAATAAATAAATAAAGAAATAAATAAATAAATAAATAAATAAATAAATAAATGGACTGTCTGTAACAATGCTAGACTGTTCCAGCCTTTAGTTAACCCATGTGATATCTGTGGTTGCAATTGGTAATACGAAAATTCTGGCACATATGGTGTTGTGGTAGTATGCTTGATTTTGTAATACCATAGTACAGTGCGTGAGGTCTTATGGAGTTTCTAAGACCTGGCCCTTCCATTCATCAAAGCCGGACCCATTGTCACTGTAAAGGGTACTTATGGAGTTCCTAAGACCTGGCCCTTCCATTCAACTAAGCCGAGCCCATTGTCACTGTAAAGGGTACTTATGGAGTTCCTAAGACCAGGCCCTTCCATTCATCAAAGCCGAGCCGATTGTCACTGTATGATGCCATGGGAGAGGGAGGAGCGGGGCTCATGAGAAAAAAAAACTCCTCAGTGAATTCTAATATCAAATCCTTCTAATAATTTACCGGGTATTTGAGGATACCTATTTGATGCTTTGCAATTCGCGGAGAATATTTATCAGAGGACTCTGTCCTACTGCTTCTACCATTTTGTCTTATAAGACCATTAGATATATGAAGACATTCCTCATCTATTACAACCACTATACATTCGTCGAAGAGTGCTGTAACTCCTGTAGCAATAAATACTGCTAGCTTCAGTCCCTGACAGCCATTACTAACTACGCCCACACTATCTCCTATTAACGGTAGTAATAGTACAGGTCATTATTTATTTATTTATTGGTGTTTAAGGTCACATACTTATACACAATGGGTAATCGTGACCATGACAGTTTTACGGGTGGAGGAAGCGGAGTACCCGGAGAGAACCACCGAGCAACGACGAGCAGCTGTCAGCTCTCCAACTTCGTAACTCTGAACTCTGCGCCGCGACACAGGCAGGGTTAGATTGGTTGAAGACATGCGCACCATCGACGTGCAGTACGCCTTAGTACATAGCGTCATCGTGCCCCCATGTAGGCGATCGGGGTCAAGTGCTTTGCCCAAGGACACAACGCGGGAGCGCGAATCGGTCGCTGAAATGGTCATCCATCCAACTACTAACCGCGCTCGACGTTGCTTAACTTCGGTGATCTGACGAGAGTACAGGCCATTAGTAATGATTAAAGGAGATCATTGTCGTGATGGCCAGAGGAAGGGGTGGGGCTATAGTATTATTCATGGATGGTTAAGTGGGTGTCACCGTTGAAGACTTCCTTATTGACTTCATGGTCCCATAAGCCCAAATGGTGGAAACCGTAGTATAGTATCCCATTACAAGACACCCCGATAGTAGATCATGTAAGTATCTTCAAATATCCTGGTGAGGGCATGAGGAACTTTAAGTTAGACCTAACTGAGGGTTCCCTCAGGACCGCAATGATCTCATACGACAGATGTGTAGAAGTTACAGGTAAGTACAATCTAAGATAAATACAGGGATGTGGCTAGAGACTTCCTATTGGGGATGTAGGGTAGTGAATTTCCAACTTAGGGGAGGGACCGGGAGGGGGAAACCCCCCTCCCGGTCCCTCTCCGTAGTTGGAAATTCACTACTGAGAAAGATTCTGAAAATGAAGCCATGGAAGGGGACATAAAATTGATTCTAGTAACTAAAATGCCAACACATTTATGATAGAATTATCGGGTTATTATTATTTGGTATTCTTCTGGGAATTGAATATGTGCCAAACAAATGCTCAAGCTTAGAACTTTGAATAATTCACACTGTCCTAACATTAAATCAGATCTTATGCAGGAATGATCAATTTTCGATGTTTTATCATTTTGTCACTGCGAATGATGGAATTAACTCATGATAACGATTTTATACGATGTGATTTTCTTGAAGTGCATTTCGAGGACTTTTTTATTACGATAAGTAAACGTACTATAGAAATCTCGTACCGAATGACATCATGCATACTTATGAAGCTCGATATTGCGTACACTGCAGTTTTAAATAGTAACAGTTAGAATTTTTGCCGATTTGAAACCGAGTTGGGATTTATGAAGTAAAGAATCTCTAAAATCCAGATAGATGGAATCTCAAACTACTCATGACTATCCTTCCGAATTTCCAACTAAAGGACATTTTGGCCAGGATTAGGGGATTATACAACTCCACCCACACCCCCACTCTTGTCGCCACGTCCCTGGATAAGTATCCTCCAAACGTTGATCACCATGTCGCAAATGTCCTGGAATACATGGATTTGGATTGGAGGGACATGATGTTAGACCTCACGGGTGGAATTTCCCCGTGGCCCCATATGATGGTAGACGAGATGACACGTCTAGTTCTATGCACCGTGAGCAGCTATCGTGGGCAAGTCTTAGACGAAAGGATCGATCAGATCTTAAAAGACCATAAAAGGTCCACAAGACCATTCGCACTACACTGTTATAGTAGCACATCACTGCGCCACCAAGGAATATCCTAGACTTCTGCACTGGATGCTAGTGCGCATTCTGTGCGTTAGTAGAACCGAGGGCTGATAAGAGGGCAATAGGGGTACAGCCTACTCGTACTATACTACAGTATTAGACAACACAGTTTCGCATGGTCTTGCCTTACTACTCATCGTTAGTACTATAATATTTTAACCGAAGAATACTAAACGTCATGATGTTACAAGAAGTCTATATCTCGCAAATGCTGACAGATTATAAGCCTGGTCGCACATTACGATCTTCTAGACAGAGCCACCGGGGAGAATATAATTTCTCCCTTGTCATTTCCATTTGCCTGCAGTGTCGCAAACGTTTTCAATGGACTACTGGAATCCGCAAGGTCCGCAGCATGAAGTACTGTTCATAAATCCAGGTTGAAGCCTTCCATTTTTACCTCATGAATCCGAGAGGTCGCTTTTCTGTCCTAAGACCATTATACTTCAGAATTTCATTAAGTAGGACAGCTGCTAAGTGAATGTGTAGGGTAGACCAATCAATAATTTCAACGTGCAGCCCCAGGCTACTCGTTGAACATACTAAATGATAAATCCCTAAATAATGAATATGGACTCTTCCAGTTCCTGTAATTCAACTGAAATGGCAGATTGCACCAAAGAGTTAAAGCAAATCTATTGATATGGCAGCTTCACACGATCACAAATAATAATAATAATAATAATAATAATAATAATAATAATAATAATAAATAATAATTATAATAATAATAATAAATAATAATAATAATAATAATAATAATAATAATAATAATAATAATTATAATAATAATAATTATAATAATAATAATAAATAATAATAATAATAATAATAATAATAAAAAATAATAATAATGATAATGATAATAATAATTATAATAAATAATAATAATAATAATAATAATAAAAAAATAATAATAATGATGATAATAATAATAATAAATAATAATAATAATAATTATAATAATAATAATAAATAATAATAATAATAATAATAATAATAATAATAATAATAAAATAATAATGATAATGATAATAATAATAATAATAATAATAATAATAATAATAATTATAATAATAATAATAATAATAATAATAATAATAATAATATAATAAATAATAATAATAATAATAATAATAATAATAATAATAATAATAATAATAATATTAATAATAATCAGTAGAGGGGGATCATACTATCCTGGCACAGTCGGAACATTAGTACCCATCTGAAGCCTCGTGATTAGTCCAGGTTCCTCACACCCTCAACACACAGCCCAGACAGTGAACGGTACTGCTCCCAGAAAGCGTCGTCTTGTTGAACCTAACGTAAAATATGTAACCGCCCAGTGCTGCCACTTTCTGTATAGGGTAATGCATGATATGCGGTGTCCGCTTTGCATTGAAGCCAGATATGCTTCAGGAAGAACGAAACCGAGTACTCTGGCGACAATGGTTTGCCTGGTACTTGGGATGCAACTGAGACATTTCATAATCGAGGCCAGTGTATTTGGCGGGCTTCTCCTGTATCTTGCGCTGAATACAATACTACTTCTTCTACTACTAATAATAATATTAATAATAATAGTAATAATAATAATTTCTGTCTTTCCGGCATTTAGAACGCGATGGCGTGGTTACTGCTATCTGTAACTGAATTCCTGGAAGGGTGAATTGACACATCGTCCCCTGAGTTTCAATGTGTTCTATGTGTCTACTGGCAGCCTACTGGCCTCCTACTGGCAGACTACTGGCACATATTATTTATTTATTTATTTATTTATTTATTGATGTTTAAGGTCACATATTTATGCACAATGGCTAACACGACCGTGACAGTTTTACGGGTGGAGGAAGCCGGAGTACCCGGAGAGAACCACCGAGCAACGACGAGCAGCTGCCAGCTCCTACTGGCACATAGAACACATTGGAACTCAGGGGACGACATGTTCCGTCGGAGCGACACATGGCAAGCGAACGCAGAGTTTCTTTGAGTTCTCTCCCTTGATAGTTTTTATGGAATGTTTATACACGTAAAAATGTGAATACAAACTTAATGTCGGACAGTTTGAAACTACAACGTTGTGGAAATAAATTATCACGGAGCCTACCTCCCGATACGAAATAGATTCGCCCACCTTGCTTTTGATTATATTATTTGGGCCGATATCATTAATGAGCTCAGTGTTGAAAAGAAGGTGTTCCGCGGTCATTTTTTAAAATACAATTTCACATAATAATTGCCGATCATAAATGGTAGGTCGATAATTCATTGCCTAATCCAAAATATTAACCTCACTTCACAACTGGTTGCTGTTTACAAAATTGGAATGCAGTGAACAGTAGCCTAGTGCCGTGGGAGACATCGGGCCGATAATGAAAACAATTTCCATTTCAGGCACAAAGTTCGCCAAGCTCGGTATTTTAATGTTCCACACTGGACATGCAAAGAGCAACACTAGCATTCTTCCAGCCTCGAGATTCGATATTGTCACGAGCTGGTTCGATTCGTCTCGTCTCACGTGAAATAAACATTCTCGAATCCTGGGATGAGTGCATACGCCCGAGGGTGGACATTGAATGTGTGTGGGGTGGAGATGCTTGAAGGTAAGCCGGGTTTACGGGCTTTCTCCCAGTATATAATGTAAACATTTCTAGCCGGAGAAGTGATCTGGGTGCATTTAGGGCTTTAATGGACTACCGGGACCAGGTCGGTACCGGGACACCACAAATTCACTAAAATTGCCCAGGCGCCAATTCTATAAAAAAAAAATTTAAATTGTATTTTCTAGAATTGTATTTTCTACCTATTAATATAACTGATTAAATTAATCATTAGCAATTTAAATATCTTTGAAAATGCAAATGGCGCATTTCATCCCATTTAAAGTCATTACTAGAAATACAATTCTAGAAAATACAATTGTAAAAGTTTGATAGTATTGGCCCCTCGTCGCACAATAGACGGACCTACATTGTGTAATCTGACAAGCCACTGGAGATGGCACTAGATCCTTCTCCTACATAATTTCTTATGAGAAACATTTAGACGCAACCAATCTTTGTGTGAAAAATATAAGTGATTGTATGAGTAAATGTCCATGTACTTGAATACATTCGTGGGTGGGGCGAGAAGGGAGCCAACTTTTCAATGGTTGGAAAATGTAAGCCTTACACCGGGGATGGTTAGAAATTTCATGTTCTGTGGTAGTGGATGTCCTGGGTTGTTATCTGGGACTACAGTTGGAATTAGAAGTCATGTCACAATTAGCACAGAATGTACTCGTTAGTTAATGCACTCCTTACTGCAGAAGAATTAAGTGGTCTGAAATACGCCTGAGCGTTTGTGCCGTGCCATATTAGTTATCCTTGTGTTTTCCAGGGTGTATTGGAATTTACACCGGTTTGGGAACTCATACACCCTGAGGCGAAGCCGAAGGGTGTATGAGTTCCCAAACCGGTGTAAATTACCATACATCCTGGAAAACACAAGGATAACGGATTTATTTTCAAGTATTTTTGGTGTATTTAATACTTTAACCTACATTGTGGGCAAAAACTGATAGAAAATTTGTACTTTGCAAGTTTCTTAAATAAAACCAGACAAATATGGATGTCATTGGAACAGGCTCAATGAGCCAGTTCCAATGACATCCATATCTGTAATATTTTATTGCACATAAATATTAAATTTTCTGTATTTTTATTTTTGTTCTAACATAAACGATCAGAAGGTATGAATTAATAATTAAAAATAGGTACTTTTTTGGCCATATAGTTTGCCCTTGCATATTCTTGTTTTTACACCGTGGTTAAACACGATGTAAAAAAAGCCACCGTGGAATGCAAGTTACACCGTACCTCTCAGCCAATCAAAATGCCAATCCAAATGCTATATTTTGTTTCATTTGGAAACAAAGAAAAATATAATGTGCTATTGGCGAATGAAATCATGAACGGATCAAAGAGAAACAAACAATGAGACCACATTATGTGGATGGTGGACTACAACTAACTCTCTGTTGGATAGATCTTTCCACTAAGTAATTAATTACAGTTTTTGAGGACAAAACGCAAGAAGCACTTGCAAACTTTAATCACATGGACCACAGGGTTGCACCTCCAAGTGTTTCCTGTGCTTTTATGAACAATTATAAATACTCTTCGAGTGGAGAATATATGGCGCTGCGATTAAGTGTTACTCCACTCTCTTTATTATGTATGTGTTGTCGGATGTTAATATCTATTTATATCATTACATGTATATGCACCCAGTAGAGGTTACAAATGATGTTTATGGGCTCTAGTTACTAGATTAGAAGTGTTGGGCACGCTAATGTCCATTTGTTCACAGGAATGGAGTTACGCTAAAGGGGCAGTTTGAGTTTGATGAGGACAGATGGGTCACTTATTCGGCGCGCTGTTACTTCAACATAGTGCATAATACACTGACATGACTTCTAGTCCCAACTGTATGGCCGCTTCTTACATGCATTTAGTTCTTTTTAAACCATATCTCGTCAGGTTTTCCAGCTTAAGTCTCTCTTACGCTCCTTGAGTGCTACATGGTGTCATCTCCATCACAAATGGCGCTTTGTTGCATTCAGGAGATGATTTCCAACTCATAACTCTCGAATACAGGCATCGGATTGTAGTACATGCAGGTTGGAGGAACGTGTATTGCCATGCACTGATCGCATGAAGAGCCAGCACATCGGATTTCTTCACAGATAGCAGGTGGAAACTTCTCACAGAAGGTTTACACGCCCCCCCCCCCCACCCCACTTCCTTCCCAAGACCATCTAGCCATGTCTTTGTTGTATTCATTCAACAGCAAGGCTCGAGTTAGAAGCGTTATACAAAAATCGTTAGCTACTAGTTTATCCTACCACGCCAGGTGTGTAGCTCGGATTCTATAACAGAGATGCCCTAGCCAGTGGTTTTGTTTGGTGGGGACAAAGATTATATATTGAAAGGCCGTTGTGCGAGATTTCGGGAGCCTCTCATAGTCCTAACTAGGGTCTTCCAGTCGCTGCTCTCTCACCACACTTCCATGAAGGGAAATGGGTGGAGGGGCAACACCCAGATGTTCCTGGTTAGAACTAGCCCGCACCCACCGCCGAGAAAATGTTACAACATTCAGTGCTCCAAGAGCGAACCAAAGGCATTTTGAACGTATGCAGCCCCTATACTGGAGACCATTTGGGGCTCTATGTTGTTTGAAAGTTGCATTGGGTCAATATGTTGAGGGCAGCAAAGGGTTTAGGGAGGGAGCAAGGAACCCCAACCCCTACCTCCCCCACATCCTGTACCCACGCTACTGTACCACGCGCGGTGCTTCAACCATGTACAGTGTATAAATATAATTTTTCGCGTTACGTAGAATAGAGAAAAAGTACTGTCTTCACGGCAGTAAAAGGTGGGTTAAATAATTGTGTTTCGTTGGTCGCACCGTGAGTTATCGAATTCTCGTGCTGTTGCGGTTGTATGCACCAGTGATTACTGTTTGTTGTTTGAGTTGAATTATTCATTCTTGTCAGCGCTTTCACTGCAGTCAGATTCGTCAATTTTACATCATGGACGACCAGGCAGCTTTTATCAAATCCGTTGTGACTGAACAAGTTACGCAAGCCGTGGAATCTTCGCAGTGCAATTTGTTAAATCAAATGGACAAATTGATTTCGTCAAAATTGAACGGTTTTCAGGATAAAATAAAGTCAAATCAAAAAGAGTTTTCTGAGCTACAATTGGCAAAAATCGAAAGCATTCGAACCGATGGTCACGTGTGTAAAAAAAGGGCTAATGCTGAACAACACAAACATGGAGTCAAAGTTTTGGAGAAGCTACGAGATGCAGAGAGTCAACTTAACGATGTTCCAGAACCATCGCATGCAGTGGTCAAATCTAAAGAGAAGATATGCGAGGGTATAGATTTAATTCAGGAACGTCAAAAGTTGATTTTAATAGCGGACTCTTCTGAAGCCGGTTGGGGCGTCGTGGATGAATACAAAAATAATGTTTTGGCGGACGATTCCGACGATGAGCGCAAGCTACAAATAGCCGAAAGCAGAGCTTTAAGAAAACAAAAACAGGACAGAACGAAGAGACAGGAAAAATTCCGAAGATTTCAGCCTTACAATAAAATGTCAAATTTATCTGGGCAGGCAATGCAGCCAGTACCCCCTGCTACACATGAATCGACCAGGAGGGGTGCCTGTTACTCGTGTGGGAAAGGTGATCACTACAGGGCTCAGTGTCCATTGCTTCATTCCGTGGCATCGCTGTCTCGCCAAGTGGATCGCAATATGCAGATAAGTGTACATAATATGTACCCTTTATCGTCAATCACCGGGGGTGATCGGATAAGCGGTGGGTCCGGTTCATTTGTAGATTCTACAGGCTCAGAAAAAGAATCGTCCTCTGTTAGGGGCCATGGCTTTCTAAATTCCTCTTCTCAACATGACAGTAAAAATGTCGAAAGCCCCGTCGGGCGTTTCAAAAGAGCCCTTTCCGCGTAGAAAGGCATCAAGGCCAATCCAATCGTTTTAGCGATAGTAGACCAAGGTTACGTTATTCTATTTAAGAATTACCCAAGGGGCGTTTTTCTGAAAAATAACAAGTCAGCCTGGGATGACGGGGAATTTGTTCAAAATGAGATTGGCGCTTTGTTAACTAAGTGCTGCATTTCGGAGGTGCGCGAGGTTCCCTACATTGTCAATCCGCTTACAGTTGCGGTAAATAAGGCCGGAAAGAGGCGTTTGGTCCTGGACTGTAGGCATATAAACCCCTGCTTGTTCAAAAAGGCATTTCAAGCCTCATGTTATAAAGAAAGAGCCCATTACTGTTGACATGTTGGTTCAGTTGTGTGACATTTATCGAGATTCCACTGATTTGGCCATTATCAGGGATGTGGTCATGTCGGTTTTAGCTTTTGCAGGTTTCTTACGCTTCGACGAGCTTGTGCTTTTATTTTGCTCTGATGTTATTTTTGAGGACACATATTTACGTTTACGTATCCGGAGCAGTAAAACAGATCAATTTCGCAAAGGCGAAGAGGTCCTCATCGCCAAGGGTTCCACGAGCGCTTGTCCTTATGTCTTGTTACAAACATATCTAAAATTGACGGGATTAGATATCGCCGACCACGTTTATTTATTTCGTCCGCTCTACAGATCTCGACAATCGTGTGGGTTAATTAGCAAAAACAAGCCATTAAGTTACACACGCGTTAGGGAGTGTGTTATCGGAAGATTAAGTCCGTGTTTGGCGACATCAACATAGGTTTACATTCTTTAAGAGCTGGAGGGGCCACGTCCGCCGCCAATTCTGGTGTAAATGATCATTGCTGGAAGAGGCATGGTCGCTGGCGTTCGGAATCCGCCAAAGATGGTTACGCCGAGGATTCTTTGCAGTACCGATTGACCGTGTCGCAGAGCTTAGGTTTGTGAGTCATTGGGATTTTTCCCGCAGTCTTTCCCTTTCTTTTAATTTTCCTAGCATCTGGTTTACGACAATTATCGTTATTCCTCAATTGTTTTCGTAACGGGGTGGAGGGAAGACCTATAATTTTTCGCGTTACGCAGAACAGAGAAAAAATACTGTCTTCACGGCAGTAAAAGGTGGGTTAAATAATTGTGTTTCGTTGTTCGCACTGTGAGTTATCGAATTCTCGTGCTGTTGCGGTTGTATGCACCAGTGGTTACTGTTTGTTGTTTGAGCTGAATTATTCATTCTAGTCGGCGCTTTCACAGCAGTCAGATTCGTCAATTTTTTTCTGGGTTGTTTTCATGTTTTCTCCGAAGTAACGTCAGAGTTTTTTATCTACACACATGTAAGGTCAAATTTAAAAAAAAAACATAATAATGAGCGAAGTCCGCCGCTTTTTGCCTGGAGACAAGCAGATAGCATTCTGTCAGGACACAGATTTCCAGTTAGCTAAACGAAAAAAAAAAAAAAAAAAAAGCTAATCTGTTTTTTTCTGGGACACTTCCTTGTCTGCGAATGGTATTTTTGACTGGTTTGTATATTGCTGTGTTTAAGTGTAAACACTGTTTTTGTGTCATTATGTTACAAAAGAAAGAAAAGGAAAAGAAATGTAAAAATCAAAAATAAAAAAGCTGCCTGGGCGACTGCTAACGTCTGGCTTACGACAATTATCGTTACTCCTCAGTTGTTTTCGTAACGGGGTGGAGGGAAGACCATCTTTTGCGACCGCCTCTGAAAACGCAAGGGAAAACAAATCTGGAGACATATTTCAGAAATTGCTGCTAGCTTGTTAGGAGTTATATCCATTGCACAAGTAACTCTAGGATAGACCGGCATGCTGTTTCAAGATTTGTTACTTATCGATAACCAGGGCCAATTCGGTCTGAACTTCTCACAGAAACAAAATACACCGGTTGAATTAGAATCAGCATATGTTTTCATGCACTGGGAGCATAGGAGTTCAAACTAAATGTAACATTGATCATCACTGTATATTCAAAGGAGATTCATTCCTGTGAACACCTGTGAGTATAACTTTTACAGAAACCTTGCCCTTCTTAAAGAGTTTTGCGACATCCTTGTTCACTACAACTTGAGAAACGTTATTTCAAAGCCCAGGTGAGATTACCCTATCGGAAGTGACTTATTCAACCCTATCTACGTCAACAATATTCCGTTATTATAATCCATACCTCAAAAGGTGGCCAAGGCCCATCAGACCACTACGATGTTTATTTCACATTCGACTCAAGTTCGCTACTCACAGGGAGGCCAGTTGGCAAAAGGCCAACAATCGTATAACGCAAACCTACTGACTTATAACAAACTATTTATTCTCAAATACGTTACAGAAAGACTTTATAAGACACACCTAGTTCACTAAAATCGATCTGAGCCGAGGTTTACCTCGGCTCAGATCGATTTTAGTGAACGAGGTTCAAACATTCCATGTCAAATCGTGATGAATTGAGATTCTTTTCATCACATAAAATGTAATTTCGCCCTTTCCTGCCACGACCACTTTAACATATATGGAGGACCTCTATTTTCGCCTCTACGCGAAGAAGTTTAATAAAAAAATGTATGATATACTTGAAACTCTATCATCTGATTAATTGTTGGAAAGGGCTCTTTGAGCCATTTCCAACAAGTAATCAGATAACAGGTTTAATCCTGCACACCAGAACGTACAGATAATCATCATTAAATAGGTGACAATAGTCGGCAACGGAAGTGTTAACATTTTACCTAGTTCGGGGGTATGTTCGTAGGGTATGTTCGATGCACGGGTAGTACATCTAATTACCGGAAACGATCTGTTGCCATTAGATGTACTGCCGGTGCATCGAAAATAGCCTACGAACATACCCCCGTCATACTGCAGAAATTTCAGTTGCACAAAATGGATGACAGAAACACGTATCACAACAAACGCGCTGCACATACGCGCTATAACCACATATCACCATGGCAATGATGTCGCCACATAGTCGCTCACATGGGTTACCAGAAAATGCGCACTGCACTCAAATTACATCGCAATATGACGTCACATCAGATCCCCGATAAGATCTCTTGACCCTGACATACTACTAATGCAAAGTTCGGGGATAATGTCATAAGGACCCACCGTATCACAGTTACACGAGGAGTAATGACATATGTGATAGAGCGTTGTTTTTCCCGTTCCCTCTTGAAAATTTTGTTCAATTGAGTTGTGGACTCTTTGAAGCATAATTTTTCAAATTTGAGAGCAGATATTTTAATCAAGTCAAAAAACCGCGATATTTTGTTAAATTTTGAGAAACGATTTTTTTCCCTCAAAATGCATTTTTTCACAGTTGTGCACCTACCCCGAACTCCAAAATCGCTTTC
Source organism: Pictodentalium vernedei (assembly GCA_031216915.1). NCBI lineage: Eukaryota > Metazoa > Mollusca > Scaphopoda > Dentaliida > Dentaliidae > Pictodentalium > Pictodentalium vernedei. The sequence goes on from CM062291.1 coordinate 463,906,814, forward strand.
CTTATGACACATGGTGCCGTATGACTGCATGCGAATTTTTACTATGTTATCTTTAAAACAAGAGTTTTTGGGGGTTTGTTTAAAGTTTGACCCCTACACTATTACAATTGGTCGCGGAATGATCCCAGAGTAAGACATTTATTGATCAAAACATACAATCGTTTCGATACCGTATTAACCGCACCTTTGAGTATATAATGATAATGTCATCGCGACCATGTGCTCTGTCCGATTGGAAGAACTCGATTGCGTGCATAACTTCTGTAACAGGAGGAGAGATAAGTGCGGGAGCCGGGGTTCGAACCGTCGACCTCTAGCACACAAAGCGACCGATTTACCACGAGACTAAGAGATCCGGATCAACCAGGCTGGTTGGTAAATGACCTTTATACCTCGACCGCTACACTACTCTCCCCTTCTTTTGAGATTCACCACATGTGAATCTCACCCAGGTTCCTCCCTCAGAGCGGTCGAAACACCCACAGTGCCACCTACTGCTGAGGATCGGACGAGCCCCCAAATGTAACAGAAGGAGAGATAAGTGCGGGAGCCGGGGTTCGAACCGTCGACCTCTAGCACACAAAGCGACCGATTTACCACGAGACTAAGAGATCCGGACCAACCAGGCTGGTTGGTAAATGGCCTTTATACCTCGACCGCTACACTTCTATCTCGAAAACGATAATTTCAGAAGGCGCTGCGTGATATTTTTATTGTTTTTGGGTAAGATATGGCTTTCGTCATTTGTCGAATTGTAATTGACAGGGGGGGGGGGGGGGTAACAGAACTTTGTCATTTCAAAATCGTCTGTAATCAGTGGCCGTGGTCTGGATATATTGGTTTTAAAGGGAGAGGGAAATGTGTTGCTCTTTTGGTTGTTTAACAGGTATTCAACCATCCGCCGGAAGTGATTGGAGGAACTGGACTTGGGTACGGTTTCTAGAGCCACGAGGAAGTCTAAATGCATGCCAATGAAGTTCGTTATAGATTTTCAGTATTTTGCTCCTCCGCCTATCTCGTCGACGAACTTCAAGACAGGGTTCAGAATTAATCCAATTTGTCACATAATCAACACAAAATGACAAGTAGATAGAGAGTAATCGCTTGCCTGGACTGGTTACGTGAAATAATTCATGAGAGGTGAGGGACGTTGTAGAAACGCGAGTGCGCGAATGTACACGAGTGTTTTACAATATAGTCCCTCGCCTCGAATGAATTATTTCACGTAACCAGTCCAGTCAAGTGATTACTCTGTTTATTACTTTTCATTATTAACGATAATTATATTATTTAACCCTTTGAAAAACGTAACGGCCAAAACCGTCCAGCGCTATTCTAAAAAAATCGCCATTTTCTTGTCTCTAAAACATAGGTTATGACCCCCCTCATTGGAACGAGCTCGTCGAGCTCGTTCAAATGAGGGGTCATAACCTATGTTTTTGAGAAAAAAAATGAAAAAATTAGTTATTCAAGAATTTTTTTTGCAAGTATCGTCTGCTTTTCATGTTAGGTAAAGGGTTAAAGAAACAAAAAACAATGAAGTCCCCATTACACCCACGGCAAAGAGTCTTCGTTTGCGCGTACGGATACATGGCACAATTGTTGATTGCATAATTCACTTGTGAAGTTATCGTTTATAATCAAACCCGGAAATCCCAATAAATCACACTTTGGAAAGTAATAAAATTTAATTATCCTTCTCCTATATTTCATTAATTGTTTACCTAATACATATAGCAGACGACAACTGGAACAAATAAATAGCATTCCCGGAAGAACTAACCATGTTCATGTTTGCCTCCGAAACATACTGTGTGACCACTCATCAGAGAGAGCGTAGCGAGACCGTTCCAATGAAGGACCACAAGCTATGTTTTCAAGGTAAAGTTGAAAAAATAATCCAATTTGATTGGCAATTTTTGTTTTCCTTTTCGTGAGTAACGCTGGTTGGTTTAGTCATTACGTTAGGTAAAACGCTAAATTACACATTCTGTTTCGCCATACATTTCACTCGGTCTTAAATGAGATTGTACTGCGCATGTGTGAGTCAGTGTACTTCGTGCGTTTGTTAAAGTCAGACGTGTTTCACCAGTCTCTACACACGTGGTGTGCAACATTAATTGTTTGTTCTATCCACCAGTGTTCAATGCTCGAATAGATTGATGCCTTTTAATCATTGGAATTGTCAGCTATTATCATTTGTATTTTTAATCTTTTCTAAACTTTTCTCCTATTACGACATTGAACTTATTTTCACGACGTTTTGGTCGTTGACTTTGTTGACAATATGGCGGATAGGAATTTGATTTTGATGAACACTTATCTGCTGAACGTAGTTCGGCTTCTACATCTAACATTAACAGGGATGTGGCTAGAGGGTTTCAACTGGGGGGGGGGGGGGGGTGCCACCGGTGTAAATTCCAGCTGTGAGTGGTCTCGATAGATGGTTGCACTGCAGCGCTGGGTGTAATATTTTAACCCTTTTAACCAACGAATCGCCCGCATCCGCCCGCGTAATATGCAAATACAGCTGCTGAAAAAGTATATATTCGTCGAGCTCGTTCCAAAGAGGGGTCACATGATATGGTTTTGTTGAAATTTTTTTTAAAAAATAAAAAAAATGATATTTAAAATAATGAATTTTGAAATCGTCTGCGTTGGGTAAAGGGTTATGAACCCTTCTGGAAATTTTCACTAGTCCTGAAACGGAAAAAGCATCATTTATAATGGGTCAGAAAATTTACCGGATTGATGTCAGAGTCGAAATTTTGAGGCCATGTCAATTTTAGAGTAGGAAATTTGAAACTCAAGTTTCCCGTTGGAAATAAAAGATCAAAATTTCTCATCATCAGTTGGAATTTTAATATTTTTCATGAACAATGTTAATTTATTGAATTTCCAACCATTTGCTTTTTGACCTCGGAATTTCCAACTATTGAAAAAAAATACTCCTAGCTGGGGGTGGGGAGGGGGTTAGAGCCCCCTCCCTGTCGCCACATCCCTGAACATTAAAGACAAACCTGAACGCAGTTCAGTTTCAGTTTCATTTGTGAAAGACCGACCCGAACGTGGTTCAGTCTCCACTAGAGCCAGTGGGAAATCTATAAAGTTAAGTTTCACTGTGACAGCCGCAAGAGAGACGGCACCGGCTGTACCAGCAGTCCATGTGGACGAATCTGATAATGCTATTTTATCATCTGTAAAGTCCTTACAATTAACACGACAGGCACAAAATGAGAAAATTAATCAAATGTGTGTTCGAATGACTGATCAAGGATATCAAGAATATGATGCAGAAGATCCTCGACAGAAGTACATTTCTCAATACTCAGATTATGATTAAGAAAATTGTATTCAGAACGCTGATGATTCTGTGTCTAATGACCCAAATATTACTCACACTGGGCAATAATTTCAAGCTGCCGATGTACCGGACAGTCGTTTTTTCTTCCATGAGGTAACGTTTCAAAACACAGGAACACTGCGATTCCGATATTGACGATACTTTAGAAATAAATGTCACAGAATTATTCCGAAAAAGTATTGATGACGAAAGATATGAGGAGCTTGTTAAAGATGAAAACAATGCCCGTATAGCTAATTGTGAGGGTCTAGTGGTGGTAAAGACTAATTACCTCATCTGAGCAGGGATGGGAGGAGTTAAAATTTTCCTTAACACGTTAACGTGTTAAATAATTCTGCGTTAACGAGTTAAATGGCGTTAAATGTTAAAATGAACAAAATTTTAATAACTTCGGCCATTTTTATTGATTTGAATTTAAATATGATTGAACTTACGTAGTTAATATAGTACCCACAGGTTATCGTAAATTTTAACATTCAGCGATGTTTTCATTTAAGAATACAATCGCTGCGGCCGTATCCTTAGGAAGAGACGGCTGCCGTTGCTTGAATACCAGTCCTTATATGGAAAATAGGCGTTCGGATGAAGCTGATATTGCTGTATCGTCAAATATCGGCGGGCGAACTTCGACAACGTCTGTAGGAGGGCTTCATGGTCTCTCCGCCAAATCATTGGGTCGTCTATAACTGACGGACATCTAAATTATTCGTGTTCTTCAATTTCGTCAAATGGCGCAAAATTCGACGTCATCGGCACGCGCGATCCGGCTTGCGTAAACACAAGATAACGACGCAATGCTACCTATTATACAATTATAATCTCCAAAGTTAAACGTTATTAACTTGGTTAAATTTTTTTAACGTTGTTAAAATAATTTAACACGTTGACGTTTGAAAAGTTAACTGCTCCCAGCTAAATATTTGCGTTTTCAATGGGATGGAAAACTTTATCTGTATAATTGTTTTCCATATGGGCTAGCATTGTGCCTCCTTTATTTTACAAAATTACTGAAACCAGTTTTTTGCACATTACGCAATATGGGCCATTCTATCTCAGGTTTTATTGATGATAGTCCTTTATGTGGTGATACATCACTTGAATGATCCAAGAACATAAATGCTACTCACGAGTTACTGGTTTATCTTTTTCGGCAGCTGACCTTGGCAAATTAGCATTATCGGGCACTTGAAAAGCCGAAAATTCTCGCCTTGAAACGGGAAAAGGGGGACTACGCTGCCTACATGCCAGTCACTGAGGATATGAAAGTTGATTTACAATGGTGGTTTGAAAATATACATTTTCAGTTTCGGAAAATAACACATGGCAATCCATAGATTACTGCGCAAACCGATGCATCACTTCTTGGCTGGGGTACAATTCTCCGTGATTCCAGAATTGGGGGTCGTTGGTCGCTTGTTGAACGATCATATCATATTAATGCCCTAGAGATGCCGGCTATTTTGTTTGCCTTCCGAGTTTTTTCTTCGGAACTACAGCATAAACATGTTAAAGTGCTAACAGACAATACCACTGCAGTGAATTATCTTTCTAATATGGGAGGTTGTTTATTAGATGATTGTAACAGCATCGCTAAAAACATCTGGGATTGGTGTATATAGCATGATATTTGTTCGTTATGCTCTTACAGTTAAAACTAGAAGTCCTGTCACGAATAGTGCGCTTATCTAGGCTTAATTGCGCGTTGGAATTGCGCGCAATTGCCATATCGAATGGCATCCAAAACACACCAGGTTCTCTTGGTTACTCATAGCAAACACATGCAATGTTTCTGCCAATGGACCTCCGGGTTAACCGGAGGTCCATTGGCTGAAACATTGCTTGTGCACAGGCCATATGTACAGAATTTGATAGCTTTACTTAGGCCATAACGCGTACATTAACGCGCATATCAACGTGTTATTTGTACGCATTTCATGACAGGACTTCTAGTTTTAACTGTATGTTGCAGGCTCTCAAAACCTGGCAGACTACCCATCTCGTCATTTCAATGATCAGCTGGAATGGGAGACTGATAACTGCATCTTTCAACAAGTTTGTCGTCATTTTCAGCAGCTTTCTATTGACCTTTTTGCTAGTAGGCTTAAAAAAAAAACTAGGTAATTATTGTTCTTGGAACAGGACCCACATGCTATTTTTACCGATGCATTTAGTCTTAATTGGAAACGGTTTTCACTTTCATATATTTTCCCTCCTTTCAGTTTACTGGGCCGCTGTATCCAAAAAGTGATTTCGGATCAAGCAGAGGCAATCATCATCGCATCTCTATGGCCAACTTAGACAAGGTTCACACAATTGATGAACGCTTTAATTCGACTGCCAATTAGCCTTCCGTTGAAGAAGAGTATTATAATCCCTGATGGGTACGGTGTGGGATGGGAAAATCTCACCCGAGGGCAAGATATTTGGGCCAGACACGAGGCTTGCCGAGTGTCTGGACCAAATATCTTGTCTCGAGGGTGAGATTTTCCCATCCCACACCCGTACCCATCAGGGATTATTTTTCTCCCCCCACCATACAGCGGTTACGTTAGCCAGAGTTAATCGGCGGTCACGTACTGATATAATCAACTTATTTGGTATTCGTTGTTTTGAAAAACTAATGACGCCATCGGAAAGAGCATGCAAAAGTTATGTGTATACCACAGGTATATACCACTAAATCGATTAGGAACGGTGGCATCTTGGGGTTCAAAGAGTTTTAGAGCATCAAACTTTGATCACACGGCATTCTGATGACGTCAAAATGAATTAGTTGGTAGCAAGAAGCTGATACGATATGCATAACGTCATAATAACGTTATAAATGTATAACGTCACGTGGGTGGGGTGGGATACATCTGTCTCTCCCTGCTATCTCACCCTGGATAGACGTATGTTACACGTGCTGTGGGGGGAGAATCTACTATCTCTACCGGGGACTCACACTCTTCATCCATTAGCAGGAAATTAGTGCTCATAGCATGTATTGTCTCTGGCAATTGTATCGACGCCGAGGATTTTCTCAACAGTTTTCCTCAATCTTTTTATCCTCTTGGTGGAGTGGAACCCTACAGCAGTACCAAACATATATTAAAAGATGGCTACAGTATTGCAGTGAAAACAAAAATGATTCAGTTTCAGCGTCTATAATTCATGTTTTACAGTTCTTAACTCAGGAATTTCAAAATTGTTTAACTTATAACACCATTAATACCATTCGTGGTGCACTTTCTGTCATTGGATTAACAATTGATAATACTCCAGTTGGATCACATCCCGATCTTGTCAGAATTATGCGTGGCATCTTCAATATACGACCATCCAAACCTAAACATGTTTATATCTGGGATGTTAATTTTGTGCTTTGTTATCTGAAACGTTTGTCCCAGTCAAATATTTATCCCTCGAGGATCTCACCTTATAACTCACCATGTTAACTGCAATTGTCAGTGCAGCGCGTGCTCAGTCAATTTATCTTTTATCACTCACCAACATGCAGAAGTTAAAATCAGAATTTGCTTTTATCTTGATTCTCTCATCAAGCAGAGTCGACCAGGTGTTGACTTTCGGTGTTTGTTCTTAACCCTTTACCCAACGCGAACGATATCAAAATGTATTTTTTTAAATATCATTTTTTTCAAAAAATGTCAACAAAACAATACAATGTGGCCCCTCGTTGGAACGAGCTCGACGAGCTCGTTCCAACAAGGGGTCACATGATATGGTTTTGTTGAAAGTTTTTGAAAAATAATATTTTTTCAACTGTTGAATTTGCATATTGCGCGGGTGGATGTGGCCATTTCGTTGAGTAAAGGGTTAAAACATACCCTCCAGATAGGAGGCTTTGTGTATATACAGCTCTGAAGGAATATTTGGCTCGTACCCAATTGTTACGGGCAGATTGTATAAAGCTGTTTATAAAATATATTAAACCACATCATATGTTTCTAGAGACACTGTTTCACGATGGATTCGCATTGCCATGATTCGTTCTGGTATTGACACGCTGTGTTTGCGCCGCATAGTGTGCGAGGAGCTAAAATCTCTAAAGCTAAGCTGAATGCAGTTCTAATTAAAGAAGTTTTAACTAAGGCGGGTTGGTCTAATGCTGGTACCTATGCTAAGTTTTATGATCGCCGGGTTAATGTTTCTACGTCATTTGATACAGCTGTTCTACAGTAACTGTTAATATGTACTTATTATATGTTCATCATTCTTAGCTTTAAAATCGCATTTAAGACCGAGTGAAATTTATGACGAAATAGTATTTAAAAATTAAATGAGACTTACCTTGGTAAGTTCAGTTGGAATTCTATGAGGCATAGAATTTCACAGAGGGATTAAATGCATCCCTCCCACCCTTCATATGTGTAAGGCACAAATCCATGCATGGGCGTTTTCACATTTTGCTGACAATCCTGATGAAAAATAGCTAAAGACGGACTTACACGTGCGTACTACAATCTCATATAATCCCTCGGTGAAATTCTATGCCTCATAGAATTCCAGCTAAACTTCACCTCACCTAGGTAAGTCGCGGTTAATTTTTTAATTATGAGGTAAATGGAGTTTCAACTCATCACGATTTGTCATGAAATTTCTTAACCTCGTTCACTAAAATCGATTTTAATGAATTATGCACATAAATTTCATATTAAATCTTGACTTATTAGATATCCTCTCTGTATATCGTGGGATCGATCCAGGATTTCTACATTTGGAACGGATTCATCAATTATTGCTGTAAATGTGTCATATAATCTCTTTCTGTAACGTAAACAAATATTCGAACATAAATAGGTTTGTTATAAGCCAGTCGGTTTGCATTATACGATTGTTTGCTTTTGCAAACGTGCTTCCTTAAGACTAACGGACCAGAGTCGAATGTGAAATAAACATCGCGGTGATCTGATAGGCCTACAGTTAAAACTAGAAGTCCTGTCACGAACTGTGCGCTTATCTAGGCTTAATTGCGCGTAGGAATTGCGCGCAATTGCCATATCGAATGACATCCAAAGCATGGCAGGTTCTCCTGGTTACTCATAGCAAACACAGGAAATGTTTCTGCCAATGGACCTCCGGTTTACCCAGAGGCCCATTGGCAGAAACATTGCTCGTGCGCAGGCCATATGCACAGAATTTGGTAGCCCTACTATGGTCATAACGCGTAGATTAACGCGCAGATCGACGGGGTTATTTGTGCGCATTTCATGACAGGACTTCGAGTTTTAACTGTAGGCCACGTGTTGAGGCATGAGTTACAATAATGGAATTGTTAACATTGATAGGGTGGAATAATTTACTGCTGATAGGGTAGTCTCAGTTGGGCTTTGAAAGTTATTAAGTTGTATAAACTCAGAGTTCGCCCGAACTCTCTGAGACGGGCAAGGTTCCTGTAAATGTTGTATTCACAGATATTCACAGGAATAAACTCCCTTTGAATTTACAGTAATTATCAATGCTACGTTTAGTTCGAACTACAATACTCCCAGTACATGGAAACATTTATCAATTCTATATCAACTGGTGTAATCTGGAGCACTGCAAGACTTCCTTTCTGTTCTCTAATAGAAGGCCAATTCGAATTGGCACTGGATATCGATAACTTCATAAGTAGCACATCTTGACACAGCATGTCGATATAGTCTATCCCAGAGTTATTTGTACAGTGGATGCAACTCCTAACAGGCTAACAACAATAGACTTGTGATTTCTGAAATAAGTTTCCAGATTTGTTTTTCCTTGCGTCCTCGGGGCGGTAGCAAACTCTGTTACACAATGTGCATCCTAGAAGCACTGCGCGTGATACAATGGCGTAAATAAAGGATGGGGAGAGGGGCTGAGGCCTTGACCCCCTACATTTTCACTGTCCTCAGCACACTGGCCCAATGCAACTTTCACACAGCTTAGCGCACAAACATAGTCTCAAATATAGGGGCTGCACAGCTCAAAAAAGCCTCTGATTCGCTTCTAAAGCACTCAATTTTGTAAAACTTTCTCGGTGCTAGGTGGGGGCTGGTTCTAACTAGGATCGTTCGTTGCCACCCCCCCCCCCCCCCCAGGCAACGACCGGAGGGTCCTAGTTAGGACTATGGGAGGCCTCAGAAACCCCACACAACGGGCTTTTCAAAATCATCCCCCCCCCCCAAACACCATAAAAACTTCTATGGCACCCCCTGTTATAGAATCCTGGCTATGCCCTTGGGCTGGTAGTATAAACTGGTAATTAACGATTTTTTTGTATGGCACTTCTAACTAGAGCCTACCTGTTGAATGAAGGCAACAGAGACATGGCTAGATGGTCCTGGGTGTGTGATGTAAAAAACATTTGAGAGAATTTTCCCCCTGCTACCTGTGAAGAAATCAGATGCCTGAATTCGAAAGTTAGGGATTGGAAATCATCTCCCAAATCCAACAAAGCGCTATCTACGATGCAGGCGACACCCTGTTGCACTCAAAGAACGTAAGAGAAACTTAAGCTAGAAAACCTGATGAGATATGGTTTAAAGCACTAAATGCATGTCAGAAGCGGCCATACAGTTGGAACTAAAAGTCAAGTCATTGTATTGTGCACTATTTTGGAGTAAAAGCTCGCTGAGTAAGTGTACTTTTTGCCCTTATCAAACTGAAACTGACCCTTTTGCGTAACTCCATTCCTGTGGACATTAGCGTGCCCAACACGTCTATAATAGTAACTAGACATCATAAACATCATTCCTAACCTCTACTGGGGTTTTGGTACATGTAATGATGTAAATATGTATTAAAATCCCACTACATATACAGAATAAAGAGAGTGGATTAACAATTAATCGCAGCGCCATATATTCTCCACTTGAAAAAGTATTTATAATTGTTTGTAAGAGCACAGGAAACACCTGCAATATTCCATCACATGGACCACCGGGTGCAACCCGGTGGTCCATGTGATGAAAGTTTGCAGGTGCTTCTTGCGCTTTGTCCTCAAAAACTGTAACTAATTACTTAGTGAAAAAATCTATCCAACAGTGATTTAGTAGTAACCCACCATCCACATACTGTGGTCTCATTTTTGTTTTTCTCTTAGATCAGTTCAGTATGTGATTTCACTCGCCAATGCCACATTATATTTTGCATTGCACGGCGCAAACGCTCTTTGTGTATTTTAAAGTACTTTATTTTTCTGCATAAACTAACGAGTACTGGGTATCTAATACTATGTAATATGAAATTTCTAACTATAGATGTTGTAAGGCTTACATATTCTAACTATTGACAATCTGGCACCTTTACCCCCCCCCCCCCCACCCCACCCCCCCCCCTCCCCCGAATGTATTCAATTACATGGACATTTACTGATACAATCACTTATATTTTGGACAAAACGATTGGTTGTGTCAATTATTTTCTAATAACAAATTGTACTTTTCATTTACCGTAATAGTCTCTATGCATTGGTCCAGATGGTGTTTGTTTTATAACACAATAATTACATCTCAGTACCTTTCACTGCAAGTAAACGCTGTTATTGAAATCATGTACTAGCATTATACCTTTTTCCCGCATAACGACACTCGAGAATTGATCAGAGACTGGAAGTTGAAGTGTATAGAGACACAGATCAGGGCAAGCGAAACTGGAGGGGGGGGGGGGGGGGGGGGAGGAACTTCAGCCCATCTCATTTTTTTTTGTTTTTGGTCAACAACAGTTGTCAAAATATTTCAAAATAGTACACGAATGAATTTCAACTGATATTACTATTCTGGTTGATGTGTTTATCTACTTAATTACTGGTTATTCTACTTCACATTCTTAATGACCCCCAAAAATTCCGATGCGAGGTGTCGAAAGTGTCGTTAAACTCAAATAAATAAATAAATAAATACCCTCCTCTCCCCACCCACCCCCCCCCCCCCCCCAGACATTTCGAGGCGGCGGTGTAGGATCTAGTGACACCTCCAGTTGCTTGTCAGGTTACACAATGTAGGTCTTTGTATTGTGCGACCAGGGGCCAATGCTATCAAACTTTTACAATTGTATTTTCTAGAACTGTGTTTTCGAGTTATGACTTTAAATGGGTTGAAATGAGCCATTAGCATTTTCAAAGATGTGGCGATTTGCCAGTTGGCAAATTGACATATCTTTTAAAATGCTAATGATACGTTTTAGTCAGTTATATTAATAGGTAGAATATACAATTCTAGAAAATACTATTGTATAAGTTTTATAGTGTTGGCTCCAGGCGATTTTAGTGAATTGGTGGAATACGACAACGATCTGGTCCCGGAAGACCATTAAAGCCTCAAATGCATCCAGATCACTTCTCAGGCTAGAAATGTTTACACTATTTACTGGGAGAGAGCTACTAAACCCGGCTAACCTCCAAGCACCTCCACCCACACATATTCAAAGTTCACCCTCGGGCGTCTGCACTCATCCCAGGATTAGAAAAAAGTGTATTACATTAATTGAATCGAAGCAAATCTTGACAATATCGAATTTGAAAGAGTTCAGGAAACAACTGAAGATTTTAGAGATTTCATGAAATTTCTGATTGAAACGGGAATTTCATGAAAATAAGGTGAAACTGGAATTACGTGAAGTCCCTGTTTTCGCGTTCTCACTGTAACATATATACTGGTTTTAAGTAAAATACTCATATGTTTGGCGTTTAAGTGAATTACAGGTTGATGTTATCTAAGGCACAAAACTACTGTTGGAAGTTAGGGGAAAATTTCCCTATGGACGCTAATAAATTGGACACTTACACTAAGTAAATTACCATTTGAACCCTGGTGGTATCTTCCATATCAGTTCCATGGTAGCAATTGGAAGAGTCCATATTTATTATTTGGGGGTAGACCAATCAATATTTTCAACGTGCAGCCTTAAGGCTGCACGTTGAAAATGTTAATTGGTCTACACCACACAATTACCCTGCAATCACCCCTCTTAATGACATTATGACGTAGCTTGTGACCCACCCGGCAAAACGGCCTCTGGAGTTCAAAGGGATTTTTTTTTAGATAATAGGTGTGAAAGATCGACTTTTTTCGCTAGTATTATTCTATACTAAGTAATTACGTGCATATCTCTTAACAAGGTTAGTATATACTTCATATCCAGAATATTAGGGTTAGCTACTCGAGTGACAGCGACTAACTGGAGCTATGAAGTATGAAATATAGATAAAATAAAAATTCAAAAACTGCCTAAAATGACGCAAATAAATACTCTTCAGGTAATAATATAATAATCACACTTTGGCCAGCCGCTGATTTGTCGCGGTTCTCGGACGAGAAGGCCATGGTTACCCCTGAACTCCCAACTGCCTCCCTATTCCCACGCTTCTCCTCTCCTCCCAACACTCGGTGACGAACTGCTTGATGACATCCCTTGCCCCATTCTTCCCAATCTTCCCGATTAGCATATTAACCCTCTCCTTTGACTCTCCCCCTAACCACATGTCCTTCATTCTCCCATCCCACTTCCCCCATTATACTCCCAGTGAATCTCATTCTTTTAGACTGATACTTTGGGCATTCTAGAAGAAAGTGTTCCAGGGTCTCCACCATGCCCAAGTTACACATCTGGCACTCCCTTTCACCGTATTTTCCAATTTTTGCCCTCAGCTCCAGAGATCGCGACCTCAGCTTGAACAACAGTGACCCCCCAAAGGTGTCATCAAGGTACTCTTCAAAACCTGGCCTCTCTTTATCACACAGGCCACCCAAAGACCTATTTGCAAAGGTGCAAAACAGTTGTATCGAAATTCCTGATTTAGGATGACTAGTTAAGAAGAAAATTTTAAGGAAATATTACCGCTGAATTCTCCAATCGTCTGACTTTTGAGCGCAGCATCTCCTTACTCCATGGTATTAGATAGTGCCATTTCTTTATTGAAAATGTGGATAATAATATTCCAGGTTGATAACTGCATATTTTGTGAAAATGGCACGCTTATTTTCCACCCTGTCAGGTTCGGTCTGGAAGATCGTAAGGTGCGACCAGGCTTAATTCTCCTCATGCATACGCACCCCCAGAAAACAAAACAAAAAAACATGTTGGAATATTTAGAGCACGACAATACGTGCTTTATTTCTTGCAACATACAACTGTGAAAAAAACCATTACATACCCCTTAATCACGAACTGACATATCGTCATACACTCTTGCAAATCGAAGGAATGATACAGACGTACAAACAGACATTGGAGTTTAGAAAAACTAGATGCCTATACGTGCCAAGATACTGAAATGTTGACATTGGTAATGATATATTACTGCGAAACAAAGAAACATTCACGGAAAAGAGTATCATATGTGCATTTTCTTATTTTTTTTTAAATAAAAAAATAAGGTAGTGAGTGGTCACTGTGGTGGCTCCCACCAGAAGGAGAAATTTCTTCACCAGTCAAACGCGGGAAATTATATATATAACCTGTCAGCAGTTGCGAGATAAAGACGTCCTGTACTTAAAAAAAAAACAATACACGCACTTTACGACTGACACTGTGATTTGTGAGAATTCATCTCTGGTGATATTCTCTGAGTTCTTGCGTCTGAATCATCTTTTGATAAATGCTAGCATATAGCGTAACAGGCAGAGTAACAACAGCATATTTGGAAGCGATAAAATCACTGGGGATCGCCAAAATTCCTCCTGGGGAGCAAATAGTCAAGGAACTTCGATAGAACAAACACGCGGATGGTTGATTTTTCAAAAGTTCAAAGCAGAATTGTAGTACGAGAGGAATGGATCACCTCTTTTTGGCGGGACCTAGAAAGTGACGACAGAGTCACGTGACCTAGTTATGTGCTGTTTCGTTGATATGGTAGCCCGTGTGATCTGCAGTCTTGTGACATCACCCGCATAATGATACGTGATGTCAGTGCAACATGTTCAGCGCATTGTGTGTGTTTCGGTCAGCCATTTTGTTTATTGGACGACACTATCTTTGCTTCTATGGCAGCACGTGGTTGCTATGGGCCTGGAAAGCTTCTCAAAGGACGGTGGTGTTTTCTGAGGGTGTGTTCAATTGAATAGGAATAAATGTAATTGCCCAAATAGACCAGACAATCACTTAAAATCACCAACAAATCCAAACAGCCGAAACGGCCTCAGATTCAGCCAGAATCCTGCTTATAAGAGTAGCACGAAGTGTTATGAGGTACGTTCTATTAAAATGGAGTTCTTCTACTGGTTGAGCTTTTCTCAAAATACTCGGTTACAATTAAAACTAGAAGTCCTGTCGTGAACTGCGCACAAATAACACGTTGATATGCGCGCTAATGTGCGCGTTATGGCCCAAGTAACGCTATCAAATTTTGTACATATGGCCTATGCACAAGCAATGTTTCAGCCAATGGACCTCCGGGTAACCCGGAGGTCCATTGGCAAAAACATTGCATGTGTTTGCTATGAGTAACCAGGAGAACCTGCCGTGCTTTGGGTGCCATTCGATATGGCAATAGCGCGCAATTCCAACGCGCAATTAAGCCTACATAAGCGCACTATTCGTGACAGGACTTCTAGTTTTATTAACTGTACTTCCTGTTACGGATCCTGTTCTGGTATCCTAGCGTTATATCTAATCTTAGTTACTCTTTTCTTCTTCTGGTACTGTTCTGATCCACTCTCGACTTATTCGCAGTTATCTCCCTTTGGTGATACATGTGGTTTCTGACTCGTCGATTAATCCGAAGAGCAACGATAGCAATTACTCCAAGGAGGAAATACGCTTACGACTCTTCGACCCATCTCGGAGAAAGGAATTCTGCGCAAGACATCCTGAAAATGGTGTGCAGAGAAACTTGGATGTCGATTTCGTCACATGTCCTAAAGAGCCAAGAGAGTAATTGCTCCAGGAGTATAATTAATACCCTTGCGACTATTCGTGATAACTTCAAATGAGCCAAAGAGCAATGGGAACAATTGATTTTAAGACTTACTCTTCTTATGACTCTCGTGCTCGTCTCGGTATTGGAGGATACTAATGACATGGTGATGTACTACTGGGGGATATCAATTGAAGGATATCTTTTGGAGGAAATCTATCTGGAGATAGTTACCGTCCCTTAGGCCAAATAAAAAAAATGAATTGATTCTCAGGCAATTTTTTTTCAAATCAGTGAGGGAGGGAGGATTTTATTTTTTTATTTTTTTTCGTGTAAATGGTTGAGTATACTCAGTAAATCTTTTTGCTGTCTTTTCACTTGAAAAAGAGGAAAGGTTAAATTTTAGTGTAATTATAGTATACCTTTTATGACTAACTGCCGTAACAACAGCTAAAAGGCTTTGTATTTTATTGTTCTTTTTAATGGTATGGATCTGTCAAACATCATGATCCCTTAGAATATGCCCCAGTAACGAATGCTTTGGGTAGGACTCCTTTAAAATGGGAAACATGCCTCTAAATGATTGGTTAAACTTGAGTTTATATCGGTGTTGCGGCCATTATTAGCCATTGTACAGAAATATATGACCTTAAACACCAGCAAATAATTAAATCATGATCCAGTATATCAGAATTTGCCTTGTTACAGTTTATGGGATAGTGCCTCTGGGCACTCTCCCATAAGCTGCAACAAGAAAAACCAATTTACTCAAACACAGCTAAATAATTATAATTCGAGAAATGTGAAAAAATGACCATTCCAAGTTTTTACAAATTCTTAAAAAAACATTACATAATTAAAATGTCTAATGAGGAGGTTCAAATCCAACGAGAGAGGGCCTGAAAATCAAAACCTTATTGTTTTAGCCTTACACCTGATCGCTTCTGGTTTCTGGACCACCGCATAGCCTTCACAGGTCTTAGATCATTACTGCTGACTTGCCCCGTGTCATCATCATTTGTCCTATGATTAGCTTCCACCCTTTTCTACCCTACTACTGGTCTGCACCACTATTATTGGGTACCACTAGGTGTCCTGTGCTAGAGTCTCCCACACTTACTACTGATTGGTACGGCTTTCAATACCTGTATTACTATACAATAATCACTATAATACTTGGCTTTCTCCACTGCGAAGAATCGAATTACAGTCTGCTTGCTCTAATGGTTCGAATCGAATCGAGCAAATAAGATTTCGCGTAGAGACTTGAATAGCCATTACTTGAATGACTAGAACCTAATCGAGCAAATAGACCATCGAGTATTAGTCGAACGAGTGACTCCTCTTTCGACTCGTATCACCATCTGGGTATTAGAGGATATCTATGTATAATTGGAAGGATATCATTTAGAGGATATTTATCGGAGGATACCTTTAACGTTCCTAACACCTGGTCGGCGTCTGACTTCTTGACCACCGCATGGCCTTCATAGGTCTTACACCACTACTGCTAACTTACCCATAGTTACCATTGCCTGTCCTACGATCAACGTCTACTGTAGTCACCCAATAGGATCGCGATGGCTTAGTGGTAAACTGTTGGACTTCTATGCTAGAGGTCCCGAGTTCTATCCCCGTCCTGGACGACCCGCGTTATGACCTTGGGCAAGGCACTTTATCCCGGTTGCCTACATGAGGGCACGATGACTCCGTGTACTAGGGTGTACTGCACGTCGATGGTGCACATGTCTCCAACCGCTGTAACCCTGCTTGAGCGGAGCTTGAACAGAGTTAGAATGTTGAGGAGCTGACAGTTGCTCGTCGATGCTCGGTGGTTCTTTCCGGGTACTCCGGCTTCATCCACCCGTAAAACTGTCACGGTCACGATTAGCCATTGTGCATAAGTATGTGACCTTAAAACACCAATAAATAAATAAATAAATAAATAAATAAATAAATAAATAAAGTCTTCTACCACACTTACAGCCTCGTTACTATTAATTTATAACACTACTACAGACTTACTGGCTATCTCTGCCTCGACTCTACCCTTGGTCCAGTCTTTAGCAGGTTCATTTAGATTGTTTCATTTCCCCCTACATATCATCTTATTGTAACGGCCTCGCCTCCAGCCCATATCCCCCAAAAATAACCCGATGAAGCTAGAAGGTGGTGGTGCTGTCAATATTACTGGGGCTTCGGATTAATGCCCTCATATACAAGTTACCCCCACTCACTATTGAATATATTCAAAGTTCGCGGAAAGGGCTACTAGGTGAATACAGCCGCCGTGGACTGGTCACTTTCCGCGACTGGGCAATATTTCCACGGACGCAATAGTATTAGATTCTAAACATTAATTATAGGAATAAGCATCAAAAATTTAATTAATGAAGCGCAGGGTATTAATTAAAATTTTACTGATGATGATTTTTATTTCCTGGTAAACACATGTGTGGACATAAGTGATCATGCGTGGAATATGACCATTCCAAGACGACTGTGCTGTATTTCAATCAATAACAACTCAAAGATGTCAAAGCCAATATTGAAATTTATTACAGTAATAATAACAATCAGTGTCAGGTGTTAAGTACATTTTGCAATAGTTATAGATTTTCTACACAGTCATTCTATACTCCAAAAAGCTCCCAAAATGTGATGTATATAATTCTTCAGTATTCTTGCTTTATAACTAAGCAATTTGCCACAGCAATATAACACAATAATTTGTCATTTAACTGAGAGGTTCATCACTCTGTCATAAAGTGCCACAGAAGAATAGAATAGAATATTTATTGCGCAACCATAATACATAGAAAAGGTATGGCATCATAAAAAGAAATACAAAAATGTGTTTGTATATAATATATAGAAGGAGAATAATAGTATAACTAAAAACGTGCATGGTACTCTTGGACTGGATTCTTCGTGTCAGCTCCACGACAGCCATGTAGGTTAAATGCAACCAAAACACTGAGTATGGTTGATTGATGGGACCAAAGAAGTTGCATAAGCCTGCAGCTGAGACATACTCGTACACGAGTGTGAACCTATTAAACGTTAACCGTTTAGCTCCATATTAAAATAAAACAATCGCTTGAAGTATCTACATTCTTGCAGTGCAGTCCACACCCCCAGCAATAAACATCTAAACTATTCTACTATAATTTATTAGAGCGTGCAAGCTGGCTTTCTCCAATGAATTGTGATACAATTGTTACAGCAAGAAGAGTATTAAACTTAAATGATCATAATAATAAAAAAGGAAATATAAATAATACAAGCGTTAGTTATCACGCACCTCTAGTCTCCGAAGACGTGCTGAATGCACAGAAAAAAGGCAGATAAATATAGAATAAACATATAGTGTTTTCAAGTAAAAAGAAATTATTCTACGAGTAGGATTAAGAATGAAACCGACGAGCCTCTGGCTCGTCGGTTTCGTTCTTAATTCTACGAGTAGAATATTTTTTTTACTTGAAAACACTATACGTTTATTTTGTTTATCCCATAAATCTTTTACAGGGCAGTCACGACAAAATCGTGCTATAATTCGCTACAAAACACAGCGAGAAGTGAGGAGCAAATTGGTCCAATTCGATCGACCAGCAAAACTGGCAAAAATAAACAAGGCGCAGTAATATATTTCTGTCTAAAAGTAATTCCCCTACAAATTTGAGCTAAACTTGCAAAAATACTTTATTATAAGAGCAGAGGGTGTTTTTTTTTCTACTGGCATTGTGTAATACTTTCAAAAAGATTCAAAGAAATCAACAATCGAATTATTAATTATGCTAGACAAATGTGGTAGAGGCCATAGGTCAACAAGTCCGTCGCTACTAGGGGAATAAGTTATTTTAGTGTTAAACCTATTGGGCTAATTTATCACCCTACTAGGTGAATAAAGCAAACATTTATCTAAGACCTTTATTGTTCAAATAAACGGCCATTTATGGGATAAAATCCTTTTCAGTTCCGATGTTCACATGTTCGTTCTCGGAAAGACGCTCTGACTGGTAGTTAAGGTGATATATAAGTTAGGGAAATTTGTTAACTTTGAAATTCCCACCTCTGATATTCGATAAATTCAAATTTAATATTCACAAATTATACATCAAAATGAAGGTTGTGATGTATGGTACATGAAATATATCCAGTCAACTCACAGAGTTGACAGTAGGCACCAATGTTTCCTGGAAGTCAACTACAGTTAAAACTAGAAGTCCTGTCACGAATAGTGCGCTTATCTAGGCTTAATTGCGCTTTGGAATTGCGCGCAATTGCCATATCGAATGGCATCCAAAGCACGACAGGCTCTCTTGGTTACTCATAGCAAACACATGCAATGTTTCTGCCAATGGACCTCCGGGTTACCCGGAGGTCCATTGGCTGACACATTGCTTGTGCACAGGCCATATGTACAAAATTTGATAGCTTTACTTGGGCCATAACGCGTACATTAACGCGCATATCAACCTGCTATTTGTGCGCATTTCTTGACAGGAGTTCTAGTTTTAACTGTACCGTATTCGTGCGAGAGCTGATAATAATAAAAAATATTTCAGGAGAACAACTCGTGGCGAAATGTGCTTCAGATATTCAAGAAAAAAGCTGGGCATTCAAAACACCTTACGATGCAATACAGACAATCCAATAAAGCTGAACTGAACAGATATCATCAAAACCCGAGATACAAAATATTTTAACAAAACCAAACTCTGCAGGAAGCGGGGCCACTGTTACTTATTCCCTGTCCCTTATTCCCTGCTACTTATTCCATGTTCGTTATTCCCTGTTACTTATTCCCTGTCCCTTATTCCCTGCTACTTATTCCATGTTCCTTATTCCCTGTTACTTATCCCCTGTCCCTTATTCGACATTCGTTATCAACCGATAATATCACGTCCATAAATCTACAACAAAGTTTCACAATCAATATTCAGAGCTGGGAGGAGTTAAAATTTTCCTTAACTCGTTAAAGTATTAAATAATTCTGCGTTAACGAGTTAAATGACTTTAAATGTTAAAATGAACAAAATTTTAATAATTTTGGCCATTTTTATTACGTACAGTTCATCTCTTAAGTCTCCAATAGGCACATAGAACACACTGGAACTCAGGGGACAAGTCGTTAATATAGTTCTGTCAGGTTATCGTAAATTCTAACAAAAAGCGATGTTTTCATTTTAGAATACAATCGCTGTGGCCGTATCCATAGAAAGAGACATCCGCCGTTGCTCGAATACTAGTCCTTACATGCAAATAGGCGTTCGGATGAAGCTGATATTGCTGTATCGCCACATATCGGCGGGCCAACTTCGCCAACGTTGGTAGTGGGGGGGGGGGGGACTTCATGGTCTCTCCACCAAATCAATGGGTCGTCTATAACTGACGGACATCTAAATTTTTCGTGTTCTTCAATTTCGTCAAATGGTTTAAAATTCGACGTCATTGGCACGCACGATCCGACTTAGGAAAACACAAGATAGCGAAACAGTGCTACATATTATACAATTATAATCTTCAAAGTTAAACGTTATTAACTTGGTTAATTTATTTAACGTTGTTAAAATAATTTAACACGTTAACGTTTGAAACGTTAATTGCTCCCAGCCCTGTCAATATTAATAACGACAATGAAGTGAATAGAAGTGAACGGGACAAATCAGTGGGGAAGAACTTCGACGACAAACAGAGAATGAACAAAACGAAAGTCGGAGAAAACTGAAAGAAATGCCACATAACTAAGGTTCAAAGGAACGAAGATTGAAGAGGACGAAGATCGAAGCGACGAAGTGAACGTAATGGTAATCGTAACGTCATTTTCATACAGAAAACTCAACAAACTTTTGAACTATATTTTTTTCTGTGGGGAGGGGGAATACCCTCGAAGGATTTTATCAAATCGCGGAATCTCATTTCACGGAATTGGCTAGGAATTTCAACACACGGACTCCCTTCTATTGTCTACCAATGTCTATAAATGTTATACAATGAATTTAAACGTTGTATAAGATGACACATGTGGGAGAAACTGAAGCAGTCGGATTGAACCTGTTAAACACTGGGCCAAAGGTAGAGTCGAAAGAAAGAAAGCCACGGAGTCTGTAGTAGCGCTACAAGTCAATAGTTAATGTACAGTTAAAACTAGAAGTCCTGTCACGAACTGTGCGCTTATTTAGTCTAAATTGCGCGTAGGAATTGCGCGCAATTACCATATCGAATGACATTCAAAGCACGGTAGGTTCTCTTGGTTACTCATAGCAAACACAGGCAATGTTTCTGCCAATGGACCTCCGGGTTACCCGGAGGTCCATTGGCTGAAACATTGCTTGTGCACAGGCCATATGTACAGAATTTGATAGCCTTACTATGGTCATAACGCGTAGATTAACGCGCAGATCGACATACTATTTGTGCGCATTTCATGACAGGACTTCTAGTTTTAACTGTACAACGCTGTAAGGCTGGAATAACACTCCAGTACTAGGTGATTAGAGGTAGAAGTTGATCATAGGACAGTGATGGTGACTATGGGTAAGGCTACCAGTAAAAAAGAGCTTGTTTACCACAGCACTTCCCGGGGTCCCTACGTGGAACGCGTCATTCTAACAACACACGCTGCAAATGAACACAACGTATCACTATGGAAATGACGTCACAAGATGGCCGCTTACGAGGGCTACCAGGAAAACCAAACATGATGTAACTAGGTCACATAACTATGAAGTCAGTTCCTAGGTCCTGGGGTAGGTCAGGACAAAATGGGTCGATCCATTCCTCCCCTGCTACTCAGAGTGATAGCAAAAGAACTTTATCATAGCGGATATAGAGGATATGGAATGAGTGTTTTTGTCATATAATATTTATGAAACGAGTTTAAGAATTTTCCGTTTTGTCGAGCCTCTGGCGAGCGCAAGCGGAAAATTCGGACGAGTTTCATAAATATTATATGAGAAAAACACTCATTTCATATTATATTTATCATATGACACTCACACGCACAAATTAGCCACTTAGTATGACTTTTTTAACCCATCACCTACTTGAGATGCAGACGGCACTTGGAAAAAACATCCTCGTATAACTAAAAATTTTCATTTGTTGCTTCCAAAACATAGGTTATGACCCCTCATTGGAACGAGCTCGTCGATTTCGTTCCAATGATGAGTCATAACCTATGTTTTGGAAGGAAAAAGTGAAAATAAAAAAAAATGAATGGCGTTTTTCTTGCAGGTAAAAGATTAATACAATATAACCAACCCTAAATAGGACA
This sequence comes from Pictodentalium vernedei, assembly GCA_031216915.1. NCBI lineage: Eukaryota > Metazoa > Mollusca > Scaphopoda > Dentaliida > Dentaliidae > Pictodentalium > Pictodentalium vernedei. Next base: position 463,929,275 of record CM062291.1, read on the forward strand.
GATAACATAATTCTCCCTCCTGAAATTATGCAAATGTCACCCAGTTGTATTTTGTTTAGCCAATCAAATTGTCCAGTTTTGAAATTGACCAATGAAAGCTCCCAACTCTAATTATGCAAATTATGAAAATGTGGCCCAGTTTTATTTTATTCAGCCAATCAAATTGTCTAGTTTTGAAATTGACCAATGAAATTGACGGAAGGCTTTATTTATCACTGATCAATATGAAAACAAAATATCAAATGTTTTAAAGTGAACAAAACGGACGAGTCATATGATAAATCATCGTATTAACTGATTTCCGTGTGTAATTATGAGTACCAATTAAAGGGTGATGTCTCACCCACAGAGAGAGGGTTGAGTAAGTCCAGAGGGGCCCAGGCTTGACACTAAAATAATAATGGGGAGGGGTCTTGGTGTCCGGTAAGTTTTACAGGTTGTCGGAACATGGTGTTTTATGATACCCTCCAGTAACAATCAAAATTTGTCCCGTATTTGCAGTACATGCTTGCGGTGCCCTAGTCAGAACGCGGCGGCCCTACCCTGTGAGGTGCTTACGCCAAATATTAATCTAAAACAGGCAACCTGTTGGTATTAGACACAGAACGTCTAGAATGAAGGATTTGGCGAGAATCATACCTGGAACTCAAATTTTTCTTACATGGTCGACCCGGTATGAGCAGCACTACTGTCTTCGCCAACTCCCTCTCGGCCTCCTCTGAAATGAACCCATATGTGTATGCTTGTTTGGTGGTGATTAACTACACTTTCAACATCCATGGTCGTGTTGTGTCGGGCAGTTTTACGGGTGCATGAAGTCGGGGAGAACCACCGATCGACGGCGAGTAACCGTTGGACTCTTCAATTTACCTACCCGGCACAAGCAGCGTTAGCATCTCTCCAAGGAAAGTGTGTTGTCGTCGTGAACTGCATACACACAACGACACAAGCATGTGAATGGGTTAATCGATATGGCACGAGTGCTAGCGTGGAAGGATAGAACGAGAGGTCAGAGGCCTCGAGTTTTATTCTTCCGCGATGGCACAAGTGCCATATCGAAAAACCCATTCACACGCGTGTGTCGTTCTGTGTTTATTACACGCATTCGCGTCTATAAAAATTTAAAAATAGTCCGTCAACAATTTCCGTTTCGTACATATGTGCGGAACAGATTTTTATTTTCCGCACGGTTTAGTGCTGCTGTAGATGGGGATTACATAGAACAGGCGTGTAATAAACTCTATAACGCAGCGTTACGTCCTCCACATATACAATCGGGTTTTCACAGAATCGATTCGATTCGAAACCATCTGGGAGTATACGATAAACAATCGAATCATGGCGTATTTTGATACTTCCGGTACGACCACAAGGTACCATCACTTCTGTACATCGGTTGGCATGGGTTCACGTCGCTCCAACGGCAATATTAACATTACGAATGTCCGTTTCAATGTTGTAGGGACGCTCATGCATGGATGACTTAACATCCATTCACATTCTTCCCATCAACACAGTTAAACTGACGCCTAGTGATGCTACCTCAACAGTTGAAGCGGCGTGAAACATAAGCCAACCAAGCAATGGGGCTGGGAAATTATCAGAATGTGACATTATTCAATCTCAAATCCCAAGAAGTCTCGACATGAAGGCATCCAATTCCTTTATGAATTAGTAAACTACTCGTAACACTCACTTGGATACCGTTTCGGCGGATTTGATCACTACCACTATTAGTTTTACGTAAGGATTTTATACCTTAAATTTTTGTAGATGACAACGCAACCTACCGTTTTTGTAAGAGTAGTCTGGCTGTCAGGGCTGAAATATAAGGCGTACTCGGAAAATATGCTTAACAAGCTAAATTCGGTATCGTTGGAAATAAAAGACCTTCGTGTATAACATATCCAACATCCGCTAAAATCCGCTATGGAGAAAATTTTCTACAGCGCCCTTAACCCTTTACCCAACGTAACGACCAAAACCGGCAAAGGCTATTCACAAAAATCACCATTCAATTTTCATTATTTTTTTTTTCATTTTTTGTCTCAAAACCATAGCTTATGACCCCTCATTGAACGAGCTCGCTGAGCTCGTTCCAATGAGGGGTCATAAGCTATGGTTTTGACTTAAAAAGTCTTCAGACGTGCGCTAAGTGATCCAGATATTTATTTATTTATTTATTGGTGTTTAAGGTCACATATTTATGCACAATGGCTAATCATGACCGTGACAGTTTTACGGGTGGAGGAAGCCGGAGTACCCGGAGAGAACCACCGAGCAACTCTCAGCTCCCCAACATACCAACTCCAAACAAGCAGGGTTAGCATTGGTTGAAGACAGGTGCACCATCGACGTGCAGTACGCCTTAGTACACAGCATCATCGTGCCCCCACGTGGGCAATGGGGGTGAAGTGTCTTGCCCAAGGACACAACGCGGTTGCCGCAGGTGGGATTCGAATCGAGGACCTATCGGCTTGCAGCCTGCACCTCTGCCTACTGAGCCACCGCGTTCCCTTTCGTTCTAGGTAAAGGGTTAATAGGGGTGGGGTCTGACGTAAATTATGAAGGTAATTGTGACTACGGGACTTCAGAGGTGCGCTAAGTGATCCAGCTAAAAGTTGTTTTCCTTACATATATTCATATATAATTAACGATTATATAATTGCAAGGTCATCAGATAATATATTTACATGCTATGGGCATATGACTTCCATCTGATGATGAGTTTCATGGGTAGCATTGGTACCATAATGAATGGTCGGGGTTAGATGCGGCTCTTGAAAGCGCTTATGGCTCCAACGTAGTTACCATTATGCTTTCTTGGAAGGTTTTCTCGCGAGCACCCACTCGTGGGACATTTCCTTGTGGATGGCGCCCTTACTGATCAGCTGTTGGGTGAATTGATCTCTGGGAATTCAAATGCAATTTCTAAATCGTCAGCCGTCGACGCGGCATCAAACGCTACATCAGATACCGGCGTATATGCAACATTAAATGTCGAAGAACCTTCAACATCAAATGTCGAAGAATCGGCGGTCGAAGATATCGCTGCATCTGGCGCTTACAGTTTCGAAGAGGAGAAACTTTGTCAGGCTGAAGAGAAAGGAACAAATGAGCTGTTTGAAAAAGTGTTTGATGATGGGTCTATCCCAGTTTCGGCTGTTTCCGATTCAATAACACTGCTCAAATTGACAGAACTGAACTTATGTTGTACCACAAGACATACCTTGGTGAGGAATCCAGAACATCCAACTTTGGTTACAGTATATGGAGTACAGTACGTGGAGAGTGTATTATCACTAAATCACCCGCAGGTTGGAGATTCCACCCGAGGAATAATTCGAAATTTGTTGCAAAGCATAACCAGCACCATCAAAGTTTCAGCCAATGAACCTCCGGGTTAAACCCGGAGGTCCATTGGCTGAAACATTGCATGCGTTTTTGTCGATATGTACAAAAGTTGAAAGTTATAGTTTGGGTGATAACTCCACTCCGCGGGTGATTTAGTTACAATGCACTCTCCACGTACTGTATATATAGTAGATATGTTGAAATATTTCCTTTGAGCTGAGAATTGGAATCGCCATTTAGTAGTTGTTGGAAAATGTTGCGTTTGTTCGCCGCCACTGGGCACGCGCACTATGCGAAGAGGTGTTGCCTGTATTTGGAAATGGTTCTTGACTTATCCAAGAAATATCCTTGGTTATACAAGTGTTTAAAGGGGGATGGTGTTCATACTATTCGAAGGAGCAGTAGGCTTTGAGCAGGATTGTCAATTGACCTTGTTATTCAGCAAGCCCTGATGCGTTCCATCAAAAGTCGGGGTGGACTCACGTGAGGAAGAGGCATAACTGAATCAGTACGCCAGCAATGGATTTATAGCATGCACAGGATTGTCCAAATATACGGCGCAATGACAGACCTAACAGATACAAAACACAAGACCAGTGAACAACATGTTGACCTTAGCGTCTCCAGGGGCAAACGTGACGAATCTGATTTAATCATCCAGGAATGGGTCAATGGGCATGCGCCATTTGACCCAATGGACTCACGGCTCATTTCTCTTTCTTCTGGTTTGATTGTAGGACCAGACAATATTAATTGCGACGAGACACTGTTGGTTTTCTCACAAATTCAAAAGAAGTTATATAACATAGTTGTTGCGTCTGTGAACATCAGATTCGGACGCCCAGTTATTTAACTCTTAGGGTTAAAATCGAAAAAGACCGAGTCGATATTAATCCTACAGTTTTGTTCTCACGACTTATAGCGATCGCCCAACGGAAAGAAGAGATCGATAAGTGGCATCGATAAGTGTTTCAGATATGATCTGACAGTAGTACCAACATCTCTGTTCAAAGAACATACTCTACGAAAACCAACCAAGGTATAATTGGCAGATGCTTGACTGAAGGTATCGAGATAATACAATAGACCAAGGAAGCAGTTATTGTCATCGATGGTGACGCTTTCCTCCACAGAGTTAAATGGGAAAATAAATGCAACTACAACCAAGTGGTTGCACAATATGTAAGCTATGTTAATGTCAAGTATGGTGTGTGCTCAATAGTTTTCGATGGCTGTGGGAAAGGACCATCGATTAAGGATCACGAGCATCAGTGAAGAGTAGACAAAACCTGTTCAGATGTCCATCTGACAGATAATATGCAGGTTTACAACAATCAGGAAGTGATTCCTTCGAACGAAACGAACAAGCAGCAGTGTACACAGCTGCTCATTAAGGCTCTATGGGACGCTCATCACACAGTCTTCAACAGCACATCTGACACAGACACAGTGATTGTTTCAGTTGCCATAGACTCAGCATCCAAATCAGAGGTAGTTGTTGTTGCTGAGGACACAGATGTTCTAGTTTTACGACACTAGAAAGGTTCGTTATCAAATATATATATCAAGTCTGAGATGCGGAAGTCGCACAAAGGTGGTGGATATGGAATTTAGCTGACCTCGTGCATGCTTGGGGTTGGTGTGACACAACATCAGCGATATTTGGACAGGGAAACATAGGCTTGATGAAACGATTAGAATCATCTCCTCAACTGCAATATCTTTCGATAGAAATCAGCTGTGTCAGATCAGCAGGTAGATGAGGCAGGTTCGAAGATGTTCGTTCAAATGTAATCGGGCAAGGATGGAGAGTCCCTCGACCATCTACGATACACGAAGTTCATGACCATGATTTCCTCCGGCAGGACTGCTATCGAACCTCCGAAATTGCCAACTACAGAGAAAGTAGCCTATTTCAGCAGTCTTAGGGTTCATTTATGGGTTTTAATCTGGGCATATCTCGGAAAAATCGATCTAGAATCACAAGATTAGAGATGGAAATTGCATAGGTCAATACTTATCCCCATAATGACTGACATAGAACCAGCACCAGAAAATCTTCTTAAATTCATTCGATGCAATTGTAAAATGTCGTCAGAAAATCCATGTGGCACAAACCAATGTTCCTTCGGAAAAATGGACTTGAGAATATGTATGTCACTGCCTGTGTGGATTGTCATGGATGTCCATGAATTTTAAGCGAACTGTTTTTGATCAGGAGTTGGATTGAGTGTGGCTTAATCGCCAGAAAGCAATCTCACCACTCAATAGATATATCTTTCGTTTGTTTGGGGGATTCAAAGTCAATACATTCATTATGTGGGACATTGGTGGGATAATTATAAAACAACACATATTTCCCAGTTTTGGCTGACATTTGGCCGCCATGTTTTGGTTGTTTACCCGGAAACAACACATGTTGCTCCGGAAATGTAACAAGTGTTGATGTTTCTATTTTGGGCGTCAAACATTAAACTTCTCAAAATTATCAACTTCAAAGATGCCATGTTGGACGCCATCTTGAATAAAAGAATTCCCCTAAGGCGAATTTTAGCGGATTTTGGATATGTTTACCGGGGTGGGTGGGGGGGGGGGGGGGGGGGGAGGGGGAGGTATTCTGCATCGAATGACACCAAATTCTGCTTGCTAAGATTTGATCCGGGTTTATCTATTCAACAGCCAGATTAGAGAGGAACACAAATCTAGTCGAGATAAATCCCATTGGAAGCGATAAGGGGAGTCGAGTTACGCCTAGTTTGCACAACACAAGGTATAGCCGCCGTGGAGTGGTCATTATCCACGTGTGGGCAGTGATATCCACGCATGCGTTTACCAGGTAATAAAAATCATCACCACCAAATTTTTAATTGAGGAAGCACCGAATTGCACCCGGAGCTTCATTAACTAAATTTTTTATGATTATTCCTATAATTAGTGTTTGTAATCTAATATTATTGCGTCCGTGGAAATATTGCCCATCCGTGGAAAGTGGCAAGTCCACGGGGCCCGAACTGTATTCAACTTTTGTTCGACTAACTCATCTCGTCAGTTGGTCAATTTGCGTTTGAATACAGTTTCGTTGCTAAGATAACTGCAAGGTTGAGTTGTCACCCTCTGAAAATTAAGAACAGAAATGTCAAAACTCATTGTGGGAGTGTTTTATTAAAAAGTGATTGTGAACATGCCGATATGAGAAGTTCGAATGCTAATACAGTTAAAACTAGAAGTCCTGTCACGAATAGTGCGCTTATCTAGGCTTAATTGCGCGTTGGAATTGCGCGCAATTGCCATATCGAATGGCATCCAAAGCACGGCAGGTTCTCCTGGTTACTCATAGCAAACACATGCAATGTTTCTGCCAATGGACCTCCGGGTTACCCGGAGGTCCATTGGCTGAAACATTGCTTGCGCACAGGCCATATGTACAGAATTTGATAGCTTTACTTGGGCCACAACGCGTACATTAACGCTCATATCAAAGTGCTATTTGTGCGCATTTCATGACAGGACTTCTAGTTTTAACTGTAGGTCAGAACCTCGACATATATGATCCTAATATTGATAAAAGTACCCCGATGATCGAGTCCATGTACTGGCTCATGCCGACATTATACACGGTATATCGCTGATTGATAAAATATTCCAGTTACAACATAAAGCCATGGCTTCTTCGAAGGAATACTTCGATACTGTTGTTGCACAACTTGCCATTCAGGATTACATGAAAAAAGAACTCAAGAATTCTTGGAAATTTATTTGTGTACATATAACATATTCACGAAGTAGTCGTGATGCAACAACTTGGTATTCAACTACAGTTAAAACTAAAAGTCCTGTCACGAACTGCGCGCTTATCTAGGCATAATTACGCGTAGGAATTGCACGCAATTGCTATATCGAATGGCATCCCTAGCTCGGTGGTTTCTCCTGGTTACTCATAGCAAACACATGCAATGTTTCTGCCAATGGACCTCCGGATTACCCGGAGGTCCATTGGCTGAAACATTGCTTGTGCACAGGCCATATGGACAGAATTTGATAGCCTTACTATGGTCATAACGCGTAGACTAACGCGCAAATCGACGTGCTATTTGTGCGCATTTCATGACAGGACTTCTAGTTTTAACTGTAGCACGCATCCTACAGGAAGTCCAAAGTGATCATGTTGGGCCCCAAATAAAACGAATCGGGTACTACAGCCAAACCACCATTTGTACTATTCGTGGGTGGCAAAAGTCCAAGCATGAACTCTAGTCCCCCCCCCCCCCCAACACCACACACTTCCTATGCAAGATATGCATCTCTCATGCGAGAAGGCTATTTGAAATAGATATCTATCTCACATGACCCACGTGATCGGCTTATTAGCATATTTAAAAATGTGCAGGAATATTCAATCATTGCACGTTCTCCTGTAAACAAACAACATGGTGTCACGTTTCGGAAATATTACCAGACGAAAGTTTGTCGAAGAAAAGAGAAATAAAAGCGCAGACTGCAAAACCAAAGGACACTTGACTCTTTTATACGAATTTTAAAGTAAACACCATTATGCGTGGAGAGAGTTGCACTAAATTGTTATGCGAATACATTGCAGAATTCATAATATGACGTCATCGGAATGTGTCAATGTTCATTTCGCTACAAATCTTTAACCCCTGTCTTGCTGGCGTTGGGATTTAACTTCGTGATATATATCTGTGGAATATACGGAACTTTTGTGCGCTCTTTCCGATCAGCAAATCAGTTTCTTTCAGAAATGGACAACAAATTTGTTCGATATAGCTGCATTTGCCCCTGGATTACTTTTGATAACGCCAGAGTGTTTTGGTGGAAGAGAAAAATAATCCCTGATGAGAAATCTCACACTTTTGACACGATATTTGTCCCAGCCTCGTGTCTGGTCCAAATATCTTGCCCTCGAGTGAGAAATCCCCATCTCACACGCCTCTCTCAGGGACAATAATAATCTCTTAAGAAACTGCATGACTACTTGCATGTGCTAATGGATATTTAAGATTCCAGCCCTGAAAAAAACGAACCGACTGGAAATAATATAAGGTTGTGGGGGGGGGGGGTGTCTGTGTGTGTGCGTGTGTGTGTGTGGGGGGGGGGGGGGGGGGTTATAACACAACCTAAACCAATCTTTCGGCGCCCATACCCTTCTGTCTATGACACAAGAGCAATGCAAAATGCGGCATATTCCCCCGAGTGCATGCTGACGTTCTCAGTTTGAAGTTGAGCTTTAGCAATATAAGATCCGTAAAACTATCGAAAGAAGCCTTCCATTACCCGTGACCAAGAGGTTGGACTGGTCAGTGAAGGCATTCTTGAGTTATTTGACAGAAACCAAAATCAAGATGGCAACTGTGGCGGCCATATTGGATACCAAAATCAAGATGACCAACATGCAAAAATAAATATGGCTGTTGTAGCGGCCACATTGAATATGGAATATGGACAACTATAGAAATAAACCGTGGCTTATTTTGCGGAAACCAAAATGAAGATGCCCACCGTGGCGGCGGTATTGGATGTGGGATCTGGGCCCTTTTCAAAGGAACATTCCACTATCCATCCCCAATACATCATCAAGAGATGAGACTAGTCAGTGAAGGCATTCTCAAGTATTTTGATGGAAATCAATGTCAATTGGACATTGCGGCCATATTGGATTTCGAATCCAGACAATAATTATTATCAACAAAAGAAACATTCCACCACCCACCCTCTTCCACTACGCATCCTTGGTACAACCCCAAGAGATGAGACTGATCAGCGAATGCATTATTGATTCAAATGACGGAAACCAAAATCAAAACGACCATTTGGCGGCAATGCTGAATATTGAATCCGGACTATTATAGAACGAACCTTCCACTTCCCACACTCGGCACAATACCAAGGCATGGGGATGCGTTTTCAATTTAACCCTTTACCTAACGAATCGACGCATCCTCCCGCGTAATATGCAAATTCAGCAGTTGAAAAAATATTATTTTTAAAAAAAAATTCAACAAAACCATATCCTGTGACCCCTCGTTGGAACGAGCTCGTCGAGCTCGTTCCAACGAGGGGTCACATGATATGGTTTTGTTAAAATTTTTGGAAAAATTTAAAAAAATGATATTTAAAATAATAAATTTTGATATCGTCTGTGTTGGGTAAAGGGGTAATTGGTGGAAATCAAATTGAAGATATCTGTCATGCCTAAATCAATGAAACCGCCGTGGCAGCCATATTGAATATGGAATATGGACAATTATTTACAGCAACCTTCCATTCCTCATTCTCAGTACATCATCAAGAATTGAGACTGATCAGTGAAGGCATTCTTGAGTTAATTGACGGAAACTAAAACTAAGATGGCTACCGTGACGGCCATATTGGAACTAGATCAAGCAATTACGAAAAGAACCCTTCCCTATCCAACCTCAATACATCACCAAGCAATGGGACTTATCAGTGAAGACGCTCTTGAGTTATTTGACGGAAACCAGTATCAAGATGGCCGCCCTGACGACCATATTGGATATAGACTCCGGACAATTATCGAAAGGAAGCTAACACGATATCAACCCACTGCACAATACTATGAAATGAGAATGATCGGTGAAGGGGTTTTGATTTATTTGATGGGAACCAATAGTTTACGGCGGGCGGGCGTGCGGACGGACGGACGGTGGATGTGTGACTAACGCAAATGGTTCCGACATAATTGCCTCCTCTCATTTGAGATCGCAGGCTGAAAAAAGTGGATGCACATGCCTCCTGAGTCCAGTGTCTTGGCCCCAAATCCTCTCCCGTTCGACACCAGGTACTTGCGGGAACGTCTGAAAAATGATATAATGTGCCCACCTAAACAAAATTAGGGCTCTGGGGTCTGCATCATTCAGGTTTCAAAGTGATTGACCTTGTTTTGTCATAAGTGTCCACTTTTGTACCTGTCAATTCAATTCTAATTTCTAGATTAGATGTGTCAGAAATCCGCGTTTTAGGTATTTTTCTGATTTTTTTAGGTAGAACAGCTGTAACAAAATATATTCAAGGCTTTATTCTCTTTATGGAGTAAACTTATATGATAAAGCAAGGTAAAAATGAGTAGAAACTTAGAAATAATCAATAAACCTTTACCTAACAAATCTGTGATTACATTATCGACCATAATCCATAGCATCAGTTACTAATTAAATTTTAAACCTTTACCTAACATATCTGTGATTAAATTATCGACCATTCCAGCCAAAGTCATTCCAGAAATGTAGAACCTTTTCTGTTCTTGTTGAAACGCCAAGATCTTCGGGAAAGCAGAGGCGAACTGCCCGTATGGTCCACCGGGACATTTCCCGGTGCCCCCTCCCCCCATTGGGGACGTTGTGCCCAAAATCGATGCAGTCCAACACCTGTTGCAATTCGTTGTTATATGGCTGTAAGAAATCACTTATAACAAAACTGGATAACGTCCAACGGTGTGCAGCTAGGTTGGTATGCAGAGCACCTAGAAATTCTCACGCAACTCCAATTCTGCGCAAACTCCACTGGCTTCCTGTCGAGGAAAGAATCAAATTCAAAATTCTGCTACTCACATTCAAGTGTATTAATGGCCTTGCTCCATCTTATCTACCCTCGCTTGTTGAGGAATACAAACCAGCTGGAGCTCTCCGATCTTCTTCCTCCAACAGCTTGGTTAGAAAGTCTTACAACTTGGTTACTGCAGGATATCGCTCATTTTCGGCAGCTGCAAACTACCTCTGGAATCAATTACCGGAACAATTCAAAGTATCCCAAAGCGTAGAGACATTTAAGTCATCCCTAAAGCCATACCTGTTCAAAAGTGTGTACAACATCGAATAACCTGTGTTTGTGCTTGTATGCATTTCTTTATTTGTATATAGAATATTGTTTGTGAAGCCCGTGAGCACCTTGTGTGGAGACTCGGCTATAAACTACATTATTATTATTATTATTATTATTATATGAGATTTTGTGAAAATGAAATGAATCTGACTGCAAAGACTACAGGTATATCTAAATGTCCTCAATGTGGACTGCCATTGGCAGTCCACATGGATGGCATTTCGATACACCAACCATCTAAATTCCAATCTGCCATCGATGGTTCAGATGCACGGAAACAGCATTCTTTCAGTTCGAAAAATCTCCACATTTTCTCCAATTGGTCCGAACTATGGTCGGCCCAATGGATCCGGGGCCCCTTTATTTCAACCATTTTATCCCAATGGGCGACGAAGCTGGTACGAAAATGCCATCGAAATGATCTTTATGTGTACTGCCATTGATCGCTCAAATGGTAGGACGCAGCGTTCTTTCAGTTCTGAAAAACAAAATTTTCTCCGGTTCCAGCCCCTCCCACGGTGGATTTCCCGGTAACATTTTTTGACCCGGTACGCACCTGCTGGAAAGATGTGCTACTGGGAATAATACGAGAAAGTAGTATGATAATATGGTTTTTATTTTACATATTTATTTATTAGTGTTTATCGTTACATACTTTTGCACAATGGCTAGTCGTGACCGTAACAGTTTTACGGGTGGAGGAAGGCGGAGTACCCGGAAAGACCCACCGAGCATCGACGAGCATCTGTCAGCTCCTCAACCCTCTAACTCTGTTCAAGCTCTGCTCAAGCAGGATTACCGCGATTGAAGACATGTGCACCATCGACGTGAAGTGTGCCTTAGTACACGGCGTCATCGTGTCCCCCATGTAGGCAACCGGGGTAAAGTGCCTTGCCCAAGGACACAACGCGGGTCGTCCCGGACGTGGATCGAACTCGGGACCTCTAACATAGATGTTTAACACTCTACCAGTCTGCCACCGCGTCCCCCGTTAATATTCCTCATATAACTTTAACTCATGTTGTTGGATTTCTTCATTAAAATGCAATTTCCAACTCTTAAAAGCTTTTGCCGATGGGTTACTTTCTTACATTTTTCAGAATCATAACAAAAAATATTCGGATAAAAAGCTTGGTTCTCTATTTGCTTGTTCGGAATGGTCGTGAACAATTCGCGCTGACGCTTAAAATTTATCATACGCTGGTTGATTCTATGGCATGTGGAAATTTGAAAAAGAGACGTTCTCGCTAATTTCCATCCAGTGTAGTATGTAGAATTGATGCAATTGCTTGATGAATAACTTAAAATAATTGAGAGAGAATTCCGTGTGATCTGTGCTGCTCTCGCATATACTTGGTTAACTAGCATTCCCTAAAGTGTCTGTCGGTGACCGAGTGGTGTGCGTAGTTTAGTATAGTTATTTATTTATTTATTTATTGATGTTTAAGGTCACATATTTATGCACAATGGCTAATCATGACCGTGACAGTTTTACGGGTGGAGGAAGCCGGAGTACCCGGAGAGAATCACCGAGCAACGACGAGCAGCTGCCAGCTCCCCAACATCGTAACCCCGCACTGCAGCACAGGCAGTGTTAGATTGGTTGAAGACATGTGTACCATCGACGTGCAGTACGCCTTAGTACACGGCGTCATCGTGCCCCCACGCGGGCAATGGAGATGAAGTGTCTTGCCCAAGGACACAATGCGGTTGCCGCAGGTGGGATTCGAACCGAGGACCTCTCGGCTTGCAGCCTGCACCTCTACCTACTGAGCCACCGCGCTCCCGTGTAGTATAGTTTCACTAGGCAGTTGATGCTGGAGGAAACTCTCTCGGCGTATGTTCAAACCCCCGTATGCCATTATAAATAAAACCAGCGTCCTTGATTCTATGGCACGCGAAAATTTGAAAAAGAGATAGAGAGTATTTGTTTGACTGGACTGGTTACGTGAAATAATTCATGAGAGGTGAGGGACGTAGTACAAACACGAGTGTGAGAATGCGCACGAGTGTTTTGCAATATAGTCTCTCATCTCAAATGAATTATTTCATGTAACCAGTCCAGTCAAGCGATTACTCTGTTTATTACTTTTCATTATTAACGATAATTTTATTATATAACGCTTTACCTAACGTAACGGCCACCACTATTCTCAAAAATCGCCAATTAACTTTCATTATTTTTTCATGTTTTGTCTCTAAAACATAGGTTATGACCCCTCATTGGAACGAGCTCGTCGAGCTCGTTCCAATGAGGGATCATAACCTATGTTTTTGAGACAAAAAATGAAAATAATAGTTATTCAAGAATTTGTTTTGCAAGTGTCGTCTGCTTTTCATATTAGGTGAAGGGTTAAAAAAACAAAAAAAAACAATGCAGTCCCCATACACCCACAGCAATATACATGACATAATTGTTGATTGCATAATTCACTTCTGAAGTTATCTTTTATAATCAAACTCGGAAATCTCAGTAAATCCACTTTGGAAAGTAATAAAAGTTCTTTCTGATTTTCTTGCGGAGTAGTATGTAGAATTGATTCGATTGCTTGATGAATAATTCGTGGTTACGTTTTTCAAGAGAAAAAGCAATGTTTGAACTCTAAATATCTCAAACTGAAAATTTGTATTCACTTAATGTACTTTAACTAAAATCACTGACTTATGCACAAACACAGCACAGTTATCAGCAAATGATAATATTGCCAAAATTCTTTATTTAAGTCTAATGGTAGTTGTGTACAGTCGTCAAGCTTTCCTTGTAGACTCATTAACACTGTGGTGAGCAAGGTAGGGTTAACAACCCACAGTGATAATTTATCATCCTATAAAATATCCATTTCTCCATGCACATCGTCCATATAAGTGTCAGCTGTCAATAATATGAACTCAGTTTGAGTCAGAACTATCTCTAATTGATGATAAGAATGAGTGAAATGTTCCATTAGGAACGATCGTTTTTCGTAATCTTGTAACTCACGTGTTACCTGTTCTCAAAATATAGTTACAATTTGGGATAATTTCATAATAAATTCTCGATTTTCTTGAATTGCCTTATGAATTGATTTTATTGTCAAACTTTGTCTTTAAGCATGATATATATACACAGAACGACACACGCATGTGAATCGTTTAACCCTTTACCTAACATGAAAAGCAGATGACACTTGCAAAAAAAAAATCTTAAATAACTATTTTTTCATTTTTTTGTCTCAAAAACATAGGTTATGACCCTCATTGGAACGAGCTCGACGAGCTCGTTCCAAAGAGGGGTCATAACCTATATTTTTGAGAAAAAATGAAAAATATTGAAAATTAATTGCCAATTTTTGAAAATATCGCTGGCTGTTTTGGCCATTATATTGGGTAAAGGGTTAAGAATTACCACATGATATTGCTTTGGCCCAGGATATCACAAGAGCCAAAGGGAGTATAATAAACATGAAACAAAGATTGTAAAGTGTAGCTAGTTGCTAATGGCTAGTCGGCTAGCACACACTGACATTCTGTGCATGATGTCATTTCGTCTTCCTGGAAATCTATTACATTTCCCTAACGACTTTACATTTTGTTGGTGTTGATTGAGGCAGATATAAACCAATCAAGTGCGATCATTCTTAACCCATTCAAAAGTATATGCGGCTCCGTATTTATTACATACCTCCCATGTAACAACCACTCTATACGAAAATTGAACTAAAAGCACCCTTCATCTGGATAATTGCTGCGTTTTCTTCATTGCCAGTGAGACATCACTTTTAGTTGGCTGGGTACCAACCCTAATTTGCTTTTTTAATTTTTACAGAATTCAGTTGGTGGAAAACAATAGATACCGATAAGCATTATGTCACAATGATCAAACTTCAAATATTGACTAACCTACGCAGAATAACACAGCAAAAAGTTTTAAAATAGCTAATAAATTTAGCACATTCCTTCATTATATAACCAGTTGTGGAAAGTATTTGTCAAGGAACAACCCGTCAGAATGTAATTTTTATTTTGTAAATTTTTGACTCGAATCTGATTGTTTAAATATCCCCGATAAACAAATCTAAATGAGGAATTTGGAATTTCCCAGTGATCTCAATTCCGGTACATTCGACCAATGATGACGTGGTTTATTTAGATGGGTTCCTTCTGTATTTATGTTGGAAATGAAATCGAATGTGTTTTGTATCACCACATGTGCGATACAACTTTGTTTAACAAGCAGAACAGTGGAGATCTTGTGTTTTGCATTAATAGGTGTGTGATAAAATAGCCTGATTTCTCAACAACTGATTCAAATTCAGAGTCTTACAGTTAAAACTAGAAGTCCTGTCATGAAATGCGCAGAAATAGCACGTTTATATGCGCGTTATTGTACGCGTTATGTCATTAGTGAAGCTATCAAATTCTGTACATATGGCCTGTGCACACGCACTGTTTCAGCCAATGGACTTCCGGGTAACCCGGAGGTCCATTGGCAGAAACATTGCATGTGTTTGCTATGAGTAACCAGGAGAACCTGTCGTGCTTTGGGTGCCATTCGATATGGCAATTGTGCGCAATTCCAACGCGTAATTAAGCCTAGATAAGCGCACTATTCGTGACAGGACTTCTAATTTTAACTGTAGGTCAGATTCAGTGACAGTTCCAAATAGGAAGCTTAACTCTTGCCCTGCAAAGTTAAACATTCCACGCTTCTTCTCTTACGAGGATGGTGTATGCCAACTTAATTTGTGGTAATCATTAAGGTCCATTTATGAACCCAATTTCTTGGTAGATATCTGTTATCATCGTGTTTAACCCAAATTAAGGGGTTCACTCTCATTACCATATTGTTCAAACACCTGATCAAAATTACCATTAATGGCTTTATAAAAATGATTTGTGTAAGACACTTATCCTCCAGTTTGTCCATGTACGCAATAAAAGGTGTCAAATCATTTACATACATAGCTGTCCAGTCGCTATTGAGCATATAAACCTCTTTCACGTTTGTGAATATTACATCGTTTCTGATGGTGGTCCCATTCACTGCCACCAATAACAAACTTCCAAATAAGTACCAGTTTAACATTAAGCTCCTACAACAAGAAGGAGAACATGGGTTACAAACTTAGCATGGTGGTTGATTCTTATGCCAAATGCAAGACATCTCCATTATTCACTGCCAGCTTGTGAATTTCTGGAATTTATACCTAAAACATGGAAAAAACACTAAGTTGATTTGTGACGCCAACGACAGCCCATCCGGGTTTATCTCTAAGCAAACCATAAATCAATGACTGTAATTAACTCATGGTGCAGTATTGCTTCTACAAGCTAAACTATTTAATCTGCGGTACTCCAAAGAACAATTTCTGAAATTATTTCCTCAGAAATCGATTCACCCTTAACCTTTTGAACTCTAGTGGTATCTTCCATGCCAGTTCAACAGCAGCAATAAGAAGAGTCCATATTCATTATTTGGGGTAGACCAATCAGTATTTTCAACGTGCAGCCTTGGGCTGCACATTGAAAATACTAGCTGGTCTACCCCATCATATTTACTGAACAGCCATCCTATATAATGATGTTATGACGTATCATGTTACTGGCCAGGAAAGCTGCCGCTGGTTTTCAAAGTGTTAACATTGTCATGCAAAACATTCCTAATATTAGTAATTAGGTTACTTATTTCCATTTCATTTCTCGAATTTTCTGTTTTGATTGATTGTTGGATCATTTCCATTTGTTCATCTGATAGGATGTCTTTTGTGGCTGTCATATATTCTCTGTAATGCCGTAGACAATGTCTTAACTCCTCCATTGGAACATTGATTTCCTCTGAGGAAAAGTGTTCACAGATTTGCCTTTTCACCTTTATCACAAAGATTAATTAACTGGTTGAAGGCTACATTATTTTTGGTGATCTGAATTTGTTAAACTAAATTTGTTTTATTGTAAATTAATGAAGCTTTCCCACGGACACTCTTCAATAATTTGTGATAAAACAAGTTTTTTAGAAACATAGGCAAGGAAATGTAGACTTTTTCTCTGGTACTCTCATTTTTTGTAAGCTTTGATAGTGGCTTCTATCACTCAACCAGTTAACCCTTTACCTAACATGAAAAGCAGACGACACTTGCAAAAAAAATTCCTGAATAACTAAATTTTTTCATTTTTTGTCTCAAAAACATAGGTTATGACCCCTCGTTGGAACGAGCTCGACGAGCTCGTTCCAACGAGGGGTCATAACCTATGTTTTTGAGACAAAAAATGAAAAAGATAGTGAAAATTAATTGGCGATTTTTGAGAAAAGCGCTGGCCGGTTTTGGCCGTTACGTTGGGTAAAGGGTTAAAGGATTATTCTCCTCAGCATCACTTTCACTACTGTCGTCGCTGGCAATAGTAGACTGTAACTGTGATGTCACATACCTCTAAGTTCTTTTCCACTTACTTGGTGCCCAGACTTCCCTATCTTGGGGTTCCAAATTAAGATTTTTTTTGTTTTTTCTATCACTCGAAATAAGTATTCCCATTCTGTTCCAAGTTCCCCTTTGACCTTCCGTCCTGGTACATGGCGAGGTCTCCAGTGTCAAATTGTATGTCATTAGCTCTCATATTGCCCAATCATTGCTGTTTAGCAACTCTTTTTCTATTGTTGGGAAAATGCCTTAGCTATTCTTACAATGCCATTTTATGGGGCTCCTCCGCCACATACTTCTCTCTTGGTTTGAGGCTGGTTTCTTAGGGTAAACCACATCCCTCGCATACAACAGATAGTAGGGAGAAAATCTAGATGACTCACTCCTGTTAAATCTGATGGCAGCAAGAGTTAAGAATAGATCCCAAACTTCAACTTCTTTCTGAGACATTTTTGCTAAGACATCATTTAAAGTTTTATGAAAGCTTTCAACTTTTTCATTTGACTGTGGATGGTGATATGAAGTGGTCACATGGTGTATTTTCAATGTTCAGTCAAATATTTTATAATCTTATTACAAATTCCGGACCCTTTGCCCGTTCACAGCTCAGGTGGACAACCAGAGCTTTGGAATATCTGATCAATCAATGAGTTGTCGACTGTTTCTGCTTTCTTATCTGGTACTGTATGTGCTTCAGGCCAACCAGAATACAAATCTATAAAAGTAACTATATATTCATTTCCTGACAGGGTAGTCAGAAATGGTCCGCCCATATCAATGTTATTTTAGCGAAAGGATAACGTGACCTATCTGTCTCTAGCATGGATAAGTTTTTTTTCTTTGTATTCCATGCCCTACAGGTAAGACATTTTTTCCACATAATGATAAGATGTTTTTGCAAAAGTCTGGCCAGTAATATTTTCTACTAATATTATAATATACTTTATCTAACCCCAAATGTCCCAAGCTGTCATGATAATATCTTAACACTTCACCTGTTAAGTGTTCAGTTATGCATTATCTAACTCTAGGATTCTCACCTGTAGTACTGATATAATATAACACCTCTCCAATTAGTGGATATCTACTACTAATTTTGGCTGGGATATTATTGCTAAGATATTTCCTTTTATTACTTTCCAAAGTGTGATTAACTGGGATTTCTGGGTTTGATTATAAACGATAATTTCACAAGTGAATTATGCAATCAACAATTGTGTCATGTATCCGTGCGCGCAAATGAAGACGCTATGCCGTGGGTGTAATGGGGACTTCATTGTTTTGGGGGTTTTTTTTAACCTTTTACCTAACATGAAAAGCAGTCGACACTTGCAAAAAACATTCTTGAATAACTATTATTTTATTTTTTGTCTCGACGACCTCGTTCCAATGAGGGGTCATAACCTATGTTTTAGAGACAAAAAATGAAAAAATAATGAAAATTAATTGGCGATTTTTGAGAATAGCGCTGAACGTTATGTAAGGTAACGGGTTAAATAATATAATTATCGTTAACAATTAAAAGTAATAAACAGAGTAATCGCTTGACTGGACTGGTTACGTGAAATAATTCATTCGAGGCGAGGGAGTTTTCTGTAAAACACCCGTGCGCATTCGCGCACTCGTGTTTGTACAACATCCCTCACCTCTCATGAATTATTTCACGCAACCAGTCCAGTCAAGAGACTACTCTCTGTTTAACTCTTTACCCAACGTAACGGCCAAAACCGGTCAGCGCTATTCTCAAAAATCGCCAATTAATTTTCATTATTTTTTTCATTTTTTGTCTCAAAAAACATAGGTTATGACCCCTCGTTGGAACGAGCTCGTCGAGCTCGTTCCAACGAGGGGTCATAACCTATGTTTTTGAGACAAAAAATGAAAAAAATTAGTTATTCAAGAATTATTTTTGCAAGTGTCGTCTGCTTTTCAGGTTAGGTAAAGGGTTTTCTCCCTCCTGTTTTATATTCAGATCTTTATAAGAGAGATGAACTTTGTTTCTCAACTGTTACACGAGTAATATTCTTTGGATCTATTTTATCAATGTTCATTAAACCTGCTGTCAAAGCCTTGTCAGTATCAACACTGTTCATATTATAATTTGGACCCACACCAGCTAAGCCTTCAGGTAGGTGTGATAATAAATCAACACAAGTATTTTGTTTCCCAGGTAAATATTCAATTTGATAACTGTACTTGGCTGTCTTCAATGTCCATCATTGGACCTTGGCATTCCTTTGGGGACTCTTCAACAAATAAGGTATGGGAGCATGGTCCGTGTTGATTACAAACTGTGCCCCCTGTAAATAACTGTTGAGTTTGTCCAAGGCATATGAGATGGCAAATGCCTCTTTTTCAAATGTTGACCATTTCTGTGGCGATTCACTTAATGTGCGAGACAAAAATACCATGGGTTTTGCCTCCAGTACATTGGAATAATGTACTCAATGCCGTGACGATAAACTTGACCGATAAAGTATGAAGGCGTAATTAAGTGGCATTTTTGTCCCTATAATTCAAACGCCTTCTCCGTGGAATGGGGCGGCTCGGTGTTGGTCCTGACTCGTCGAATTATATCTCGTGATTCACTGGGCGATTTCATGTCAACTTAGTTCAAGTTCTTATTTGTGTTCTAACTTTCGGCGCGACACACTGAAACGAGCGATAAGCTATATTTTAGAGGCAAACACGTTTATAAGTTGTACAAGAATTGTTTCTGTAGTAGTATAGATAAAATACATCCTCGTCTATGGCAGCCTTGAACATTTGTTTATCGTGGGTGTGTGGGAGTCATTTCACAGATCCGACAATTACCTTGAAGCGGATTGATTTTCTGAAATTTATTAGGAACCATTCAAGTTATTATATATTATTATATATTCATGTTAATACTAGTTTTCACAGTCTGCAAGGGAGAATAATAGAAGTGAAACAAAGATCGTAAAAAGTCTATTACATTTCCCTAACGACTTTACATTTTGTTGGTGTAGATTGAGATAGATATAAAGTGTTCTGCCTTAAATTGCTCAGTAAATGGTATTTCACATTGATTCTTTTCACGAAAGAATATAAATCCAAAAGGGTCGAAAATAGTTCTTATAATTTCTAAGTATTGATAATAATAATAATAACATGGTTTTCTCAGGAGTCATTTGGCTCCATTACTGGACCTCCATCTGTGATTAGGAGCCCAAAATTCATTAGCTAATAATTACATTGTTAATGTAGTTATACGTTTTTGGGTCCAAATACTCAATTCCCATTGGTCAGCTGGATGAAAACGTCATGACCAAATGTAATTCATTTTCCAATGAATACATTTGGTCGAACTTTGACCTGCATTTACGGTAGAGCGCAGTTGACAGAATGTAATTCGGGCGGTGTTTGGGCGGGTTTTTAACTTTTAACGCCTCTCGTAGTGATCAACTCCGCTGCTGTTTCTTTGCTGACATTTCCCAACTGTAGCATAAAGCCCGTTTAAATTGTTTTGAACATTCCAAGTTTCGTTGCGTAAGACGGCAATTTGACAAATTTGGGTCAATGCCGAAAAACAGCTCTCAACTGAGAGTTGTGCAGTTTGTCTTTTGTGTGAGGGTGGTTTTTCGCCTCGTTCGTTCGTACATGTTTTATTTCGTCTTTCTGCTTTGTTGTTTGGTAAAAAGTAGTTTAAACAGTTACGGAATGTAATTATAAGGATCGAATGCAATTTTTATAATCTTTATTGGAGTATGAACGTGTGGGAATGGGTACAAATTATGTATGAATCCAATACTCCAATAAAGATTATAAAAATTGCATTCAGTTCTTAAATGATTGCTAATGGATCATGTTATTGTATAAGTACTACGATCACAAAAGCGGCCAGAGATTTTCTGTCTTCTTACAGTTGGAACTAGAAGTCATGTCACAATTATCGCTGAAAATGCTCGTTAGTTAATGTGCTCCTTACTGCAGAAGAATGAAATAGTCTCAAAAATACAAGGTTATTTGCACTGTGCAATGCAAAATATAATCCGCTATTAACGAGGTGGGTAGTGAAATTACGAACTAAACCGCTCAAAGAGAAAGAAAATATTGAGACTACAGTATGTGGAGGGTGGATTACTACTAACACGCTGTGGGATAGATTTTTTCACTTAGTAAATATTTACAATTTCTGAGGACAAAACACAAGAAGCACTTGCAGACTTCCATCACATGGACCACCAGCCGGGTTGCACTCGGTGGTCCATGTGATGGAACTTTGCTAGTGTTTCAAATTTTGTTATGAACAGTTATAAATATTTTTCGAGTGGAGAATGTAAATTATGGCGTCTCAAGTAAGTAGTAGTTCACTCTCTTCATTCTGTATATGCGGTCGAATTTTAATATTTATTTACGTCATTACATTTACATGTACTCCGGTGGGCCTTAGTAATGAGTTTATTGATCTGTATGGGGGCGCGGTGGCTCAGTAGGTAGAGGTGCAGGCTGCAAGCCGAGAGGTTCTCGGTTCGAATCCCACCTGCGGCAACCGCGTTGTGTCACTGGGCAAGACACTTCACCCCCATTGCCCACGTGGGGGCACGGTGACGCTGTGTACTAAGGCGTACTGCACGTCGATGGTGCACCTGTCTTCAACCAATGCTAACCCTGCTTGTGTGGAGTTAGTATGTTGGCTGACAGGTGGTCGCCGTTGCCTGGTGGTTCTCTCCGGGTACTC
Organism: Pictodentalium vernedei; assembly: GCA_031216915.1. Classification (NCBI taxonomy): domain Eukaryota; kingdom Metazoa; phylum Mollusca; class Scaphopoda; order Dentaliida; family Dentaliidae; genus Pictodentalium; species Pictodentalium vernedei. The sequence continues at coordinate 463,951,583 of CM062291.1, forward strand.
CGGCTTCCTCCACCCGTAAAACTGTCGTGGTCATGATTAGCCATTGTGCAGGAATATGTGACCTTAAACACCAATAAATAAATAAATAAATAAAGGGCTAAACAAAGTAATTTTACCATCGTTATTGGTCTTTGAAAATGCATGATAAACTAGATAATCTGTAATGGAGCCGATATCTCCCACAAAAACGGATACTGTTAACATATCGATATTGGAAAAATTATGGCCGATTTTCGACAACTTCTAGATGAAGGACCTCGTAATTAGCCCTGTCCTTTTCATCTGCACTGGAGGCGTCTTGTGATTGGCTGAAATGGTAGAACCAAATATCAATGACATCGGTTATTCTACAACATGCAGATAGAGCACGCGCTGTGGTTACTCGTTTGTTGAACGAGTAACATCCATATGCTTAGAATAATCTTTGATCCCGATTAGCACCTTTCGGGGCGCGGTGGCGTCGCGGTACCCGGTTCTCGTCAGATCACCGAAGTTAAGCAACGTCGAGCGTGGTTAGTAGTTGGATGGGTGACCATTTCGGCGACTGGTTCGCGCTCCTGCGTTGTGTCTTTGGGCGAGGCACTTAACCCCGATTGCTTACATGGGGGCACGATGACGCTGTGTACTAAAGCGTACTGCACGTCGACGGTGCGCATGTCTCCAATCAATCTAACCCTGCCTGTGCTCGGTGCAGAGTTCAGAGTTACGTTGTTGGAGAGCTGACAGCTGCTCGTCGTTGCACGGTGGGTCTCCCCGGGTTGATCCGGCTTCCTCCACCCGTAAAACTGTCAAGGTCACGATTAGCCATTGTGCATAAGTACGTGACCAATAATAAATAAATAAGCACCCTTCGACTGGGGAGACTCCAATTAGATTTTGTAAAAGATTAATCCAACTAATATCGTAGTTAATACATGTACTAATAAAAACAATTGACACGTGTGTAAGGGTTCACATATAGCTGCCTGCTGTAAATATGTTAAATTCCACAGACAGACGACAGTACCACAGTCGCCACAGACATTACATCGCTCGAGTGCTAGAATGTTCTATGCCCCTTATGGGACATAGAACATTCTAGCACTCAGTCGACGATTGCTCAACATCAAAGGGTGTAAAAATTGGTCATCAATGATAGCACTTATGCGCTTTCTGGTGGTTAACGTTAAAAATGTAATTAAGTTCACCTACCTCTTCTAAATTTCCACAAGACCGGCTCAATCCAGTGGCTTCAAATCCAAGTCGAAACTCAAAATTCACTTGAGACATTCGCAGTTAGTCACAACGTCAACGTCGCCTTCGGCTTCGGCCTCTAACACAGCTTTTAAATTTGACAGATTAGTTTTAAAATAACAATAATCCTCGTATAAACTTAAATATGTCTCGCAACATACAGTTCACCTGTTCAACACATCTAACACGTCTAACATGTAGCAGAGATTATTCCATAGAACACGAATTATACGATGGACATTGAAACGCTAATTTACACTGATTCAAATTCACGTAACTAACAAACTTCTCGAGGCGTGCTGTCCATTTTCAGAAACCAAATTTAATCTATTTTAGTCCCGCGATAGCGTTTGTTTTTTACGTATTTTTCATCGAATTGGTTCAGTGTGTGTGGAATTAAATTGGTTTCAGGAAAGATCAATCTAACTTCTTGAGAAAAAATGTTCATTCCGCAAAATTTCAAACTGAAGGATATCCATGACTGTTGTTCACCGGCCTATTTGTCTTCTCACTATTGGTACGTTTACGTCATAATCGCGTTCGCGTGGATCGATAAAACGCAAATAACAACGCTTAAATTGTCTCCTTATTTGAACCCAGTGCACACTTGAGGCTTATCATTTAACCTTCATTTTGGGATAGATTAGCATATTCATGAAACAGCATTGAACGCATCTCGGCATTATTTCCATTATTGTCAAGCATGGCAGTATACAGTGTGTGAATATTTACCCCTGGTAATCTACTGTTATCCCTTAGTACAAAACCACACACAAAGAGCCTTGTGTAAAATATGTAGACTCCTCCATACAGTTGCCTCCCGCATCAACCATTGCACACGAAGCGCGACGCCGGATATACTCGTTCGCCGTAACAAATAACAAATAACCCGTTCTGTCATAGTGTCAAGTTGTTTAAGATAACATTTTGTCCCATCTACAACATCGAAAGAATAGGACAAAACGGGAACAGTATATGTGTTCGTGCCTTCACTTTATTATGGCCGTTCAACTCCGAACGTCGGATTTTTTTTAACCGGGATTTGCAATCAGCTCTACGTTTTTTCTTTAAATAGGGCGTTCTGAAGTTTCTCCACCCACGTGTATTCCCAGATAATTGTGGGATTGGCCTTCCACGAGATGTTAAATTACTCCTCCAAAATTGGCCCACTCTCTGCTGCCTTGTCACCCTTTAAAGGAAGGGTGTTGCACGTATCGAGCACAAATAACAGCTCATATAAAAAGGACCCGACAAAGAGAGTCTGCTAGTTTAGATTAAACATATGTTATTTGTTCTAATTAATAAAAAGGAATGGATGACAAGTGCCCAGCACTTAGTTTATATCCTTTCCTTCATATACATTTAAAGTTATAAATTATGTTTACATATTTTCAATGATAATTACATAAATGTGTATTAATGGCGAAACAAACGTAAAAATATCTTTCAAAAAATGTGTATGTACACAGTTAAAGAAGAAAGATGGGTAATCAACTTTGCTAGAGTCGAAACAGATATTTCCCACGCTACAACACTACCGGTTTGAGTTAGTAAGCCTATTGGTCATTTTCCACGCCCCACGTTTCTGGCGGAACCCCACACCACTGCAAAACCAGAACAAGCTAGTTTAGGGTAGATTCTCCTTCCGCGGGGAGTTCTAGACCACCTGAAAGAAACTGGGTATGGGGTGTTGTAGTTCGTTGTTGGGTAGGACCTGGGTGGTAACCCTGGGCCCTGTTTAGCGGAAAATTCAGCGGATTCAGCATTTACAAACACAAAAGCAGAGAGCTGAAAGAATTGGACTGTATTAATATATTAACCTGCATGACATGCTTGTCCGTTTACTGAACAGCCATCCTATTTAATGACGTTATGACGTATCATGTTCCAGGATGGAAAAGCTGCCGCTTGGTTTCAAAGGGGTTATGTGCGGAATTTGACAAGACTTCGTCTGGTAATATCCAATAATTCTACACAGACGTCCATGTTCAATTTCAAATCTGCAGCTCGACTTGGGACAATTGCCTAAGGTCAATAACTCTGGTTTACAACGACTGTGGTTGTCACATATTTTCCCCCCATCCGGTTAGGAAAGCACTGCTTGAGGCGAGTCCCAAAGCCACTTGACTAATTTCCACACATGGGTTGATTATCTGGCCGGCATGTTTCCATGGCGCACTTGGGGATGTGGTTTTGAATCTTTGTCATTCACGATATTTTTGGTCAGGGAATGTGCATAACCTGCGGCAGTTATTATTATTACAGGGTACACACTTTTTAATTTCTGTTTATTTGTTTCACTCGAATGCTTTTTGTTCATTTTGTTAGCAATAGATCCATGGTGTCGAGGGCCGGGGCTGCGACCCGAAATTCCCCAAATTCGATCCACTTGGATTGGCAACTAACATAATTACAGATACCATGTGGTAACCTTATATTAACATTATGCGGAGTCTCAAAAGGACACATTATATCTGACTATATCAAAATCTGCGGCATCTTTTCCAGTGTCTACAGTGATGGTTTCCTGGGAGAAAGCGATGGAACCAAGTTCTCCAGTTGTTCAGAAACAAGTGATTGGTCTATCTACTTGTGGTTCAACGGTACGGCATAGTCTAACCAGCATACATATTGATAATGGGTGCACATGGGAGATTGAAACCAGCAGTAAGACAGCCGTGCTATCTGGGAAATAGATATCAGCAGTAAGTCAGCTGTGCTATCTGGGAGACAGACATCAGCAGTAAGACAGCCGTACTATCTAGCAGATAGACATCAGCAGCAAGACAGCCATACTATCTGGGAGATAGACATCAGCAGTAAGAGAGTCGGTGCTATTTGGGAGATAGACATCAGCAGTAAGACAGCCGTGCTATCTGGGAGATAGACATCAGCAGCAAGACAGTCGTACTATCTGGGAGATAGACGTCAGCAGTAAGACAGCCGTGCTATCTGGGAGATGGACCTCAGCAGTAAGACAGCCGTACTATCTAGGAGATAGACATCAGCAGCAAGACAGACGTACTATCTGGGAGATAGAATAGAATAATTTATTCAGTAGTACAACATGTATAGACATAGAATACATTTTATAGTAACAGTAACATACAATATTCTCAACTACATTATTGCACTACAGGGAAATGGCATAGCCACTAGGGCTGTCTTCCTGCCATTCTCGATATAAAAACTAGTTGAATACGAAACGAAACAATCCTGATAGCAGCCTGTTTTTGCAATGGTGAAACGATTAGAGTTAAATTTAATACAGTGGTTTGTTGGGGGGGGGGGGGGGGAGGGGGGTGTTCTTTCCATTAGTTGCAGAAACCTTCTTCCTCTTTCAGAGGGTGTATGGCGTTTACGTAAAAGAATGATTTGCGAATTTCATAATGGTGAGATAACAGAACTTTTTTGAAATGGTATAACTAGGGCCTACAGTCTGGACAAACTGGGTTGTCACAGTCGATATGCTGTGGATACGAGTTTAGGAATTTATCAGTCAGAGTCTTTTTGAATAATGCTCTGGGATAGTTTTGAATTAATGGTTCGACTGTATTCCACATCCTAGGAAAAGTGTGTATTGGAAGGTTAGCTGAAAATTGTGTTCTTGGTTTGAGTGTATGTACATTATCGGACTGTCTGGTGTCCATTCCTGAGGGATATTGGTATATGCTAAAAGTGTTCTCAAAGCTTTCTGGTAGCGTCTTGTTATACCAATCATACATGAACAATAGTACCTGAAGTTTATACAAGTCTGCGAATTTTAAGATACGCTGGTTGTGAAATAAAGGATCGGTGTGGGCATTATATTTTTTGTTAGAGATGATTCTGATAGCTTTCTTTTGAAGTTTTATAATTGTTTTAGTCGAGGGTGAGTGTCCCCAGATGTGGATCCCATATAACATGTGACTGTGAATCAGAGAGTAGTATAATGTTTTCAGACACTCTTTCGGGAGAATTGTTTTTACCTTGTTTATTACGTAAATAACCCTTGAAATTTTGGAGCAGACAACTGATAGATGATTCCTAAAGTTTAAATTTTCATCCACGTGAATACCTAAAAATTTTACGGATTTTTCCTCTTGATGATTTGCAACAAGAGAGATGCTTGAATTATTAAGCAAGATTTGTCTGCTTCCAATAGTGTATAAATCGTTCATAGGATGAAAGATGATGAATTTTGTTTTGGTTTCATTTAGGATAAGTTTATTTGCAGTACACCAAACGAATAAATTATTTAATTCGAGGTTAGCTGTTTCTATTAATGTATCTAAATTATTACCAGATGCATGTGCTGTGGTATCATCTGCGTACCATAACATTTTGAGCGATGTGGCGTTTATGATATCGTTGATGTAGATAATGAAGAGAAGAGGTCCAAGAATGGATCCCTGTGGAACACCAGTTGTTACTTCCAGAAAGCAAGAACTCGCATTTGGAAGAAATACTGATTGCTTTCTGTCTGTAAGATAGTTTTGAAACCATGAGTTTGCATGCCCCCGTATTCCATACAATTCTAACTTTTGTAATAGGATGGAATGATTTATAGTATCAAATGCTTTTGAGAAATCAACAAAAAGAGCTATCGTGCAGTCTTTTGTTGGTTTATCATTCATTTCTTCCACAGTGTTTATAAGATGCAATACTGGATGTATTGTTGAATGTGCTTTTCTAAAACCAAATTGGTACTGGTGAATAGTTTTATTTTCTTCCAGGAAATGTATTAATCGAGAATACATTAGTTTCTCTAATACTTTGGAGAACGTCGGTAGAATGCTAATGGGTCTATAATTGTTAAATAGCTGCTGATCGCCCGATTTGAAGATGGGAATTATTTTACCTATTTTCATTTTGGTTGGGACAATGCCAGTGGAAAATGAAAGGTTAATTACGTGGGTTAATGGGTCTACGATCTCGTGTATTATTTCCTTGAGCATTTTTGTTGATATATTGTCAAAGTCTCTGCTTATTTTCGTGTTCATTTTTTTTATGCACTGAATTACTTCTTGTGGGGTTGTTGGCGCAATAAAGAATGATTCATCATTTTTCCGGTCAACATAGTCGGAAAAATTACGAGAAGAGACGGGTATTCCTTCACTTAATTTTGTGCCGATGTCAACAAAATACGAGTTAAATTTATCAGCTATCTCTTTAGGGTCAGATATTTCGATATTACCGTCGACAAATGTAGAGGGGAAAATGAAAGCCGAATTTGATTTATTGATTGCTTTCTTCAATATTTCCCACGTTTTTTCATGTTGTGTTTGTTTTCTTTGAGTATACATTTATAATAGTCAGATTTGCGGGCCCGTATTAGTCTGTTATAAACAGTGCAGTACGATTTGTACCTCACTTTATTTTGTACCGTTGGTATTTTCAGCTTTTTAACATATAGTTTTGTTTTGTGTAATGATGACTGTAGTAGGCCAGTGGTCATCCATGGTTCACGCTTTACGAACTTTTTAGGGATAGTTACGTGTTTTTCTGGGAATGCTTTGTTATAGGCTGCGCGGACCTTTGTAACTAGAGTATTATAGGCTGCATTTGGGACCTGGTCACTCAGTACATCGGAGAAATCACTTGCATACAAAAGGGACTTAAACTGATTTATGTTCTCTTGTTTGAATGATCTTTTGAGAGTTTGTATGGGACGGGTGTATCTTTTTGCTGATTCATCAACATAAAATGTAGCAAAATGGTCGCTAACATCAGTAATTATTAGTCCAGAGGTGTGTCTGTTAATTTTGTTAAAGAAGATATTGTCAATTATAGTCGCTGAATGGTCTGTAATTCTAGTTGGTCGTGTGATGGCAGGCATAAAACCAGCACTGAACATGCTTTCTAAAAATAAATCAGTTTTATTGTGTCTCCGAAAGCCTAGTAAATCGATATTAAAGTCACCTAATAGGTAAACATTTTTGTTATGGTCTCCAATAATGTTTAGTATATTTGACAATGTTTCGAGGAATAAGTCAAAGTCAGCCTTGGGAGCAGTGTTTGGTCTATAGATGATTCCGACAATGCATTTTTCGGTGGTTTGAATTTCCACAAACAGGGATTCAAAGACATGTGGGATAAATATCGAAAGGTCTTCACGAATTTTGAACGGAATAGTTTCTTTGACAAATATTCCTACTCCACCTCTGCCGTCGTCGTGCTCAGGTCGCTGTTGAGTGATCAGAGGATGGTATCCGTCAAGTAAATAAGTAATATCTTTTTTACACTGAATGTTTCTGTTAAGCCAATTATGTCAAAGAAGTTGGATTGAGGTTGGAGATTACACAACATGTTATGAAGGGACTCCCAATTGGCATTGAGGCTTCGACAGTTTAGATTGAAGAGAGAAAATGAGTTAGGTTTTTTTCTGAAATCTCCTCGCTAAAGCCTTCCGGTGTGTAATATTTACATTTGTGTTCTTCAATGGTGAAGGGAGAGTTCAATTCATCACTTTCGTTATCGGTAATTGCATTATTGAATTGAGAAATGAAGTCAAATGAGTTATCGTTCTGTATCTCATCTAATGTAAATGTGTTAGCCATGATCAGAAGGAAAAAATTTGGCCAAATTAACATGGGACGAACCAAATAGTTCTTGAAAAGTGTTCAAATCTACATATTCTAATAAAAATAGTGGGCTGCCATCAGGATTGTGTGAGTCAGCGAAGTTTTTCAGAAGAAAAAGAGAAATTTGTTGACAAAGCATTGCCATTTATATTCTTCAATTCGACCAGCTGAGCATTGTCTTATAGGATAAGGCCTTTTTAATGGACATCACGGATACTACTGTTTGAAGAAATTTCGGGGGAACAACTGTTATATAACACTACAAAGCAAGGAACTGGGGCAGCCTCATGATGCCAACGAGCAGAGAGGCCCCGGCGTCTGAACACTTGTGGCCCAAAAACCGAAGCCAATGAGCATCACCCGTCCAGCCATCCCGAGCCATTCATTCCCAAGTTCCACCAAGCTGTTTCAGCTGAATGGGGGTATGGGGTTTAGTCGTGATGTTTTAATTAAGTACGTGATACTTGGTCTTTGTGTCTGTAGTTCTATAGAAACCAAATGTACTTGTGATGGAACGTTGTTCAATGCAGGAAAAATATGTTTAACAAATATGAGCATAGATGAATGCACCTGTGCCATGGTGTGTTATCTTGCCTGCGACAACCCGAGAAACAGTTGTTTATCTCTGTTGGCCTTGATAGTGGTCTGTTTGTTCCACATCCGACAGGAAAAATCTTTGACAACACTATCAAGGTAATTTGTGCAACAAAAAGCATTTCCACATGCGTGACATAATTCGTTAAAATGACTTTACAGCCATCACAAGTACAGTTGTGACTAGAAACTGCGTTTTGCCTCCTCATTGTAGATGAATGGCTTCGCTGTTGGCTCTCACTGGTTTTTCGTTATGAAATGGATCACTACAGTCTTATTATTCGTAAAATGATTATGAGTGTGAGAAGGTAAGCAGCTGGGGGAGACACATTCTCACTCCATGAGTTTAACTGAGAGGTGGTGGAGGGGTTGGCTCTCACTGGTTTTTCGTTATGAATTGGATTACTACAGTATTATTATTCGTAAAATGATTATGAGTGTGAGAAGGTAAGCAGCTGGGGGAGACACATCCTCACTCCATGAGGTTACCTGGGGGTGGTGGAGGGGTTGGGGTCATATACACTTTGGTCAGGGGGGGGGGGACTTGTTTTGTTTTGAAGTCATATATTTTGACAAGCATACCTATATCTGGCTACTATTGCTACTATTGATGTGTATATGAAACAAAGTGCACACTTATACCGCATGATCCCGAGCGACTTGTGGTCATCTGGGGGGAGGGGGTATGTGGACTTTGATCAGGGGAGGAACTTATTTTGAAAGCACATATTCTCTCCCAGATAAACTCACATTTGTCCGCACATATACCTGTAGAGCATCTGCAGTGACTCTCGACAATGAGGTCACATAGGGGGTGGGTGGGTGGGTGGGGGGGGGGGGGGCATATAGACTTTGATCAGGAGAGGAGCTTGTTTTGTTTTAGAATCATATATTTTCAGACTGATACATACACATATACACATATATAGATATACATCAGCAGTAAGACAGCCGTGCTATCTGGGAGATACACATCCGCAGTAAGACAGCCGTGCTATCCGGGAGATTGACAGTATGACAGCCGTAGTATCTGGGAGGTACACATCAGCAGTACGACTATCTGGGAGATACACATCAGAAGTAAGACAGCCGTGCTATCTGGGAGATACACATCAGAAGACGGCCGTGCAATCCGGGAGATTGACAGTATGACAGCCGTAGTATCTGGGAGGTACACATCAGCAGTACGACTATCTGGGAGATACACATCAGAAGTAAGACAGCCGTGCAATCCGGGAGATTGACAGTATGACAGCCGTAGTATCTGGGAGGTAGACATCAGCAGTACGACTATTTGGGAGATAGACATCAGCAGTAAGACAGACATGTTATCCCGGAGATTGACAGTAAGACAGTCGTAGTATCTGGGAGGTTGACATCAGCAGTACGACTATCTGGGAGATAGACATCAGGAGTAAGACAGTCATACTATCTGGGAGATAGACATCCGCAGTAAGACAGCCGTGCTATCTGGGAGATAGACATCAGCAGTAAGACAGACGTGTTATCCCGGAGATTGACAGTAAGACAGTCGTAGTATCTGGGAGGTAGACATCAGCAGTACGACTATCTGGGAGATAGACATCAGCAGTAAGACAGTCATACTATCGTAACAATTGGGAAGTGGTCGATTTTATGCAAACAAAATGTCATCCAAAACCACCAAAA